>CM076578.1:640850437-641372701 GCA_034641835.2 Pinus albicaulis | reverse complement strand
GAAGTCTGGAACAAGAAAACTCTGCATGATTCAAGAAACAAAGATAAATTGAATCGAAATCAGGAACAAGAAAACTCTGCAGGTTTTGATTAAGAATTCAGTGAACAGAGAACGAGACCATGAGTGCTGAAATCAAAAGAGCTTATACGACACAGGATCGGGGAAGTAATAGTCAAGGTATATATACAAATCAAGAACATCCTCACACAGGGGCACAACAGGGATTACACCAGAGAAATAACTCTTACAAAGACAGATGTTATAAACCTGCCACCTCTGTAAAACAAATATTTTTGGAACACGATGATCTCTAGAATAGAGTGGCAGGATTACAGAAACGAGCTTTGATTGGCAGGTGGCTATTTCCAGGGGATCTTCCTATAGATATGACTGAATGGGTTAAATCAAACTGGACACCAATACTGGGATACACTCCCAAAGTAAGCAGAATGATGGGGAACTAGTTTAGTGTGCATTTCCTGCATGAAGAGGATTGCAAAAATATCGTGACTCGAACTTGGGTTAAAGGAAGAAGCTTCATTCAATTTCTCCCATGATATTTGGGATTTAATCCTGTTATAGATGCTCCGAAGAGCAATTGTATTTGGGTAAAACTACCAGGCTTGCCGCTCGAATTTTGGACTTTAAAGACCTTACAAGCTATTGGAAACTTGATTGGGATAACAAAGTATCTGGACCCCCAATGTATTGGTGCAGTGGACAAGCGAATTGCTTGGATATTAGTTGAAGTCACTCTGCAAGGAGGATTGTCGTCTGATGTGGATCTCATTTGGGGACAACGAACTCATCGCCAGAGAATAGACTACTAGGGCATCCCATTTAGATGTCTAATTTGCCATCACACGAGTCATCTACAAAAAAACTGTCCAATGCGTTACTGGAGAAGGGATCGTTACAGAGAAGGTAGACACCTCACAAGATGGAAAAAACAACAAAAAGGAAATGGCTCTGATTATGGTAAGACAACTCCCCTTTCCAACAACTCTGTTAAATCAACCTCATCTGATTTTCTCTCTACTTCTCAAAAGATTAATAAGACTAGGAATAAATCTGAAAACCTGGACATTTCTCTCTCTCAAAAATCATCTCCATCTCATAAGTCCATCCCACCACACTATGAAATTCCACTTGATGAACCACAAGGAGTTATAATATCAGATCTTCACACCTCGCCACGGCATCTGCTCACATCCGAACCATTAGAGGTGTCTCCTATGCCACCACTTGAACAGGCCTCTCCAACTTCTCCAATTGAACCTAGTCCACCACTTTGTCCAAAATCACCTAAAAATATTATACCGATTCCTCCACTTTGTCCATAATCACCTAAAAATATTGTTGATAGCGACTTAGAGGCAATTCTACACAACCCTTTGCTAGATTTAGCAGCACTCACAGTATATGGAAAACCATCTACTTCTTCTGGTCTACACATTTCTCCGGAATCGGCTAAAAATATTATTGTTCGAAAAACCTACAAAAATGGGACCAGACATTTTAGGGGTCGAATGAAAACAAAGTCATTGTTTCAGGGTGAATTGATTGACCTACATGATGTGCCAATTGTGTCATCAGCTAATCTTCGGGGCCTTAGAGCGAGCAGCCCCAGTACATCTCGAATATGATGACTATCTTATCCTTAAATATCAGAGGGATAGGCGAATCCTCAAAAAAACTCTGCTTGAATAAAATGTTCTCTGATTTTCTACCTTCGATGATTCTTCTCCAGGAGACTTTATGTAGTAGGATCATTGCAATAGATGTAATTCTTAAGATCAGACCAAATTGGAACGCTGTGGGGGTGGACGCGAAATACAGGGCAGGGGGATTAATAGCAGCATGGGATCCTTCCATTTTTAGCCTTAAAGCTTACAAGTTTTTTGGAGGTATTCTACTCTATGGAAATATCAGAGGGTTGGGGGAAAAAATTCATATTGTTAATCTATATGCTCCATGTAGAAATCGAACCTCATTCTAGCATCGAATGGATCAATCTGGTATATTGAATATCAAATATATAATGATTATTGGGGACTATAATGCTCCTCTCTCGGTGGATGAGTCTTGGGGTGACAGGGCACGGAGGGATCCTTTGGCTGATAAGATTGGAAAAATATTCTTGGCTTCGGGCTTCATCGACATCAAGCCATCTCCTCTTGTCCCTACATGGAAGAATAGACGAAGTGGCCACAATTTCATCGGCAAACGTCTTGACCGAATTATGATGAAGGTTCCTCTCAATATAATGCTGGGAAATGTCAGAACAACGGTTTTCCCTTCATGCTCATATTATCATATGGCTATCTCATTAACGTGGAAACGGGAGGAAAGGACGAGTGGAATCCCCTTTAAATTCAACAGAATTTGGTTACAAGATCTAGCATTCAATAAACTAGTGATCGAATTTTGGAATCAGGAGGATAATGTCTCCGGTCTTGATGGATGGAGAAAATTCGCAGATAAGCTGCACAGACTAAAATCTATTGTAAAGACTTGCAGAAGGATAAGAAATCCAGTCTTGATAAAGAGCTCAGGGACATTGAAAATAAAATTCAACAAATATTTAAACAAATGAAAGATTCGACACCTGATTCTTTAACATTTTTCACTCTCAAAATGCTGGAGACAAGAAAGGTTGAAATACTAAGGATCCAAGAAACAACATGGAAATTAAAAAGCAGAGTGCAATGGTTGAAAGAGGGCGACCTTAATACTAAGTTTTTTCACAACTGTGCCAATGGACGCAGGAACAAAAACTCTATCTGGAATATTATGGCGGCTGATGGCTCGATGAAGTGTACAAATACTGAAATACAGATCGAGGCATTCAAATATTTCTCTGATTTTATAAAGCTGATAATGAGATTGACTCGCTAAATCAAACATGGTTTTTACAGCACTTACCATTTATGTTTGACCAGGCAGCAAATGAAATCCTCGAAGCAGAGATAACCAAGAAAGAAATTGAATCAGCTCTAAAGGATTTCACTCAAGAAAAAAGTCCTGGCCCGGACGGCTGGCCGGCCAAATTTTACTCACACTTCTATGATTTAATGGCAGATGAGATCCTCACGGTGGCCGAATAGATTAGAGTAATGGGTCTTGTTCTTGCTGATATGAATTCAAATTTTCTAACTATCATTGCAAAATTGTCTTCCCCTGAACAGTTCTCAGACTATAGGCCTATTGCACTTTGTAATGTAATATGCAATCTAAATTCTAAAATAATTGCAAACAGAATCCGAGCAACCTTATCGTCTAGGATTTCAAAAGAGAAATTTGGATTTCTGGGTGGAAGGTCTATACATGACGCAATTGTGATTGCTCAGGAGGCTCTTCATTTGATTCACGCAAACAAATCTGAGGCAATCATCATGAAGATTGATATTAAGAAGGCATTCGACTCTATTGATTGGTCTTTTATTCGACTTATTCTCCTCAAGATCGGTTTCTCAATGAGGTCTCTCAGGTGGGTTATGGCCTGTATCACCTATGTGCAATATGCAGTCCTCATAAATGGTATTCCGAATGCATTCTTTGGAGCTGAAAGGGGCCTGAGGCAGGGATGTTCATTATCCCCCCTCATTTTTATTCTAATCATGGACTGCTTCAGCAATGTTATGAAGATGGCAGAGGAACGAAGCTACTTTAAAGGTCTACCTTTCTCCCCTTCGGTAACTGTCACGCACTCACTATTTGCTGATGATTTATTAGTATTCGGTATGCTCAACAGAAATCAGTGGTTTTATTTGCACTATATCCTCATCCGATTTCGGCATGCCTATGGGTTTTGCATCAACAATGACAAATTCCTTCTTATATACAACGAGGGTGACATGGAGGAAATAAAATTAATAGCAACTTTTATGGGAGCAAACAGGCGCCATATTTATAAGGGACTCACCTACCTATGATTTAGATTGAAGGCATGCTCTTATACTACTGCTGACTGGATCTGGCTTGTCGAAAAGTTCAGCAACAAGATAAACAAGTGGCAAAACAGATCACTTTCGACGGCAGGTAGATACATATTGATAATGGTTGTTCTGTCACAATAGGTTGTCTACTGGTCACACCTTTATTTCCTCCATGTCACAAAATCAATTCTATGATTGCAAACTTCCTATGGGGTTCATCTCCTGATCACGCCAACATAGATCTTTGCAAATTGAGCGAAATATCGGTTCCGAAAAGAAATGGAGGTTGGGGATTACTAAACATTAGATCTTTCACCAATGCTTTATTGATAAAATCCCTTTGGCGCGCTCTTAATTGTGATGGAAAATGGTCGAGCATCATCAGACTTAAATACATACAGAGTGACCCATTAAAGCTTCTTTACTCGGGTGGATCTATCAAGGCGCGTCGGGCATCTGCAATTTGGATCAGTTTTGCAAGATCATGCCCTTGCTAAGTCAAAGACTTGCGTGGAAATCTGGGAATGGACGTAATATTTTCATTGGGATTGACAGTATATTTTCATCCTCTAAACAATATCAGATAGATGAACACTTATTACACAGATTACAATAGACGAGCTTATTTACTTTATCGGACCTTATCCTCTGCTGGTCCCTTGATGCTCCCATCTGGAAATCTGCTGACAGCCTGGGCATATATGGAATTGATCTACTGGCATGGAACGAGTATAAAAAATTTCTACAAGGACTGGGACTATCGTATAACAGAAATGGTGACCAACTGACTTGGAACGGAAAAACATCTGGATCGGGCTTAATTGTGAAGGACATTTATGAAAGTCTCATTCAACCAAATCCTTCTGCTGCACCGTCTCCCTTCTACTTTGCCTGGCACCTAAATATTCCAAACAAGATTGTATTATTTACCTGGCTATTATGGAAAAATAAAATAATGACTTGGGATGCTTTATGTAGGCGGGGCTTTATGGGTCCTGGAAGATTCCCATTCTGTCGATTGCAGGAACAAACCTCATCACATATCTTTTTTACTTGCCCTTTCAACCTTTCGATTTGGATGCATTTCTCAGGTGCTATTCGTGATTCATCTTGGCAGCCTTCTGATTGTATCCATTAAACACTACACCTTTCTATGTTATATGGGAAATCTGGATTGCCAGAAATCGATGTATTTTTGACGATTCCCCTCCTCACTCTGCCTTGATCATTAATAATATCTCGACTTGGATCAATATAAATTCATGCATCGTCTCTGATATAAAAGATCTTTCTAGATGAATTAGACCTCATCAAATCATCCTCCCGGCACTATTTTTCGATGGTGCATGCATCAATGGAATATGTGGCTGCGGGGCTTGGATTCGTCTTCACAACAACGACCACTATCAAATCTATTGGAACGGGGGCTCTGGCTCAAACAACAAGGCTGAAATTATGGCACTCTGGGGAGGTCTGTACATTGCATATAATCTAAAACTCTCAGACATTTATATATACAGAGACTCGAAGATTACTATAGATGGGATCAATGATCGCTGTAATCTGCAAATCCATCGTTGTTTTGGTTGGATTCAGAGAATTAGAAACATTCTACAGAAATTTCAGTCATATAGTATCGAACACATCTATAGAGATTTGAATACTAGAGCTGATAAGATATCGAAGAAAGGACTGGACAATCCTTCTGGAGAGTTTCATATTCATCTCTACAGGGGCTCCCTTTGCCTCGACACTCGGATACTCCTTATTCCTTAACAGTCGATAGATGATGGGGACCTTCTTTTGGAAGCGAGCATGTTTTCTAATTTGTTTCTTCGATGTTGGGTACAAGCGAGCCTTCTTCTGCAAGCGAGGTTGCTGGTGGCTTCTTAGCATTGACTCTATTCTTGGCATTGCTTCATCAGACAAGATCCATTCTGAATCTCTTTTTTTCTTCATTTAGGCGTCTCAGAGATCACTCAGTATCTGAGTTTCAGCTGTTTCTTGTATTGTGAGGACATCATGGGATTTTATATTCATAAGCTGCTCTGGTAAATGCTTAGAGAATGCTTAGAGGATTGGGTTCCAATTGCTAGATTCTTCGGGACTAAAATTGGGTGTAATGTTTTATGATGTAATCACTCGTATTTGATTGAATATGAACTGTAATACTAAAAAAAAAAAAAAAAAAAAAAAAAAAAAAAAATAAATAAAAATAAAAAAAAAAAATAAAAAAAAAAATAAATAAATAAATAAATAAATAAATAAATAAATTAAAAAAAAATAAAAAAATAAAAATAAAAATAAAAATAAAAAATAAAAATAAAAAATAAAAATAAAAAATAAATAAATAAATAAATAAAAATAAATAAATAAAAAATAAAAAAAAAAAAAAAAAAAAAAAAAGAAGAAGAAGAAGGAGATTCAATAATCTTTACAACTCTATCCCAACAACAATAAAACCCCCACCTAGACTACCTTTTATCTGATTTCCATATGGGTTTGATGTTGATATGGCTTATCAATTGAGAGAGAGAAATCTAGTCACCCTAGAAGAAATGCAAAGAAATGATGTCAATGTAGAGGAAAATTTGTTGGCAAAAAGGGCAAAGTTAAGGATTGAAAGAAGAGTGACCATTAAAGAAGTACCTTCTTCTTCTTCATCAGATGCAAAATTGGACACTTCAGTTAAAGCCATGGAAATTATGATGGAAAGAATAAGTTTGACTAAAAAATCTCCACCAAGAGAACCTCAAGGAGGGCCTCAAATCAGGAGTCCAAATTTCCGAAGACAACAACCTCAAATCAAACAAAGAGAAACAAGAAACCAAGCTGATCAACAACAAATTTGGCCTCCTTTTCAAGAAAAAATTGTTGAAGAAGAATAAGGAACTATAGAAGAACCTTAAGAAGATAAATTTAATCTCTTTGGGAAGGAGAGACAGATATTGTTTCCCTAACCAAGGAGGAACATGATTTTTTCTTATTATCACAACGAGAGGATATACCTGCAAAATCAACAGATTATCAAAAGGGATTTCAAAATGCCATTGTGGAAGTACACAACCAACATAATTTGAGAAGTAGAAAAGTTGAATTAATTACTCCTAAGAATATCCCAACTGATACACCTTCCACAAGTCAAACAAAGGTGGAAACCTCAAAGGAAGTTCCTCATAAACAAGATGAAAATGTTAAAGAACCAGAAAAGCCTCAAGCTTCTTTCAACATTGATAATTAACTGTCAAAGGTTAAAATTCCTGTCCCATTGCTTGAATTATTGAAAAATGATGTATATAGAAATCAAGTTGTAAAGGCACTAAAATTCGAAGAAGGAACAAATAGTGTTAATGTAACTGATGACAGGCCTAAATTATTATTTGGACTTGAAGTAGATGGAATTATACAAGATGGAAATGTTCCTCCATTCTATGTTAGTCTTAACATTCATGATTTATTCTGCATAATGCCATGGCTCCGTCACAATACACTTACTCATTAGAGCCATGTATCTAGTAAATCGGTCAGGTGATTGTCTCTGTCTACGCTATGATGTAGGAGCTCCTACATTCTGCGCTGCATCAAGATTCAGTCGCTCAGCTTCTGTAGTGCGCTTCCGCCCTATGATGTTTGGCACTGCATGAGTGGTTTCTTCCACTCCATGAACCTCCTCTTGTGGTTGATCCACATCTCAAGGCTCATCTTTAGGAACAAGTAGCTCCTCCTCTGCATGCAAGTGTAGCTCCCTCTCAAGCGACAACTTCATGGCTTTCTCCTCATGAAATTTGATATCCCGTCGCACGACAGTCATCCGACTGTCTGGCAAATACACACGATAATTGTGGGGTGTTTCTGTGTACCCCACAAATATCCCAACCTCTGCGGTCGGCTCCAGCTTCTTCCTGGCATCCTTTGTCACATGAATGTAAACAGGTGAGCCAAAAATCTTCAAATGAGAAATATCAGGCTTCTTACCGAACGCCTCTTCGGTGTACTCATGCCAAGTACTCTATGAGGACAACGATTTTGCACATAAGCATGGTGTTGCAAGCCTCGACCTGAAGTGTATGGAAGGTACACGATCATGCAACATCGCCGTGCAACACCCACATCGTTCTGTTCTTCCTCTCTGCCTGGACGTGCATTTGTGGGTTGTGAGGAGCTATGAGTTCTCTTTGAATTCCTTCTTTGCTACAAAAGTCTTTGAATTCGCCAGAGATGTATTCACCACCATTATCGCTCCTTAGATCTTTCACCTGCTTCTTCGACTCTTTCTCAACCAGTGCCTTGAACTCACAGAGCTTTGAGTATGGCTCGCTCTTCTTCTGCATGAAGAAGATTCAACACTTACGAGAAAATTCATCAACAAATATCACATAACTCTTGTGCTTCTGTTGAAGCAACCGAGAAAAGTCCACACACGTCTATGTGAATTCTCTCAAGGATCGTCGAAACATGACTATCCTTCTCATGAAAAATGGTCTTCACACATTTTCCCAAAGTACATCCCTTGCCCGATCATTGCGCAAGTGTACCTTTAGGAAGCCGTGGGAAACCTGCTTTAAAATTTCAAAACACCATGGTGAAGATGGCCCAATCTCTGTGCCACAACGCAGCCTCATCCTAGGCTCAACACTCCTTACGCTTTGCTGCCATTCTTTGCTAGACCATCTACACAATTGATAAAGATTCTTAACTCGAATCCCTATCCTCCTGGTTTGACCAGTTGTTTTATGCCGAAGGAAAGATTTTCCCTCACTGAAAACAACATCATAACCCTTGTCTTCCAACATCGCCACGGAGATCAGATTCTTCTTCAATCCTGGAACATGCATGAAATCCTTTAAGATGAAAGGTTTACCAGACTCCCCCTCAAAGGAAATAGTCCCGATACCAGTCGCACTGTATCTACCATCATCGAAAATCTCGATGTGCACTCCAAGATCCTTTTCATCCAGATCACTAAAAAAATATTTGTCTCCGGTCATATGGAAAGATGCACCACTGTCATGAAACCACACTGATCCCATCACACTTGAAACCAAGCATGCGATCAAAGAAAAATCCAGCTCAAACTGTGAGGCTAAGGCCTCTCCAGCTACAGATCCAACAGCCTGCTTATTCTTCTTCTTTTGTGGGAAATTAGTGGCGAAATGCCCATGCTGGTGACAGTGAAAACACTTCACCTTGGACAAATCCTACTTCTTGCCTTTAGCTTCGGATTTGGAAGATTTCTTCCCTTTTCCTTTTCGAGCTTTGGCAGCCAAAGCGAAATTTTCTTCATCTTCATTCTTCGATGAAGATCCATCCCTGGTACCCCGCCTTATCTCCTCCTGCACAAGATTCGACCAAAGTCTCTCCCATCCTGGCAGTTTCTCCTGTTCATTGACAGAGTCTTCGTAGCTATGCCAACTCTTCGGAAGCCCAAGGAGAGCCAAGCTCACCAATTATTCTTCATCAAACCGGTAACGAAATACCCCCACACTTCCCGACTCATCCTTGCAGTGGACAAACTTAGTAAGGTATTTTTGGTATCTTTGTTGCCTTTCTCCGACCCACCTGTTACGAGCTTGTCTTTAAGTGCCAACTTCCTCTGGTCACTTCTGCTTTGGAAAAAATCTATCAAAGCCTTCCACATTAAGAATGGAGTGGCTTTCCTGTGAAGGCTAGACACAATGTGGTCCTTCACACCTTCCAACAGAATCCTTCAACACTTTTCTACCTTCTTTTGCCATGCATCAAGTGTGGCTGCATTGCTAGAAGTAGGCTTCGGAATATCAACATCTATGAACTCCTTCAAACCATTATCATCCAGCACCGCCTCCATCCTATCCTTCCATGCTATGTAATTCGAGCTCCCATCAAGGGCATAATCCAATCACAATCCGTTGAAAGACATTTCAATGAATGCTCAACTTCGACACCAAGAAAACACTGCAGCAAATTCAAATTCCACCAGCACAAAACTCAACCGCTTCAATAATTGCAATCTCCTCCAATGATCAACACTGCTCTGATACCATGTATAAATTATATAACTTATGTAGTGTGTCTCTGCTCTATTCTCTGATCTCACACTATTTTAACTTCATACAAAATAGATATTCTGTTTGATCATTTGCGGAAATTAAATCAAGGTGCAATCAACACAGCCTAACAATAAAAATTCACACACATTAACACAATTGTTTAACGGGAAAACTGAAGCTGAAAACCCCAACTGTACGTATATAATATATGTCATAGAGATCATGTAACAATCCTCATACAAAGCTGATCATATCAAGCTCTCGGTACAATACAATCACTACACACTAATCAGGCCCGATCTTGCAAATCCATGCACCAATCTTTGCCACCTACTAGCCTGCCTCTACTATGAAATCCCTGCTGAAGAATGGCTCTAAATGAACTTGAATTGCTCCAGAATTTCTCATGCAATCCTCATAGGCATCTCCACTGAGTGTTGGATGCAATCGATGCATCACTATAGTCACACTTTTTCTTTCACCTATCTCTCCACTGGTCTCCACTGAAACTTCCATGTGCTGTAGTTAAATGATGTATTCTTTAGTTGATTAATGAGTTATTATTTAGTGAATTAATTAACTAATTAATTCACACCACTCTCACTAGTGTATCAATCAGTTAGACTAGATACAACTAGCTCCAAATTTGAGTCTAAGCCGGGTTAAACTGTGCAACTCACCTTCTTCTCCCAACTCTCATCCTTAAACTTTGCCACTTGTCGTCTAATTGAGTCCTCCATTATGTCGATGTAAACCCCTCGGGGAATAGCGTAATTCCTTCAATAATTTGTTGTGCCACATTTGTGCACTTAAGCTGAAGTGCTCAAGAGAATAAGATAATGTTTAGAGTCCAAATATTATTAAGAGCTAATAATATTCGACATATCTATTTTTAGACTGGCAGTCTAAAAATAGACTCCGCCCAATATGTCTAAAAATAGAAGTCCATCTATTTTTCCAACTTGACCAACCATCCACAAATAGCATCCTGCAACTCATAGAATATGATCGACATGTTTAAAAATAGACATAGTCTAAAAATAGACTTTGCGCCAAAAAATAGCCTGCGGGCCCACTTAGTGAAGGCGACTCTTTTCACTAAGCTCATCATCTTGTTGAATCTCAATAGAGATCCATCACCTTTTTGTCAACAAGCCAACTTTCGAAACCTACATTGAGGTAGATGAAATATTTAGGAATATGATAAATTATTCCATCCTAAGTGAAGAAAGGTGGGACCTGTTATTGGAACTGGTCGAGTAAGCACAATAGAATATCTAAAATTTTGGAAACAGACAAACAAGAGGAACAGGAAAATTGCTATAGTCAGCAACGAATTCCCTCCAAAATTTCAACATCACAACAGATTTTGTCTACCTTTCCTATTTTCTTGTTCTATTTATGAAATATCTACATCTTTGTTAGATATTATTTTGTAATCAATTCCTTTTTTGGAATCTGAAGTTAGTTCAATAAAAAGTCGAAAAATATTTTGTAATAAGACTTAGAAAGGGTTGGATTTTGTATGAAAAAAAGAGTTCTACCTTGATGTAAGTTGTGGATTGTACTCAAAGTAATCATTTTTCAATAATACAGAGACAACTTTGTTCCAGGATTCTTGTGTCAAACAAACGGTGATGTTTTTCCTCATATTAAATGTTTCTTCTTTGTGAGTTTCATATGGATTTCCCTTCCTAGTTGTTTACAAGAAGACGATGAGTAGAATTTAATTTTAGTACTCTACTCTGCCTTGTTAAGCAATTTTAATGTTTTCTACTGAGATTTAGGTACAAAATTCATCTGTGTATGCTCTATACTTAAAATTGATTCTAAATCTGATTCATCTCACCCACACCATAAATCTTCTAAGATCCAAGAGTTTTCCTACCCTGCCCTATTTCAGCTACTATGTAAATTTGTGATTGATTACCGAGAATTTTAAATGACTCCATGCCCAATGGACTTTTCATGCATCCTTCAACCAAAATTTTGAAAAAACCCAACTCGAACTTTAAAAGATTGCCTAAGATCCAAGTTAAATCATACAAAGAGAACCCTCTATGAAGCTGGAAGGGCTAGATCCCAACTTTAAAACTGGTTTGTGGTCACCTTTGTAGTTTTTTTTCCTTAGCCTAAGAAATTACACAGTGATTACACCTCTAGTAGAGCACCTGAGACATCCACGGAAACACAAATTCTTGCATAGGAGACATAGTAACCATTTCTAGTTCCCTTTGAAATTTTTATGTATTCCCCCATCTCGTCTCCTATTCCTTTTAACATTGATGGTGACTAGTAGTTTGTGGGAAGTGAGTAGTTCTTGACCCAAATAAGGACTCTTGTGAAATCACCCTTTCAGGAGTAAAATTTTCCTTCCAATACCGCATGTAGAGACTAGTTGAGTTGAAGAAGTATGGGCCTCCTTCGAATATGTGATCTCTGTCTTACAAGAGGTAAAAAATGGCCGTGAAGAATCCTTTCGATCCTAGTTGCATTCATATCTCTCCTTTAGGGTGCTATTTATTATGAATCCACCAGTTCAATAGTTTTTCTGTGGGCCATATCTCCATGAACTTGCAGATGTCTCCATGCTCCCGCATGAAGTCTTTGTAGGTTGCCAAATTTGGGTCCTAGATTTCCAGCATCAATATCTTTTTTGCGGTTTGCAGTTATTGTTGAATTTTGATTTAGTCCCTTAGGCACTTTCTAAATAGGTTTGGTTGAGTCTAGCATCATTTCTTTCTTGCAAAGTTGAGGCTTCCTTTGAAGCATTTCGAGTTGTAAGCATGCCTTCTCCTGCGATTCCACTTGCTTGCTTGCTCTCTCCTACAAACTTAAGAACTATGGAGGATTGAAAGGAATTGTAGGTAGTAAGCCTTGTGAAGAACGATGTTTTAGGCTCCTTGTTCTTGCTCGTGACAACATCACGAAAGGAGGGGGATCCAAAGCCCCCTCCATCCTCTGCCATGGTCTGAACCGTGAAAGATGATAAAAACCCTAGCGACTGAGTTCATAGTTCATGGTTCAAAGTTCTCAGTTTTTCATGAAGAATCAGCTTTTCGATCATCTTTATATATATATATATATATATATATATATATATATATATATATATATATATATATATATATATATATATATATATATATATATATATATATATATATATATATATATATATATATATATATATATATATATATATATATATATATATATATATATATATATATATATATATATATATATATATATTAGGGTGTTGTCTCCAAATCCCCCATGCAAGGGGCGATTCCGCTCCCTTGCAAATCCCTTGAGCATAGGGGGCTTCACCCTCCCTATTAACCCCCCTAGCCCCTACCGCGCATGAAACACCACACAACATGTGTAAATAGTCATGCAAATAATACACATGCCCAACATGCAGTGAATCTTCATTGAAATTAACATTGCCACTCAATGAAAAACCTTTAAATCAATGACAATAAAATATAGCGAACGCAAAATAAGAGGTCATAAACAACCCCTTGGTCTGGTCGAAGTTTAAAAGTTAGTGGGCAATCTCATTAGAGATAATTTGGGCCTAGTAAAAAATAACACCATTTGCGCTGAGAAATGAAGAATATACATGACATACGTGGGGACATAGGTAATCGAAACCTTAACAACAAGGCACAAAATAGGCATACAAACTCCTTATATGGATTAACCAACGTGGATATATCAATTTGGTTAGGATTAACTGGTGCAACAATTGGTTGAACTAGAAAATCACTAAGAAGATTTGCTCCCCTACCCCGAGCATCTAAAAGAATTTGCATTAAACAACCTAAGCACTCTACTCAGTTCTGGAAGTCGCAACATTCTTTTGAAAATAATTAGAGTCAAGTTGATAAAAGATTTTCCACTTTCCTTAATGTCGACCAATTTGTGCTTGGAATCACATCCCTTGGCATAACACAATACCAACTCTTTGGAATTAAATGCTTTGAGCATGCAACCAACTTTGGCTATTTCAAACATCCACGCTTTTTTAGTAAGCTTGGCCACTTGGCACAATTCTTAATACCATCTGTAAGCTATGGAACATTCAAATTGTTTGTTCTCACAACCTAAAGAGTTCGCTATATTGCCACAAAATGGTTCACTCTTCCCTTGTTTTCCATCTTTTTCACTTTTAATGTGCTTGGTCATATAAGATGACATGTATAAATTATATATTTTCCATCTGATAGGCACATGGGTAATATCTATAATCTTAAATGAAACATTAATCCCTTATGTTCATGGTTGAATCAATTTACATTCAATGAAAGTCACTTATTTAATGTTAAATTCCTTTTACATGTGAAGTGCTTGGAGGAATATGTGACTATTAAGACTCATTATTTAGCAGAATATGCGACAATTAGGACTCATTATCCAACAACAACCATATCTATTGTATGTTAGACACGACACCATTGTATCATAATTACATTCAAAATAAATAGTTTGCTCTATGCTGAATGCTTAATGCATCATGTCAATCGTTATTCCTCTGCATGGGATTGCCAAATAACTAAATTCCACATTGTGAAATGTGTAATAGACAATGCAAAAGTGCATAAATGAATGGATGCAAATATGTGGGGCCATGCCTAGAATATACATTGTAATATCTTTTTTCTAGAATTAAATTCTCAAATCTTTACATATTTAGGTCATGATGAAATATCTAGATATATCTAAACATTTTGGTTATGCACTTTGTGATTATAAATTTAACGTTAACCCTCCCTATTAATCCTTATTAGCATTTATGATTCATTCACATTTTGTTTTGTTTTAGTAACCCTTCTTAATATTCCTAGAGTCACTCTAGCTATAGCTCTAGTTCATATTAAACCTACATTTAATACACAAATATGTCTATGTTTAAGAATTATTTACATTGATTAAAAAATAGTTTACTCTATGATAAAATTATATTTAATACATAAATAGCTTTTTTTTAAGAATTATTTACATTGATTTAAAAAATAGTTCACTATAATATATCATATTTTTTTTACAAAAGATAAAGTAAAGTATATCATATTTATATATTGATAAACTGGAAGAGTGGCTAAAATTGCAAGGTGGAGATGGTGTTCGGTTGGGGGAGTTTGTGATTAAGCTTCTTTTATATGCTGATGATCTTGTATTGATTTCTAAATCGACCCATGGATTGCAGATGCACCTATATGCCCTTGAGCATTTTTGTAAAGCACTGGGGATGCAAGTAAATGAGTACAAGTACCTCGAAATTGATTTCAACAACAAAATTAATTGGGAGGACTGCATAAAGAAGAGAATTTTAGGAGGGTGGAAAAAATTATATGCTTTTCAAAACAGATGTAGAGAGAGAGAGTTATGGGATTGAAAAACGATTAAAGTGCTTTTTGAACTTGTAGTTTGTCCAATGATGCTATATGGGTGTCAATTGTGGGTTAGCAGCACCCCTGTCTCAAAATGAAAGCAAATTGAGAAAATCAAAAAACGTTTGATCATGAGCAAGTTCAAAATAAAAAGTTCAATACCTTATGAGATAATGCTGAGTGAAACATGAGCAACTCTCATCGAAGCAACTGCTATGGTGTGGCTCATAAAATATCTAAAAAGAATTGAGCAAATGAGAGTAGGTAGATGGCCTAATGTTATCTTCAAGGAAGACACAAGTGAAAGAAAGAAAACATGGATGATACGCAACTACACATGGATGCAAAAATGGAATATCTACCCCAATGCTTGTCTCACAAAGAGCAGGGAGCTAAATTTTTTTGTTATGGAAAAGTTTTGTAAACAGGTAAGGGGAAAAGAGTTGGGTAGATAGAAGAAGTACTACATTAAAGAATTCAACCCTATGTGTGATCTCCAACAAAAAAAGTACATTGGAGCTAACATTCTGTGGAGGGCAAATGATCTTATTGCTCAATTAAGAATCAAATCGCATCAACTTTGGTGTGAAACAGGACGGTGGAAAAGGCCTAAAGAAGCTTGGGAAGCACGAGTGTGTTCATTTTGCACGTTTGGGTCAGTGGAATCAGAAAAAACATTTCATTTTGAAATGTGATGCGTTCAAAGACATCCGAGAAAGTTATGAGAATATATTAGCATCAATCTCTTAACATTGTCTTTTGAGCAAGAAAATTGTTGAAAATTTGAGACAACTCATCTTCAATTAAATAAAAAAATAACTAAATTACAAAAGGCAAAACAGAAGACACGAATAATCTCATAAACTATTTTTTATTTTTTATTTTTTAAAAGGTCAATAAACAAGAAGACAGCGTAACCTTCCTATATTGAAGTTGTTTTTTCTTTTTGTTGCTGTCAGGATCCGATGACAAGCTTTTGATGCTCCTATCGAAACCCTAGGCCAACCAACCGCGCATTTTGAAACTTCGAGGCGAGAAAGCAAAAAATTGCAATCGAAGTCGAGTGGATGCGAACTCAGGACCGAGCGGTCAAAAGTCCCTCTTTAGATTTGGCTGTAAACTTCACAGCTCAGTAAACTCACATTTCGGAGCTTTTTAACTTCAACAGCAATGGCGTCCACAGTTGTGTAGAATACAGAGCAATTTAAGTCTATTGCCATTTACTCCCAACCAATATTCTGCAATCTTCCAGAAGCTTCTGGAACGTTCCAGATCTTCAAAATGCAATGCTTTCACTGTCCAAGTATCCTTTCCGTGGGAGGAGAAAGTCTTTACTCTTGCCATATTCGATCCTCTCCGAGTTCTTTCCAATTCGGCTGGAGTTTAGCTCCATTTTCTGGCGGCATGGCGGCAAATGTGGCGGTTTATTGGAGTTCAAAGTTTGGAGGAGCGAAATTGTTCCATAGCGGGGTTGCTGGAAATGGTGGTGGTTTGAGGGTCCGCAGAGTGTGCAGAAGCTCATATTCACCGTTCAGGCAGATGGAGTCAGCTCGCATAAAGGTCGTGGGCATCGGCGGTGGAGGGAATAATGCTGTAAATCGAATGATTGCCGCTGGTCTTCATGTACTTGTACTTTTCCTTGTGCTCTATGAAATTTCCATTCTAAATATTCAGAGAGGTTGCTTTCTTTTCTGTTTTAAAAAACCCATATAGTTATTTGTGCGAATGGTTATTTCACATCGAAAAAGAAACGCTACTAGGTCTGGGCAATTTTAGGTTGCCCTTGAAAACCTGGAGGATCAACAACTATTCACACGTTTAGTGTTAGGTTCTTCAGCCTGACAATAATGTCATTCACAGCAGATCTTTAGCTTTTTTCTTTTGGAAAATTCGGAAGTTGCTTTGGGAAACACAACTTTCCAGACTAAGCTGTCCCTTTGGCTAAACTGCTGCACAACCAGAGGTGTATGCATGCCATCAAAATCACCTTGGATTAGCACCTTGCCTCAGCAGCTCCGACGTGGGAGGCTTTGAACCACCTCACCGTTTGCCACTGGACCACACTCACGCTGGATTTCAACTAAATTTTGTTGGAGGAAATGCTGGAAAGCGTAAATTCAGTACTTTCTTAATAATAATTGAAAGCATAATTTAATAATTTCTAAAAGCTCATTTTTCACTGTCATGGGTGTTGGAAATATTGTCATTGATGGCAAAGGAGGCAGTAAAGACAGAGACAGGCAAAGGAGGCAGCAAAGACAAAAATAGGCAATGGAGGCAACAAAGAAGCAAACGAAGGAAGCAAAGGAGATAGGCAGAGGCAGAGGAAGCGAATATAGAGGCAGAACCGTTATTAGATGCAGAGGCAAAGGCAGAGTCGTTATCACAGCAGGAAATACAGAGGCAGAGCGACAGAAGCAACAGAGGCAGAGACACAGCCGTTATTCCGAGAATCACCCAAGCTGGCAGATATATATATATATATATATATATATATATATATGTACCTTAATTCGAGAATTGCAGTAGGACGTTATATATATATATATATATATATATAAATAAATTGAGAATTGCCTACCTTTGGAAATAAGCTATAGATTGATAAACAATATATAATACATATATATATATATATATATATATATATATATATATATATATATATATCTCATTCCGGGAATCGTGTACTCCAGCGGCAAAGTATATATTGCGCTTTATATATATATATATATATATATATATATATGTAGTGCGAGATTCAAAGAACCAAAGTACCATAAGGCTAACTCATGCGCTAAGGAAGAAGTGGAACCATGACCGAGAGGAACAAGAATCATGGAAACCACTAATGTCGCACCGCTTTTGCGGGTTGAGCGGTATTTAAGAGGTTGGCTCCGATTCCATAGAATGGGCGACACGCGTCCCTGTACGACTCCACAAAACCGCTTGTCACTGCGCGCCATCGCACGTTATTGTCCGTGCAAGTTGCCCGAGCGATATCCGTCGGATCATCAGAAGCCGTGCAATGTGATGTCCGCCGTTGGATGTGGTAGATCGTTAACGCTGGGGCCCATTCCAACTCGCAACTATCGCATTATCACAATATCGCAACTATCGCAATATCGCAGTTGGTTGAAATTGCACAACAACTATCGCAAATAGAAGTTTGCGATTGCGATTAATCGCATCGCATCAGAGGATTAGTATATCGCATCGGAAAACGTGTCAGGTGGGCCCGAAAGGGGTTTTTATATGTTGAAACAGGTTTTATTATTTACGCCGAGAGTTGATTAAAAGGCAGTCTATATAATTATGCTGAAGAATGAAAGTGGGATATATAAATATATATAAAAGGCGCTGTTCTATATATATATATATATATATATAAAGTTGTTGCGATTGTATTAAAAAAAAAAAATGCCGCGTGGTCTATCGACCCACGGGCCTCAGCTTAAGGTGAAGCGCGATTATTAATACAAAACGATTGCGATGTATGTCCGTTCCGCTTGCGGAACTCACCACATCAACAAGACACTTACTGTGTGTAAAGGGTTGGAATATGCCCAGATTTAAAGTCAGCAGTTACACTTATATAAAATGCATTGATATAAAAAGCACAATTACACGTATGCAGCAGTTACACCACAGCAGAAGGCAGAAGAGCAAACGGAGATGAAAAGAGATAAAACACAGTCATAGAAAAGACAGACACAGTCAAAGAAAAGACAAACACGCAGCGAGCCAAAAGACTAAATTAGTTGAGCTGGAGTTCTCATTGTAATTTGAATGTAAATGTTTTAATTGAGTTATATTGTTGTGATGCATTGGCAAGTCTCTGGAAGAGAACAAATATCCCACTATAATGTTAAATTGATACCTACAGTTATATTTATTGAATGAGTAGATAAAAGGAATGAGAAGACAGAAGCCAAAGAGTCATGACTGTTCACTCCAAATTATTTGTGAAATACAAACAGTCATGTGAGGACTCTATAAATAATATCAACGGGATATGCACAAAAAGAGATTAGAGAGAGTAAATCTAGAGAAGGCAGAATATAGAAGTGTGAGGCAGAGAAGATTAAGAGAAGAAGAGCAGAAAGAGAAGTTACAGAATAGAGCTGATATCTGAGGTAAATCAGCAAACATTCAGTTTGATAAATTGAGGAAGTTGGAGCTTCCCTATCAAGTTGCAGCTTGATAGCTGTCAGTTGTAGCTGACTGAGGCTGGAGCCTCCTGTAGGTTGGTGCCTGCAGAAAATTGAAGGGAGTTGGTGCTTCCTTGCAAGTTGTTGCTTGTAGAATTGAGGTAGGAGCCTCTTGTAGGTTGGTGCCTGCAGAAAGAGAGGGAGTTGGAGCTTGCCTTTGCATCACAACAATAATAAGATGTGGTTTTCTCCCTTTATGGGTTTCCACTTATATCTGGTGTCTCTGTGCATGATGTTTATGTGTTGATCTGATTTATATCATCTGCTTAATACCTGCTGCTCTTATATTAAGTCTGCTGTTATATTATATTAATACTTGCTGCTCATATTCTAAGATTACTCACATATTAAGTTGGATATGAAATGAAGGGGTAAATAAGGTTTAATAGAAAGTTTAAAAGATCATAAATGTGTTAAACTGATTCACCCCCCCCTCTTAGTTTAACTAAGGGTTCAACAATTGGTTTCAAAGCCGGTTCCTTTGTACCAGTCTAACAACTGAAAGGAGATCCTAGGTTCTCAGGATGGCTAGTAAAGAAGGATGCGCAACCAATAAAGCCCCTTTCTTCACTGGTGAAAATTATGCTTTCTAGAAAATCAGAATGAGGACATACATAATGTCTCTAGGAATATAAGTCTGGGCGGTTGTGGAATTAGGATATGCCCCAAAGGCAACTGATATAGAGAAAGAAACAAAACAAGATTTTGTGGCTAACGCAAAAGCCATGAATGCCATCCTGAATGGATTGTGTGAAGCAGAGTTTATCAAAGTAATGTACAAAGACATTGCCAAAAAAATATGGGATACTCTTGAAAACATACATGAGGGAGACAAGAAAGTAAAGACTGCCAAACTTCAAGTCTATAGAGCCCAGTTTGAAAACTTAAAAATGAATGATGATGAAGACATTGGCAGTTTCTTCCTAAAAGCTGCAGAAATTATTAACAATATGAAAGCTCTTGGAGAAAAAATGCCATAAAGTATAATTGTGCAAAAGATTCTAAGATCTCTTCCATCCAGGTTTAATCCAAAGGTGTCTGCAATAGAAGAAACAGCTGATTGGGAGACCTTGACCATGAACCAGCTACTTGGAAATCTAACAGCCTATGAAATGAGGCTCCCACAGAAGAAGCCAAGTACGAGGGAAGCAACCTTTAAAACATAAAAGAAGAAAGAAGAAGAGGGAGACATATGCTCTTGCTCGGATGAAGAAGAGGCAAAGTTTGTCAAGAAATTGGATAGAGGCTCAGGTAAATACAAAGGTAAAATCCCCTTCAAATGCTTTAACTGTGGAAGAGTGGGACACTATGCTGCTAAGTGTCCTCACAAGAAAGTAAGGAATTAGGCTCAAGAGTCAGAGAAAAATAAATCAAAGAACTGGCAGAAAGGAAAGAAGTTCAGCAGAAAATCCTTCTATGCTCAACAAGACAACAATACATCTGAAGATTCAGATGAATCCTCAAGTGAAGAAGGAACCTCTGAATTCTTATTGATGGCCATAGAAGAACTTGAAGGTCTCTTTCTAGAAGATGAAGAAGAAGAAGGTGAAGTCGACCTTGAGGGGGAGCTAAGAAGTGCTCTAGAAGAGATTGATAGACTCAAACTGAAATGCAGAAAACAAAAGGACATTCTTCTCAAATATGTACAAGAAGAATAGAATTCAGAAGTCCTTAAGCAGCTAAAAATAGAGCTTGAAGAAGCCAAGAAGATAGAGGACATGTTACTTAAGCAAATCAAAGAAAAAACTCAAGAACAAGAAAAGTTGGAAGAAGAAGTAGTATGTCTCAGAAAGAAATTAGAAAATGCTCAAAGGAAAGTGGTTATAAACTCTTTCCAAACAACAAGCTCTAGTAAGTTGAATGAAGTTTTGGTTGCTCAAAGATCCCCTATGATAAAGACTGGAATAGGCTATGAAGGAGAATCAAGTAAAGGAAAAGAAAAGGTTGACAGAGAGATTATTTTTGTAAAAGCAAAGAAGAATGATGAAGCAGCTCAAACAATTCCTACAAAAGAAGAAGTCTGCAATAAGGAAGACAGAGATCAGAAGAAACCACTAGTAGCAAAGAAGGTAATAAATACTAAGACCCCTGAATGTGTAAAATTTGGAAACCATCAAAGGAGATTCTTCCCTCCAATGAAGAATGCCATCTGTTATGTCTGCCACAAGCTGGGACACATTGCTGCATATTGTCATGCAAGGAGGAGTAATTCAAACCAGCAAAAGATGCAAACATTGAAGAGACTGCCTCAAACAAACAAATGGAAGAGACATCCTTACATCAGGTATGCAAATAACTTCTATGGTTACTGTTTTTATTGTAAGGAATTTGGCCATAAAATCATTGATTGTAGAAAGTATGGACAAAGATTGATGTTTAACACCTCAAGGAGGTTTATGATCAAATGTTGTGTATGCAATCAAGTTGGACATATACCTTCCAAATGTCCTCTAAAAAGATATAGTTCATCTCCTCACAAAAGATACCAAACAAAAGGGTGCCTCTAGTGGATAAAGAAGGTGAATAAATGTGACTTGGCTCTAACTGCTCAAGACCTGAAAAGTCAGTGGTATTTGGATAGTGGCTGCTCAAAACACATGACTGGAGACAGAAGCAAGTTTATAACCCTTGATGAAAAGAAATCTGGCAATGTCACTTTTGGCAATGACAAATCAGGTAAGATCAAGGGAAAAGGCTCAGTCAGCATAGACAATGGCAGAGGACAGGCCCAAGATGTACTATTTGTAGATGGGCTGAAAGCAAATTTACTGAGTGTCAGTCAGATGTGTGACAAAGGTTGCGAAGTTCTATTTAGAGCACAAGACTGTGAAGTCAGATCAAGCACCACAGGTAAGACTTTGCTCAAAGGTGTTCGAACAGAGAGCAATGTTTAGATTGTGAAAGAGGAAGATGAAGCATGTCATCTTAGCAAACTTGAGGAGTCATGGTTATGGCATAAAAGATTGGGACATCTCAGCTTCAATCACATCATCAGACTAAGCAAGAAGAAAGCTGTCAGAGACATGCCAGAAATAAAGAGGCCTTCTAATACCATATGCAAATCTTGTCAATTGGGTAAACAGACCCGCACATCCTTTAAGGCCAAAGAGGAGTTGTCAACAAGAAGACCAATCCAGCTTGTGCACATGGATCTGTGTGGACCTGCAAGAACTAAAACACCAAGTGGAGAATCCTACTTCATGTTGATAATAGATGATTTCTCCATAATGACATGGGTTTCTTTTCTCAAGAATAAATCGGAAGCTCTGGAAAAATTCAAAATATTTAAGGCATTAGCAGAAAATCAGACAGGATGCAAGCTGAAATGCATCAGATCAGACAGAGGAGGTGAATTCACTGATTATGACTTTGTAGACCTATGCAATGAACATGGCATAAAACAACAATTTACTATTGCAGGGACACCTCAGCAGAATGGAGTAGCAGAGAGACAAAACAGATCTGTTCAACAAATTGCCAGAGCCATGATGCAAGAGAATAATATTGCTCAAACCTTCTGGGCAGAAGCAGTGCACACAACAATACATATCCTTAATAAAGCTCACTTAAGGCCAAGTAGTGACAAGACTCCCTACGAACTGTGGCATGGAAAGCCAACTTCAATCAAACATTTCAGAATCTTTGGTAGCAAGTGTTACATAAAGAATAATGATGAAAATCTTGGAAAATTTGATGCAAGAGCAGATGAAGGAATATTTCTAGGATATGCATCCAAAAGCAAAGGGTACAGGTGCTACAACAAGGCTCTTCGAAAAATAGTAGAAAGCAATGATGTGAGATTTGATGAAGAACTTCCAAACAATACAAGGGATACAGACTGCTGCAGTCCATCAAACAACCATGAAGAAGAAAACCAAGATGATGAGGAAACAAGCAAGACAACAGAAGATACAAAGCTGAGTTCTAAAGCTCCCTCAAGATATACTTAGAAGAACCATCCTGAAGATCAGATCATTGGAGACAAGAGAGTAGGGGTCCAAACAAGAAGGCAACTAACAGAACAAACTGAAGAGGTATACATAGCCATGTTGTCACAAATAGAACCAAAGAAATTCGAAGAAGCCAGCAAGGACAAGTCTTGGGTAAAGGCAATGAATGAAGAATTGGACCAAATTGAAAAGAACAATACCTGGGAACTAGTTCCTAGACCAATTGAGAAAAATATCATTGGTTCAAAATGGGTATTCAAAAACAAAATGAATGAGAAAGGACAAGTAATCAGGAATAAAGCCAGGCTGGTCTGCAAAGGATATTCACAAGTCGAAGGACTTGATTATGATGAAACATTTGCCCTTGTAGCCAAAATGGAAGCTATCAGAATGTTCTTGGCATTTGCATGCTACAGAATTTCAAGGTATATCAAATGGATGTAAAATATGCATTTCTCAATGGAGACTTAGAAGAAGAAGTATACATGGAACAACCAGAAGGCTTCTCATTGACAGACAAAGAATATTATGTGTGCAGACTGAAGAAGGCCCTATATGGACTGAAACAGGCTCCTTGTGCTTGGTACTCAAGACTGGATAAATATTTGCAAAAACAAGGCTTTAAGAGAGGTGGAGTAGACAACAATCTGTACATAAAAGCCCATGAAAATGAACTCTTGATTGTTGTAGTATATGTTGATGACATTATGTATGGAAGCAACAGAGAAAAACTAGCAAAAGGGTTTGCTAATGAGATGAAAATAGAGTTTGAGATGTCTATGATTGGAGAGCTCAGTTTCTACTTAGGACTTCAAATTCAGCAAAAGAACACAGGTACATTCATCTCACAGGAAAAATACTTGAAAGAAATGTTGAAAAAGTTCAAAATGGAGGACTGCAAACCTGTGTCAACTCCCATGATCACGGGATGCAAGCTGTGTGCTGATGATGGATCTGCTGATATAGATAAAAAACTCTACAGATCCATGATAGGAAGTCTGTTGTATCTGACTGCATCAAGACCAGACATCATGCTAGCAGTAGGACTAGTGGCTAGATATCAAGCAACACCTAAACAAAACCATCTTCTGGCAGTAAAAAGAATATTCAGATATCTACAAGGAACAACACAGTATGGACTTTGGTATCCTAAAGGAAAAATCTTCACTTTGACAGCATGCACAGATGCAGATTGGGCCAGCTATGTGGATGACAAGAAAAGTACAAGTGGAGGTGCATTATATCTAGGAGAAAGTTTGATGGCATGGTTAAGTAAGAAACAAACATCTATCTCTTTGTCTACAACAGAAGCAGAATATATAGCAGCAGCAGCATGTTGTACACAAGTCATGTGGATGAAGCAGACTCTTCAAGACATGAAGGTAAGCATTAATGAACCTATCTCAATTAAATGTGATAATACAAGTGCTATAAGTATATCTAAAAATCTTGTGCTTCACTCAAAAACTAAACATATCCCAATCAAGTATCATTTCCTCCGAGAACAAGTGGCTTAGAAGATAGTAAAACTGGAGTATGTACCAACAAAAGAACAGACAACAGATATATTTACCAAACCACTTGCTAGAGAGCCATTTGAATATTTGAGAGACAGACTAGGGGTAGTATCTGTAGATGTTACTCTCTAATATGAAGAGAAAACAGAGTTTCAGGGGGAGAACAGAAACGAACATATCATTCCAAGGGGAGATCAACCAACAAGGGAAGCATGAAAACAGGTCCTCAGGATCAAAGGGATTATGGCAATAATACAGTCAGCATAAAAGAGTTAATAAAAAGGCAAAAGGGTCAGTAGTGAACCCGATGTAAATCTAATCCAACAGTTGAAGCAGCAGCGTACAAAATCAGAAAATTCCAGAGAGAGAAAATGCACGAAATATTGGAAAAGGATAAAATCACAGGATCAAAGAATAGAAGCTACACTAAGAATTCTAACCCCTTGCCATTGATGTCAAAGGGGGAGGAAAAGCAAGCAGCAGGAGGAAGAGCAAGCAAACAGAGAAAATGTATTACCACAGAGAAAGTGTATTGCCATCAATGCCAAAGGGGGAGACTGTTGGAAATATTGTCATTGATGGCAAAGGAGGCAGCAAAGACAGAGACAGGCAAAGGAGGCAGCAAAGACAGAAACAGGCAATGGAGGCAGCAAAGAAGCAAACGAAGGAAGCAAAGGAGACAGGTAGAGGCAGAGGAAGCGAATATAGAGGCAGAACCGTTATCAGAGGCAGAGGCAGAGTCGTTATCACAGCAGGAAATACAGAGGCAGAGCGACAGAAGCAGCAGAGGCAGAGACACAATCGTTATTCCGAGAATCGCCCAAGCTAGCGGATATATATACATATATGTACCTTAATTTCGAGAATTACCCAGTCGGGCGTTATATATATATATATATATATATATATATATAAATTTCGAGAATCCCCTACCCCACTGGAAGATACGCTATAGATTGGAGCGACAATGTAATGCATATATATATAAATCTCATTCCGAGAATCGTATACTCCAACGACAAAGTATATATTGTGCTTTATATACAAAGGACTATATATATATATATATATATATATATATATATATATATATATATATGTATAGCCATATGTAGCGCGAGATTCAAAGAACCAAAGTACCATAAGGCGGAACCTGGCGCGTCGAGGAAGAAGTGGAACCGTGACTGAGAGGAACAGTAATGGTGGTTTGGAGCTGAACGATGGTTTTTATCGCACCGCTTTTGCGGGTTGAGCAGTATTTAAGAGGTTGGCTCTGATTCCATAGAACGAGCGACACGCGTCCATGTACGACTCCACAAAACCGCTTGTCACTGCGCGCCATCGCGCATTATTGTCCGTGCAAGTTGCCCAAGCGATATCCGTTGGATCATCAAAAGCCATGCAATGTGATGTCCGCCGTTGGATGTGGTAGATCGTTAACGCTGGGGCCCATTCCAACTCGCAACTATCGCACTATCGCAATATCGCAATATCGCAGTTGGTTGAAACTACACAGCAACTATCGCAAATAGAAGTTTGCGATTGCGATTAATCGCATCGCATCATAGGATTAGTATATCGCATCAAAAAACGTGTCAAGTGGGCTCGAAAGGGGTTTTTATATGTTGAAATAGGTTTTATTATTTACGCCGAGAGTTGATTAAAAGGCAGTCTATATAATTATGCTGAAGAATGAAAGTGGGATATATAAATATATATAAAAGGCGCTGTTCTATATATATATATATATATAAAGTTGTTGCGATTGTATTTAAAAAAAAATGCCGCGTGGTCTGGGGACCCACGGGCCTCGGCTTCAGGTGAAGGGCGATTATTAATACAAAACGATTGCGATGTATGTCTGTTCCGCTTGCGGAACTCACCACATCAACAAGACACTTACTGTGTGTAAAGGGTTGCAATATCCCCAGATTTAAAGTCAGCAGTTACACTTATATAAAATGCATTGATATAAAAAGCATAGTTACACGTATGCAACAGTTACACCCCAGCAGAATGCAGAAGAGCAAACACAGATGAAAAGAGATAAAACACAGTCACAGAAAAGACAGACACAGTCAAAGAAAAGACAAACGCGCAACGAGCCAAAAGACTAAATTGGTTGAGCTGGAGTTCTCATTGTAATTTGAATGTAAATGTTTTAATTGAGTTATATTGTTGTGATGCATTGGCAAGTCTCCGGAAGAGAACAAATATCCCACTGTAATGTTAAATTGATACCTACAGTTATATTTATTGAATGAGCAGATAAAAGGAATGAGAAGACGGAAGCCAAAGAGTCATGACTGTTCACTCCAAATTATTTGTGAAATACAAACAGTCATGTGAGGAACTCTATAAATAATATCAACGGGATATGCACAAAAAGAGATTAGAGAGAGTAAATCTAGAGAAGGCAGAATATAGAAGTGTGAGGCAGAGAAGATTAAGAGAAGAAGAGCAGAAAGAGAAGCTACAGAACAGAGTTGATATCTGAGGTAAATCAACAAACATTCAGTTTGATAAATTGAGGAAGTTGGAGCTTCCTATCAAGTTGCGGCTTGATATTTGTCGATTGTATGTTTGGCGAGGTTGGAGCCTCTGTGGGTTGGTGCTTGCAAAAGAGAGGGAGTTGAGCTTGCCTTTGCATCACAACAATAATAAGATGTGGTTTTCTCCCTTTATGGGTTTCCACTTATATCTGGTGTCTCTGTGCATGATGTTTATGTGTTGATCTGATTTATATCATCTGCTTAATACCTGTTGCTCTTATATTAAGTTTGCTATTATATTATATTAATACTTACTGCTCACATTCTAAGATTACTCACATATTAAGTTGGATATGAAATGAAGGTGTAAATAAGGTTTAATAGAAAGTTTAAAAGATCTTAAATGTGTTAAACTGATTCACCCCCCCCTCTCAGTTTAACTAAGGGTTCAACAATGGGAACCTCATTGTGAAAGATATACGCTGTTGGATGATTGTGAGATCATATATATTCCAATATGTTGTTGAATATGATCCCCGCGTCAAACCCGTTGAATAGTATGTTTTATTCGTGTATAGCAATGTTAGCAATGTTCTTGCATGGGGGTAGTATAAAGGCTGGTTTTGTTGAGAAATCTATAGGGTAATGATTAGAATGATTTCTCTTTACTTGGTAACTGCTTATGATGTCTTTTTACTTATTAGCTTTGTTACTTATTATTATGTGTGTGAACCATCAAACAGCTACCAAAACGAGAAGAACAAGAACACAAAATGTAGGCTGCAAGCTAGGACCAAAACCTTTTCTCTTGAGAGGAAAACCCACAAATCTCTTCTCTTCCTTATAGATTCTTCAATTGGCGAATTCCAAGACCTTAAGACTGAGACCAATACCCTCCAAGACCAAGACCAAGGCCAACCTCTTCGGATGTTGTGCTAACCTTGATCCAGTCAAACCTAGTCAAATCTCTTCCAGTGGCACTTCTTTGACCTTCTGTTGCAAAATTTTTGGCCTCCACTGCATATCTGAAATTTCGCCTCCCCAGCAATTGCTGCAGCCACACGTGTGAGATTTGATCTCCACCTTTTGAGCCTTCCTTTGACCTTCACTTGCCTTTCTCTGTCTTCTAGAGCTCGAGGATGACCCTTGGTGACCTTCGCTTGACCTTCTTGCCTTCTTTTCTCCAAGATCGAACTTGTAGATAACTGCAGAAACCCTAGTCCTCTTTAGCACGTGTGAGAGAGAAATAGCCCAAACAAAAGTCTCCTTCGTCCTCTTCCTTCTTTTCTTTCTCTTTCTTCGCTAGAATGATTGATGAGTGAGTATGTCTCAAGGAGGACGAATTCCCTCCTATATATAGGCTCTTCAAGGTGGACGCGACTCTTTCTTTTAGGCTGACTTGACAGTTGCTAGACCGACTTGGTCTTCGAGGGTATTTTGACACTTTTAAGAACAAAAATAATATTATGTACAAGTTACAATACACACAATGGGGTCTGCAACTTACGACAACGACTCTTTTGACTTCTTGACCTAGGACAAACCCTAGAAGCTCTCAATCGATGCTTGACCTATAAAATAAAAGACCTTGAGCATGAAACGTATGCTCCAATAATAATAATAAATTTTTTTCTTTCATTTTACAATTTACAAGAATCAAATGTTCATTTCTTATTTATGAAGACCGTACCTAGTTACACATTTTTCAACACTCCCTCCTTAACTAGGGAGGTATTCATTAATGGTACATGGAAATTCTCAATCTGAAGAGATCTCATAAGAAGAGTTGGATTGGTAACCCATCTGTCTAACATGATATCGACCAACATTGTCACATAGCAAGGCCTTGACTAACAACTCTATCTCTCTACAAGATCAGAGCACAATGCGGGCGAGATCGATGATTTATAAACACCGTCATCATTGTCTCTCAAGGTACATACTCCACTCGTGCGTTCACAGAGTATGAGCTTCTTTGGACTATTCTTATCTTGGATAGCTAGTCCTCAAAGAACATCGGTCCACGACTACTCTTATCTTGGATGCCCTACCTCATCCTCAAAGAGTATCGGATGCCAGATGATTACCCAATTCTCCATTCTGTCTTCCCAAGTGAAGAAAAGAATGATGTGCCTATCTCTCCCTCTCAACTAGGGAGGATACACCAACCAACTCAAGCTTGTCTCTCAAATACACAAGCTTCTTATTAGGAAGAGATTGTGTCAATATGTCAGCTACCTGATCATTAGTGGAGACATACTGTAGCTGCAATACACCATCTTGTACTAGCTTTCGAATGTAGTGATACTTGTTTATATGCTTTGTCTTTCCATGAAATACTAGGCGTTCAAACAATCATACACAACTGGTGTTATCACAATGTATCACTGTAGGGTCCATAGGTCCTGCAAATAGATAGGATAACAACTTCCTTAACTAGAGCGCTTCTCTGATTATTTCATTGGCTACAATATACTCAGCCTCAACACTACTCAAAGCAACAATGTCTTACATTTTGCTCATCCAAGAGATCATGGAGTTGATTTGTGTAGCTCGAGAGGTACTCCAAGCCCTAGGGTTAAGGGTTTGGAGGGCAAAGCACCACAAGGGTCACTTGTGGGCTTGGAACCCAAGTATGGGGTTTTGCACCCATCGATGTCTCAGCCAAAAATCATGATGAGTTTTCAACATGTGATGGATGAGGATGATAGTGCTCGTCAAGACGTTTCTAACGCAATGAGAATCATCCGATTCCGAGTTGTTGTTGAGGAGAAATGAATTTTTGAAGTTGGCAAGTAATTATTGGTTTTCAAGTCATGTAGGCTTGATGTAAAAATTAAAAATTAACCAATAGATGTGTCTCTAAATCAATTCGTGGAAGCCCCTCATTGGATATCAATAGAGGGTGAATTGAAGTTGTTTTAGGCATCCAAGTGTGCAACGTCTTCTCAAGAAAAGAGCTCTGAAATTTGGACGAAGATAGGAGGCCTAAACAACGTGGAATAGAGGAGTAACTCTAGCCCTAGCCACAACACAACAAGGTACAAGACAACTAGGTTTTGAGTGACTATTTTAGGGGAAAAACAAATCCGAGAGGGTTGTCTCAAGGGCTGAGGTAGATGGCTACTAGGCCGAGTTCATGAGGAGGCAGAACGCTGCTCTTTGGGACTGTTTGGGCATCGTTCTTTGGAGACAGAAGCTACAAGAAGGCTGTTGTGCTAGGCCGCAGGCCATAGCACACAACTGGGAGTCTGGCACTGCGTGAGGGTTGGCAAGGGTTGACCAGTGCCATAAGGAGGTAGCGTGGCAAGGGAGGAAGCCTGCCAAGGTGGGCCGCAACCCTTAAAGGGCTTGTTTGTTGACTGTGGGGTGGGTTTAGGGCTACAACACGTGCCTTAACCAAGATTTTTACAAACAATGAAGTCAAACATAATTTACAGCAGTGCTTTTGAGGAGCATTGGGTCAAGCAGTGCCTGGTTTGTTTCATTTGTTTATGCAGCTTGTGGGAGCCAATTTGAAGGCGTGATTGGGTGTTCGCGAGCCTTCATCAGTGAAGACTCCACAATGTAGTATTGGGTGCCATTGATCTTGTGGAGGGGGGCAGTGTGTTGGCTACCTAAAGTAGCCCTAGACAAGCTATCTTGACGTGACAAAGAGCAGCTGAAGGTTGGGTGAAGATTGGTGCCAAAGTGCAGCACTTTGATGGACTAAAGTGGTTGCTAGCTTGGCAGTTGGAGCTCGGGAATTAGGCCTAACCAGAGAGCAGATTGGATCAACCCGTGTACACCCTACAGAAGTGACTTACAACAACGTTAGGTGGCAGCCCTCTTGGAGTCTCGATGTGTAGTGGGCTTGATGGACTAAGGCACTACTAGTGAGCAGTGCGGAAGCGAAGGATCGATAGGACGAGATATGACATTGAGTTTGTCATTTTATCTTGTATACATAGATTGTTGTATTATTCGGATTTTGGTTTAATATAACAAAGGTTGGTGATTGTACATTATTGTACAATTTGTTGAAAAACTGTGTATATTTGTGCATGTGTGATTTACTTCTTTATATTTCCGCTGTGCAAAGTAGTTTATGGTTGAGATTCTTGGTTTGGGAGTGTTAGTGATTTTAAGACTCTAACCTAGACCCAAGGTCGTGGAAATTCAACATGGTATTAGAGCGTTTATGAGCTACTTTGGAAGTAAGTAAATTAGGGTTGTGTGCAGTGAAGTACAACGTGAGAGGGAGTTGGTCACATTGTAAGTGAAGGGCTCACTACAATGTCGAAGTTGTAGGCATGTCTCCGATATGAGGACAGGTTGGAAGGGTTGTCCAACTATACTCCTTGGAAGGAAAGGATCAAGTTGGTCTTGCAGGTCAACAAGGTCTGGGATTTTGCCTAGAAGAGATCAAGAAGCCAATCGACCCTAAGGAGCTTGATATATGGGAAGATTTGGATACGAAGGCGGGGTTGATCATCCTTGATGGTGTGAAGGATTCCTTAATACCTCATTTGTCCGAGAAGAACAATGCACATGAGATGTGGATGGCTCTTCAAAATTTGTTCTAGAATAAGAACGAGAGCCGAGTATTGGTATTGGAGGATAAGTTGAAGTCCACCAAGATGATAAGGGGTGAAGGAGTGACTTCGTATTTGACGAGGTTGTCTCAAGTCAGAGATGAGCTTGCTGTCGTCGGTGTCAAAATTTCAGATGGAGATATGGTAAGGATTGCCTTGAAAGGGTTCATCGAGGAATGGAAGCCCTTCATCAAAGGAATCGTTGCCAGGGGGAAATTGCCAGACTGGAATAGATTGTGGGATGACTTCATTCAGGAAGAGTTGCGAGGCAAGGACCTTCATCTATCAAAAAAGGTAGATGAGGACATGGTACTTGCAGCACGAATGAAGGGTAAGCCGAAGAAGGACTTGAGTAAAGTCAAGTGTTTCAACTGTGGCGAGATGGGTTATTTTTCGTCGAGATGTCCGACGAAGAGGGGAGATGATGAAAAGAGGAAAGGAAAGTAGGTCACTGATGTTGCTACTTCAATTGAGATAGATGATGTCTCTAGGAGATTGGAAGAGGAGGACTTTGCTATGATTTCTCATTTCTCGCAGGGTACTATCATGGAGGATGGATGGTACATGGATAGTGGTGTGACGAAGCATATGACAGTGTCACAGGAGGTTTTTAGGACTCTAGCTGAATGGGACTCGAAGTTGCACATGGCGTTGGACGATAAGAGTCAATTAGAGATTCGAGGATCGAGTATGGTGCCATTCAAGATGGAGATAGGACGTATGATGCGGGTCCAGGATTACTGTTTGTACTAGGACTCAGATATAGTGTGATTTTTGTTTCGATGATGGAGAGAAGGGGGTTTGAGTTCTTGTTCTAGGATGGGAAGGCAAGACTCAAGCCTAGAGGCTCTAAGTCTGATGAGATTATACTCTGAGATAGAGAGCATGGTCTCTACAGGTTGACGGGTAAGCCTGTGGATCATGGAAAGAAGTAGGTGCAGGTTCCAGAGACGCAGGAGCAGGTGCAGGATTCAGAGGAGCAGGTACAGGTTCTCGAGAAGAAGGTACACTTTCCGGAGAAGAAAGTCCAGGTTCCAGAGACTCAGAAGGAGTCAAGTTCTAGAGGGAGCTTGCAAATTCAAAGGGAGACTTTGCAGCCCAAGAAGAGCGTGTGGTCAGTGGGAAGCAAGGGTGCTTCCACATCTACCCAGAAGGAATCATGGAGGGATTGGAAAGTGATACAGGAAAAGAAGAAGAAGCAGGGTGCTTCCAGCAGTAACATCGACACTTCTGAGAAGGACGTCCTTAATCATACAAGGATTGCTGCGATTGTGAGCGCTAGGAGTTGCGCAAGTGTTGCGAGCAGTGACGACGATGATGAGTTGCCTCCTAGTTTTGGAGGTACCTCCCTCGCTAAGAGGGAGTGTTGATTGTGTAGCTTGAGAGGTACTCCAAGCCTTAGGGTTCAGGGTTTGGAGGGAAAAGCACCACAAGGGTCACTTGTGGGCTTGGAACCCAAGTATGGGGTTTTGCACCCGTGGATGTTTGGGCCAAAACCATGATGAGTTTTCAACATGTGATTGATGAGGATGATAGTGCTCGTTGAGACGATTGTATCGCAACGAGAATCATCCGATTCCGAGTTGTCATTGAGGAGAAATGAATTTCTAAAGTTGGTAAGTAACTATTGGTTTTCAAGTCATGTAGGCTTGATGTAAAAATTAGCTGATAGATGTGTCTCTTCATCAATTCATGGAAGCCCCTCATTGGATATAAATAGAGGGTGAATTGAATTTGTTTTATGCATCCAAGAATGCAATGTCTTCTCAAGAAAAGAGCTTTGAAATTTGGACGAAGATAGGGCGCCTAAACAATGTGGAATAGAGGAGTAACTCTAGCCCTAGCCGCAGCATAGGAAGGTACAAGACAACGAGGCTTTGGGTGACTGTTTTAGGGTCAAAACAAATCCGAGCGGGCTGTCTCAAGGGCTGAGGTAGATGGCTACTAGGACGAGTTCATGAGGAGGCCGAATGCTGTTGTTTGGGAATGTTTAGGCATCGTTCTTTGGAGGCAGAAGCTACAGGAAGGCTGTTGTGCTAGGCCGCATGCCATAGCACACAACTGGGACTGCGTGAGGGCTGTCAAGGGTTGACCAGTGCCTTAAGGAGGTAGCGTGGCAAGGGAGGAAGCCTGCGAAGGTGGGCCGCAACCCTTGAAGGGATTGTTTGTTTATTGTGGGGTGGGTTTAGGGCTGCAGCATGTGCCCTAACTAGGACTGTCACAAACAACGAAGTCAAACATAATTGACAACAGTGTTTTGGAGGAGCGTTGGGTCAAGGAGTGATCGGTTTGGATCATTTGTTTATGCAGCCTGTGGGAGCCAATTTGGAGGCGTGATTGGGTGATCGTGAGCCTTCATCGGTGTAGATTCCGCAGTTTAGTAATGGGTGCCATTGATCTGGTGGAGGGTAGTGTGTTGACTACCCAAAGTAGCCCTAGACAAGCTACCTGGACGTGACAAAGAGCAACTGAAGGTTGGGTGAAGATTGGTGCCGAAGTGCAACACTTTGATGGACTAAAGTGGCTGCTAGCTTGGCAGTTGGAGCTCGGGAATTAGGCTTACCTAGAGAGTAGATTGGATCAACCCGTGTACACTCTACAAAAGTGACTTACAATAGTGGTAGGTGGCAACCCTCCTGGAGTCTCGATGTGTAGTGGCCTTGATGGACTAAGGCACTACTAGTGTGCTGTACAGAAGCGAAGGACCGATAAGACGAGATACGACATCGAGTTTGTCATTGTATCTTGTATACCATATACTGTTGTATTATTCATATTTTGCTTTAATATAACGAAGATTGTTGATTGTACATTAGTGTACAATTTGTTGAAAAACTATGTATATTTTTGCATGTGTGATTTACTTCTTTATATTTCCACTGTGCAAAGTAGTTTATGGTTGAGATTCTTGGTTTGGCAGCGTTAGTGATTTTAAGACTCTAACCTAGACCCAAGGTCGTGGAAATTCAACAGATCCTAAATTGAAACATCCTCCTGTAGTGCTTCTTCCATCTTGCTCACTGCCTCCCCAGTCGGAATCCATATATCCCATCAAGTGGACATTATTCGTCCTATCATATTTCAGACAGTAGGGGATGGTTACTTGCAGATATCTCAGAATATGTTTTGCTGCTATCCAATGATCATGCTTCGGCTCCACTTGGAATTCACTGAGAAAGTTTATTGTAAAACATGTCTGGTCGAGTATTCACTAAGTACATTAGTGAGCCAATCAGTTGTCTATACTTGGAAGGATCCACATGGGTCGATTCGAAACTCCTTAGTCTTGTCAAGTTCGTGATCATCAGAGTGGTCATTGGTTTGCAATACATCATGTGAAACCTCTTCAACATCTTGCTCACATACTTCCCTTGACCTAGATAATTTCATCATGTCCTTGCCAGACTTCTAGTCCCAAATAGTAATGCATCAACCCTAGATCCTTCATGTCAAATTCTGTTGCTAGTTGCTTCTTACATTCTTCAATTCGACCTTCTACACCTATTAAGAGAAGATCAACTACACACTGAAGAATGATTACCGGTTCTCCCTTCACAACCTTGATATAAAGGTTCAGATCAACAAAACTTTTTGTGAAGCCTAATCCCTGTATGTATGCATCCATCCTAGCATACCATGCCCTTGGTGCTTGCTTGAGGCCATAAAATGCTTTCTTCAATCTGCAAACATATGCCTTTCTGTCTTTAACTTCAAATCCCAAGGGTTGCTCTATATAGACTTCCTCATTAATTGTGCCATTCAGAAATGCAGTCTTGACATCCATTTGGTGGATGTTCCATCCCATCGATGCTGACAAAGAGACCAATGAACAAATCGTTGTATACCTTTCTGCTTGAGCAAATGTCTCTTCATAGTCGATGCCTTTTTGTTGAGAGAAGCCCCTAGCCACAAATCTTGCCTAATACTTGTTTATACTTCCATCTGCTACATGTTTGATCTTATAGATCCGTTTGGAAGTTACAATAGATTTTTCTTCAGGCCTAGGAACGATCTCCCAAACTCCATTTTTCATTATAGATTGATATTCTTCACTCATGGCATCCTTCACTCTTGATGGTTGACAACTTCTTCAAAGGTGGATGGCTCTGCTTCTATCAGTTTTGTCATATATGTTGCGTACCTAGAATATCGTTTGGGTTTCTTGCTTTCTTTGAATGTGCCTTGTGCTGCTCCATGATCTTCTGCATCAAGTAGTGTAGACTTCAAGCAATTAAGTCTCTTTCTTAATTTGGGGATGACCACATGTTGAATAGGTTCACTAGGACCTTCATCTTCATGGTGAAATTCTTCTTCTTCCCTGTCAACTTCTTCTTCAAATACTAGAAGTTCTTCTCCATGGGAAGTTCCTTAGATTTCTTGAATATTACATCTCGACTGACTTCTATACGGTGTCCTTCCTTTACGTAGATTCTATAGGCCTTTGAGGAGTTGTTGTAGCCAACAAATATTCCTCTCATGCCCGACGAATACAACTTCTTTCTTTTGTCCTTTGGTATATGAATATATGCAAGACAACCAAAGGTTCTGAGATGATATACAGTTGGTTTCTTCCCAGTGAATACTTCTTAGAGAGTTCTCTTATCTAGTGACCTGTGGGGACTTCGATTTTGAATATATACAACTATCTTAGTCGCTTCATCCCACAAAAATTTTGGTAGATCTTGATCATGCAACATTGCTTTTACACTTTCTTGGTCGCAGAGGGTTGCAACTGTGTTTTTCCCAAAATCTTAGAGGTTTCGGAACAGAAGCATGAAGGATGAACGAACGGTCACGATGAAATTGCAGATCTGAAAGGGGAAAGATGAATGAATGAGATCACGTCGCAAGATAAGTTGGAAAGATGTGATGCAAAGAAGGGCAAGCAAAGGTGGACCGTTAGATTTGGGCGCAGATCAATGACGTACGACGAATCACGAGATCGCACATTGGAGGTTTTAAAGTTTAACACTAAGACATCGCAAGGTATGTTATTTTGTTTGCGATGCTGTAAGGAATGAAATATGCGATGCAGCGAGGGGAGACCACGTGTCGGCATTGCGCATGAGTGCACACCGCAAGATTTATGGTTTAGCGTTATCGGTAAAGAGTTAAATTTGTGGGCAAGTGTTTGCGATAAGACGAAGAGGTTAAGTTAGCCGATATGCGATGAGTCCTGATTGGTCACCGTGTGTGGTGGGACCCTGGAACTAATGTTTCGCGTGTATGTAAGTCGTTTAAGGTTATGTGCGATTTGAGTTAAAGTAATAGCTGTTTGATCGCTAACGTATGTATGTTAAATAACTCCAAAATTGTATTCCGTTGCGTGTAAAGGGGGAGTTTATGTGGGCTATAAACCATAGGTCCACGGTTTTGTTTAAAATGCAGTTTCGGCTGCATCATTTGGTATCAGAGTGGGATTAGTGCTCTTTGGGGTTTATTAAAGAATTGAATTGTATTATCAGTATGTGTAGAGTTTGCATTGGTAATTGATTCAGATACAGGGGGTTATGGTGTGAAAGGAATTGGTCGTTGGGAGATCAAGATACAAAATATTTTATGCAGAGAAGAATCTTGAAATGTTGCAGGTAATGGAGACTTCAACCATTTCATTCAAGACAGACTGCAGAAAAAGGTTTGAGGAAGACGGGATCAGGAAGGATCTTGTAAGTTTTAAAAACTTTAATGATATATGTCTGTGAATGTAAGTAGCAACAAGAAATTGCAACCAGGTAGCTGTGGCAAAGGACAAGGAAGCAAGTGAAGAAATTGCAGCAGGAGATATTGTAAGGAAATGAATAGAACATGGATGTTCTCAGAAGGAAAAGGAAATTAGTTGAAAGAAGAATTGAATTGCAAATAGTGAAAAGTAAAACAACATGTTTATTGTCCAAGCCAATGAAAGCTTAAGGAGATAAGATCATTGGAATATCTCTTAGGTATGAGTTATATTCTAATATTTGGTCTAATTTGAATTAGTTTCACAGTGAAGAGAATGATAGCAGCCAACACACAGCAGCAGCCTGTGTAAAGGGAAGAGAAGTTGTGTTAGTGTTAAATTCAACAAAGGAAATTGTTGTAGAAAAGAAGAGAATAGCAGAATTCTCAAACAGAGAGAGGGGTAGGTGAGCATTGGTTACAAAATCCTGACAACGTTGGAAGTTGAGGAGCAGGAGTGCTCAAAAGAGGTTTTGTTGCAGAAACCCAAGGAAGTATATACCAAGATGATGACTTGGTGTAGGTGACAAGTAGAGACTTGTTACAAAGAAATGAGAGATGATTATTGTAAGCTCACAGTGGGCAAAGGGAGTCCACATAAAGAAGCTGAGATGACTATTGGGGGTCATGAGAGAAGCCCCAACATAAGAAAGAAAGATGTCAAGGAAAATGGCAAGGGAAAGAAGATGAGTCAAGAGGCACTTGACAAAGACATTGCTGAATTGAAAGCAAGTATTGATGCAATAATAATGCTGCTTGAAGACTGTGAAAGAAAGAAGATAAAATAGAAGTTGTTGCAGGAACAGATAAAGAGGAGAATGTACATCAGATTAAGAGAAGAACTCAGAGCAGCTGAGTTAAAGGTGAAAGATGGTTATCGTAGACCTGAGCAAGAAGTTTACCTTCCCGAGGAAGGAATTATTGATGATTTTCTGAACTGTTGGACTGGTTCGGATCAGCTGAGAGATGTGATGGAGACATCAAAGGAAGAGGAGCTTTGTATTTTTGAAACTAATGTTTTGTGTATGTATGCAGGTGATGAACAACCTTTAGAGGATGTATTTATGCAGGTTGATGAAGAAATGAAGCTGTTAGAAGAGATGGTTGTAATAGAACAGTTCTTAATTGAACATGTGTTCAAAGACACTGAGGACAACTGTTTAAGACTACTATGGAAGCTGGAAATGATGAATCTAGTAAGACTTGGCAAAATGATGGTAGACAGTCTGAAGACAAAAGGAAATTGCAGATTGCAGAAGGAGTAGAAAAGAAGTATGAAGATAGCCTTATGAGAGGATTAAATGAGAGTATATGTACAGTGCAAACACTTGAGGTAATGGGATCATCTCTTCAATTTTTATTTAAAAATTATGAACTTGTATTGATAGTTGATGGACAAGAAATTGTTTTGAAAAGACATAATGGAGCATCAATGGAAAGGGATCTTAATAAAGATTGCATGTGGAAGATGGTAGAACAAAAATTTATAAGGAGAATTGGGTCGGAGGTACAATTAATCCAGTAAAGGCTATGAAGAAGAAAGGAAAGGAGGACAGTCAAAAATTTAAGGATAGGTTGGCAGAGGCTATCGCACAACAGAAAATTGAAGACAATGTTATCTGTACAAATTGCAAAAGGAGTAAAAGTGAATGTAATCAACAAACTGAAAGGAGGTAGGCAATCTCAGAGGATGAAGGCAAGGATGCATTTGCAGTGAACAGTAATGGGGTTCAATGGAATGTGATATTCATGGTGTTAACAGTAATTTTTACTGTTGTAAAAGGGACTTTACAGTGGAAGGGAAAATTTGTTGTATATGGTGATTTTTTTTCCTGTACAGAAACAATGAGAACTTTAGCTTCTAGAATTAGAGATTGGCAGATTTTGATTGAAAAGAAAGAGGGATGGAAAAAGAAACTTAATGGCTTATAGATTAGTAAGGAAGAAAAGGGAAGAATGAAAAGAAATGTGAAAGGAAGGAACGCCAAAGAGAAGAACAAAGAACATAATTCAAAAATTAGACAACATTCAGATTCCAGAACAAAGTAGAAACAAAGAAGACTTTTCCAAGACAAGACAATATGAAGGAGGATATGACAAGTCGTGTTGAGAATTTGAAAAGCTGTAGGTTAATACAAATTCTCTTCTAGATAATTACTTGTGAACGTACTTGAGGTACTTGTGTCTTCTCTTCTTTTAGTTAAGTCAATCTTTCATCAAGTCAATTATCAAAACACAAAAACACAAATATTAGGCTCACAGTTCTTAACTATGTATATCAACCACTTGCTATTACAAATGGTTATTTGACCATCCGCAGACTGTCTTCTTCCTTCAATTCCGCATTCATAGATTAGCCTTTATCTGCATTTATTTGTTGCCCTAATTCTCTGTCTTGTCCGCACTTAGTTCCTGTGGTGCATCCGTAAATTTTGTTGTGGTTTATCTGTCCAGATGTCCACACTATAATATCAACGTTTGTCAAAGTTCTCCTGAAGTATATTTGTCCTTACGTCTTGTTGTCATCATTCGCAAGGTAGCTTTTATATTTGTTCGATTATTCTTCTTCAAGACAGTCCGCAATTTCCTTACGCAGTCTCTACTGTGGTGTCCGCAATTCCCTTGCTGTCTTTGCTGTGGTGTCCGCAATTACCTTTTGTATCACTCTGTCTTTGCTGTGGTATCCACAATTCCCTTGCTATCTCTTCCTGTAATAGGCTCAGACTTCTCCGCAATTTCAGAGTAATACGCTTTCAATTGTATGTCTTATTTCCGAGAGATCTGCATTATTGGTTTACAAACTGAGCCGTAGTTTCTATATATATATATATAGCACATTTTACTGTTAGAAGGCCGACCATATATCTTGCATGAAGGCCGACTTCACCATTTAAGAATGTAGGCCGACGTGTAGTCTATTTATCCTAGCGTTTATGAAGGTATCTTGAGCATATTCCAGAAGCCATTTCTTCAAGGTATCATGACCAAGTTTTGGAGCACATAACTAGACCCTTTATCCATATGACACTTAATTACATTTGTGACTAGAAGACAATCTTAGTAGGCGTCAAGAAGAAGTCTATTGACCTATAAAATCTTGCTCATGAAACCCATGAAGCAAGTACACCAAAAATACATTTTTATTATCTTTGTCTTCTACTTTATGTAAATCCATAATTACATAGTCAATATGAAGACCGACCTAGTTACACTTTTCAACACTCCCTCTTAACTAGGGAGGTATTCATATAGGGACATGGTTACTTTCAAACTGAAGAATCTCATAAGAAGAATCGGATTGGTAATCGCATCTGTATAGCATCATATAAACCATAATTGGCCTAATGCAAGGCCTTGACTAACAGCCCCATCTCTCAATGAGATAATGGGCTACAATGCTGGCGAGACACATGACTTATAGACGCCTTCATCATTGTCTCTCCAAGGTACATACTCCACCCGGGTGTTCCCAAAGTATGACCTTCTTGGACTATTCTTCTCTTGGGTAGCTAACCCTCAAAGAATATCGGTCCCCGACTACTCTTATCTTGAATGCCCTAACATATTCTCAAAGAATATCGAATGCCAGATGATTACCCAATCCTCCATTCTGTCTTCCCAAGACCAGAATGATGTGTCTATCTCTCCCTCTCAACCAGGGAGGACCTATTCCACAAGGGAATGTACTCATTCCTATGTAAGGAATGTACCTAAGCTCATTCTTAGGAATTACCAAGTTTCATCCAAGTAAGAAACTTATCATTAGGCTCCCTCCTAACCAGGGACCTCCAGCAGCAATGATGAGACATCCAGCTGCTCATGAAGAATTCTTGTCCACGATGTCATGGATTTCGATATTGAGGAATCTCTAACTTTTAGCTTCATAGGGCACAGATCATCCATCACTTTCATCCTAATTCATGTCAACTATCAGAAAGTGATTCATCATATTTCCTTATTTGGTCCACTGTTATGCCATGCTACTTTCCTTCGAATCATTTCCAAGGATCATACATCCTTTCTCATGATTAGCAGCCCTGCTCAAATTCTTCCAGATAAACATATTCATATGAACTTTTAGAACAAAATTTTACCTTAGTGACGATCTTTCACCATGACATCTTCTTGTAGGCATCGACATCCTTCATACAGATTGACACATCTCCTAATAGTATGCTTTTTGCGAAAGCTCTTCTTCTTTACCAGACTTCCGCCAGAGTCTACATATCTTTCCAGGAGATCTCTTAGTCACATCCTTTTGGCTTCCGGATGGTAACTGCCTCTTGACATGATTGCATTTCATGATCTCTTCCTCTCTGCACATTCTTTATTCCCAGGAACTTATAACCTTTCTAGTTTCTTGTTCATATACAACCGCCTCATATTCCATGAGGACATATTATGTTGATTTCATCTATCCATGCACTGAGAGACACTCCTCCATAGATCATTACTTCTAAATACAGAAGTTCATTACCTACAACCATGACTACACAACATCCAATGTTTATCATATAAATATATACATACCTCATACCATTTTTCCCTTGAGTCATCCTGTAGCAATGAAGAGCTACATTCTCTTGGTATGCTCCATCAATATCCTAGAAAATCTGTTTCCATGATGACCCTTGCTTTTGATGACTGCTTTCCATCAATAATTTTATCAGAGAGGTTTTCCCGGAGCTGATTCACCAAGAGCTCCTTCCATGCTTTCATTAGGGTGCTACACTGCTTCCTATCATATAACCAACATAAATCACTTAAAGAAGATGATCTCAATCGTGGTGTAGATTCACTACTTCTTCTTTCTTTAGATTTGCTTTGAATCAGGTTCTTCCTTCTTCTTCAAATGATTGAGTTTTGCAAAACTATTGCCTTCAACTTGTCTTCTTCCATAGAAACCTTGGCAAGTGAAGAGGAGATCTACACCTTGTTCTTCTTTGAATGATCTTCTTCTTAGGCTGTTCCAGACTTGAGATTACATGTCATCCATTTGTGTAGTTGATCTTTCAGACTGTATTCTTCCAAGGTGAATTATGATAGTTTCATAGCTCTATTATTATGGTAGCACTGATGACCAGAGTCTTTATCCCTTCCCATCTATATTACGCACTGTGTAATTCACACTATGTAATCCGCACTATGAAACTTCAAATTTCAACGCATTCCATCAGGTGATATGTCTATGTCCCTTCTATGCATCAATCATAGACTTGATCTCGCTTTTATTGCAGGTGTATATCATCAAGTTTATCTCAGAATTGTTCCTATTCTTTTCTTAGTATATAACCGTGTTCCTTGTTCTGCAATCCGTTGTCTTTTATCACATAAACCTTATCGAAAAACTTAGAGAAGGTTGAGGTTCTGTCCACCTTTTTTTGCGCAGTATATGGGGAATATATAGTTGACCCTGACCGCTATTTGTGGAGAATTTTACTTGTAATCACTTGTAATTTTCTCACTGATATCTTTATATACCTGAAACTGTGTTATCCGAGTTTTGTTTCCTTTTTCAAACTTATATACTATCGAGAATCTCAAATTGAGTCTGAACTGTGGGGATGTATGTATGTCGAGACTGTGTTTAGGATGATTGTGTAATAATTGTGCTATAAGCGTTGCAATGTAACCAAGCTGAGATTGTAACCTTCAAACTGAAGTGGATTTGTATCACTGATAGCCCTTTCTTGTAACCAAAAGCTTCGATACCATGTTGAGAATTTGAAAAGCTGTAGGTTAATCAAAGAAGCAAACATCGTGATTTTTTCCGGCCAACGATTTTATCAGCGATGTTTTCTCGATTTTTTGAAAAAATCGCCGATCGGCAAAAAATCACGATTCGATACGAAAAAATCGTGGCATGCTAAAACAACGGCGTTAAAATGCGATTTTGATGTTTTTTTTTTCATTTTCACATGGACAGGTTTGGTTATGAGAGCTAAGGAGTGAAGGAGGAGAGCCAAGGAGGGAGATACGTGATCTACAAGCCCAAGATTGGACAAAAGTGAAGAATTTCTTGCAAGCCAAGCGAACAAAAATCGAATTTGGACCAAGTGTCTCCGGCAAAACGTTTTTTCCAAGTATGGGCATCAAATTTGACCCTTTTTTTTTTGTTTTTTTCTTGTTCTTCCATGGGTTTCTATTACCCATGTATTTTTCATCATTTGTGATTGCATTTGGTTGTGTTTTTTTGTTTTTGTTTTTGTTTTATTGAGAGGAGAGGGTTTATTTTGGTCAAAAATGCAAAAAATTGTTTGTTAATTTTTTTTTTTTTTTTATATTTCTTCTTGTGCTCTTAGTTTCTTCCCATTATTTTTGTTTGTGTTTCAACATGTATTTTTTCCCATTATTTTTGCATTGAGTTGAGTGTTTTTTTTTTGTGAAAAAAATCAAAATGTTGTATGTAAAATTGTAAATTTTTTATTTTATTTTTTAACTTCCAATTTTTCTTGTGCCCTAGGTTCAAATTTCAACGTTCAAAGTTCAAAGTTTCCAACATGCTAAGGAAATTAGATCCTTTATGGGAATTTGGTGAACCTGATCAGGAGTTTGACCGATCAAACTTGACTTGCAAATTATGTGGTCATCACATGACAGGGGGGGTATATAGGTTGAAATACCACTTGGCACAAATGCCTGGGCATGAAGTAGGCCCTTGCACAAACACCAATCCAGAAATAATTAGAAGAGCCATGAACTCATTGGGAGAAATAGAAACCACTAAACTCAGCAAAGCAGCTCTGAAGAGTCAAATATCAGGGTTTAGAGTTGACCGTGAGAGTGGTAGTGGCTCTTCAGCATCAGCCTCTTCTACAGGCAGCCCTGTAGCTGCCTCCTCATTTTTCGCTCCTAGAACCACTCACGGGGCACAACCATCTATCTCCTCCCTTATTAAAAAAAAGGAGAAAGAAGAAGCTGATAAGTTGTTGGGCAAACTGTTTCTTTGGAGTGATATTCCTTTCAGTGTTGCCAGGAACAATCCATTTTATCAGGCTACGATTGATGCTATCGCTGTTGTTGGCCTAGGATGTTGGCCCAGGATACAAAGCCCCTTCATATAATGACCTTAGAGGGCGCATTCTGCAAAATGAGAAAGCTGACTGCACCAAGAGATTGGAAGAGTTAAGGGCATCATGGGAAGTCACAGGATGCACTGTGATGTCAGATGGTTGGACTGATCAACGGGATAGGACCCTTATTAACTTCTTGGTCAGTTGTCCTAAGGGGACAATGTTTATGAAATCTGTTGATGCATTTGCACATGTCAAAGATGCAAGATTATTATGTGATTTATTAGATGTGTTCATTCTGGAGGTTGCGCCCCAAAATGTTGTCCAAATCATAACGAACAATGCTGCAAACTATGTTTCTGCTGGCAAGATGCTTCTGGAGAGGTATCCGAGCATATTTTGGACACCTTGTGCTGCACATTGCCTTGATTTGATGTTGGAAGACATCGGAAATATTGATTTTGTCAAAGAGATTGTAGAATCATCAAAGAGAATCACAAAATTTATATATCGTCATGCATCTGTGCTTCATTTGATGAGGACATTCACCAACAAGAAGGAGTTGGTGCGGCCTGCTATTACATGATTTGCCACTAGTTTCATATCTCTTCAATCTCTCTTGAATTCTAAGTGGGATTTGAAGAGAATGTTTCTTTCAGATGAGTGGCATGCTTTGACTATCAGCCGCAAATTAGAGGGAGAGGCCATCTGCAGGTAGGTGTCATATCAGGAAAGTTTCTGGGCTGGAGTGGAAGAGGTGTGCAGCATTACTGAACCTTTAGTAAAGGTTCTTAGATTGGTGGATGGAGACAAGCCCGCAATGGGCTACTTGTGTGAGGCCATGGATAGGGCCAAAGAAGCTGTTCGCAGCTATTATGATGATAAGGGTGATGAGAGGTTTCAGAGACAACTTCTTTTATGGGAAGTGATTGATGATCGATGGAACAACACACTCCATCGTCCCATTCATGCTGCAGGGGTCTTCCTGAACCCCACATTTGCTTATTCATGTGGTTTCCTATTTGATGCTGAGGTCATGGATGGCTTTTTCACTTGTGTTCAGAAGATGGTGCCAAATCCATCAGAACGTGCAGAGATATCCAAAGAGATGGAGGTATACAGAATGGCAGGTGGCACCTTGAACTTCGACATGGCTGTCCAGGATAGGACTACTAAAATGCCAGGTAAGATTTTCATTATTTTAAAATTTTTCTTATGTTTGTAACTTTATAAGTTTATCTTATTTGTTGTAACTTGTAACTTGTCGATGCATGGTGGAGGAGCTACGGTGGCAGATTACCAAAACTCCAAAAAATTGCCATTAGAATACTCAACCAAACATGTAGCGCTTCAGGATGCGAGCGCAACTGGAGTGTATTTGAAAAAATACACACCAAAAGGCGCAACAGGTAAAAAACTTAAAATATTCCAACTGATTTTTTGAATTCATTAAATATATATATTTTTTAAATATTTAATTTATTAATTTATGACCCTTGTACAGGTTGGAGGCCCAGCGGCTCAATGACATGGTTTACGTCTACTACAATCTTAGATTGTGGGTGAGACAACTTGAGAGGACCCCTGTTATGGAGGCCATCTCTTTAGATGCGATTGACACCACTGCTGAATGGAGGGTTGAGGCTGAGAGGCCTGTCATGGAGTTAGCCCCTGATTGGATAGAGCAGGAGGTAGTGGAGGGGGAGGACTCAGAGGACTCAGAGGAGGAGGAGGAGGAGGTGACACCACCTACCACTACTACCGGTAGAGGACGTGGTCTGCCTCCTTTAGCTCCTAGTGCTTCAGGTTCCCGTTCTGGTGCTTTAGTTTCTACTTCTAGAGCACGACAGAGCCCATTGCCAGTCCCGCCAGCTTCTTCATCTAGAGAGAAAGGCAAAGCTTTTGTATTTTCTTGCAAGAGGGGCAGAGGAAATCAATAGTATAGGACCATAGTATGGTGCATTGACATTCCTTTGTATATGACATTATGACTCATGATATGAGATACATTATTATATTTTTTGTTGATATTTTGAGGCTGAGTTGACTCTTGAGACTCAGGACTTAGTATTCAGTTTTATGTGTGATGTAGCACTAGACATGATATTACACATCTTATATATTAGTTTTTTTTCATATTTATGTGTCAATGCATTTATTTTATGCTGTAGATGCTTTAGATATTAAAAAAATTGGAAAAAAATGAATATTTTTGTATGTGCCGATTTTTTCCCGATTTTTCCTGATGTTTTCCCGATTTTTACGATTTTTTCCCCTTGCCGATTTAATCCCGATCGCGATGATTGCAACCTTGAGGTTAATACAAATTCTCTTCTAGATAATTACTTGTGAACGTACTTGAACGTACTTGAGGTACTTGTGTCTTCTCTTCTTTTAGTTAAGTCAATCTTTCATCAAGTCAATTATCAAAACACAAAAACACAAAGATTGGGCTCACAGTTCTTAACTATGTATATCAACCACTTGCTATTACAAACTGTTATTTGACCATTCGCAAACTGTCCTCTTCCTTCAATTCTGCATTCATAGATTAGGCTTTATCTGCATTTATTTGTTGTCGTAATTCTCTGTCTTGTATGCACTTAGTTACTGTGGTGCATCCGTAAATTTTGCTGTGGTTTATCTGTCCAGAGGTCCACACTATAATATCAGCGTTTGTCAAAGTTCTCCTGAAGTATATTTGTCCTTGCGTCTTGTTGTCATCTGCAAGGTAGCTTTTATATTTGTTCGATTATTCTTCTTCAAGGCAGTCCACAATTTCCTTACGCAGTCTCTGATGTGGTGTTCGCAATTCTCTTGCTGTCTTTGCTGTGGTGTCCGCAATTACCTTTTGTATCACTCTATCTTTGCTGTGGTATCCGCAATTCCCTTGCTATCTCTTCCTGTAATAGGCTCATACTTCTCTGCACTTTCAGAGTAATATGCTTTCAATTGTATGTCTTACTTCCGAGAGATCTGCATTATTGGTTTACAAACTGAGTTGCAGTTTCTATATATATATATATATATATATAGCATAGTTTACTGTTGGAAGGCCGACCATATATCTTGCATGAAGGCCGACTTCACCATTTGAGAATATAGGTCGATGTGTAGTCTATTTATCCTAGCGTTTATGAAGGTATCTTGAGCATCTTCCAGAAGCCATTTCTTCAAGGTATCATGACTAGGTTATGGAGCACATAACTAGACCCTTTATCCATATGACACTTAATTACATTTGTGACTAGAAGACAATCTTAGTAGGCATCAAGAAGAAGTCTACTAACCTATAAAATCTTGCTCATGAAACCCATGAAACAAGTACACCAAAAATACATTTTTATTATCTTTGTCTTCTACTTTACATAAATCCATAATTACATAGTCAATATGAAGACTGACCTAGTTACACTTTTCAACAAGTCGGACATGTCATATGCACATCAAGGGGATGACAAATCAAAGAAAACTTGGAGCAGAGGTAATGAGGAAAAAGGTGGAAAATGTAATATGTTTTCTGATTTTGAATTATTAACTGTTGAATGTGTTTTTCCAGATAAAAGACAAACTTCTCTTGGAGATATATTTGTTTATGCAAATATGAAGGAGCATGCAAGTTTTGGAATGGAGGAAAGAGAGTTGATATAACTCTTAGACAAGTCATTGCAGAAGAGAAAGAAGATTGCAGAGGATGTGAAATTACAATCAATGAACAAATTTTGTTTTTGATCCAAAGAAGATTTGAATGTCAAGAGGTTATCTTGAGTTTGCAAATGAAAAATTGGGTGAACAGTTCAGTTAAATTTAATGTGAATATGGAGACAATTGAACAAGGTTCAATAACTAAAATTTTTGTAGCTGATGGACAGTATATAGTGGGAAGGTCATATGTTCTTGTGTCAAACGAGGAACAATCTTCTTTTGAAATTGAGAAGATTCCACTCAAGATATTGGATAAGTGGATGATGAAAACAACAAAGGTCATAGGTATGGGAATTTTTCAAAGTCAACAAGTCAAGAAGAGATGGAAAGATATGCAGGACAATATAAAGAAAATGGTTTGGAAACAGAAGAGGATGCTGGTGATAGGGTCAGAAATCAAAATATACGGTCAAGTACAAGACAATGGAACTAGTGGAGAAGACATGAAGTTGAAGTTAAATATTGTTGAGATGATGACAAAACAACAACACACAAAGGTACAAAAATTTATGTTTCTTGAAAAGATACTTATGTTGAATATCAATATCAAAACATTATGCAATGGAGATGCTCATGACAACAGAGCAAAAGGACATCCACAATACAGGGTTTGGCATCCAGGAGAAGGAAAGAATGCAACAAATACACCTGCAATTGGGAAAGGTCAGGCAACCAATTGGAAGATGAATTCTAAGGAAGTTTACAACAGAGGAAATTGGAAGACTCATAAATAGGAGTCCATGAATTATTTCAACCTGGGGAGTCTGATGCAGGGGAATTCTTCAAAGTTTATAAGACCTAAAAGTCTTATCACATGTTTACTAAAGGGCGCTGGTTCCCTTAATTATTTGTTTATTTCCCTAAGTTTAGTTGAGTTCTAAAAGAGATTTAAATGTAATTTGATTAATGAAGACTATCTCGTGAGTTGTAGATGAGTGAACAATCTTAGGAAGAGTGAGGATTTTAGGGATCTAGAGGTCTAATATAGGATTTGGTTGAGTAAAGAATGGAATTGAGAGATGCTTTAGGAAATATTGAGAGATTGTTGGATCTGAATTGAAATTGGTTCATGGTTCCTTTTTGTATATATTGGTAAGCATTTGGAAACAACAGAGGTTGGAGAGGTAGGAGAGGTTGGCTTGAGGTTGGCTAATTAAGGGTGTGAGAGTACAATGAGTTAGAGAGGTCATTTTAATATGCGTGTTCAAGCTCACAAAAGCCGTAGTATTGTAATAAGATTAGATTTCAATGAAGATAGAATAATTTGTATTTATTATGATTTGTTTAGCCGTGGTTTATAAATCCTGTATGATTGTGTGAATTGTAGCGTGCCGTGTTGATTAGAATCTCTGTTAAAACTCAGAGTAGGATTGACTAGTAGAATGGGATTCGAATCGGTGGCTGTCATGGAGTCTTGAGACTCTGCGTATTAAATCAGAAATTGCACAGCGAGGAAATGTCAATGGATGTATAACCCATCGGAACGTCCAAACCGAGCGGCGATGGAACACCTTGCAATCGCATAAGTTTAAAGATGAGCTGTTGAAGAGAGTAGCATGGAGTAATGCTTGGTCGCAGAGTGCTGCAACTATGTTTTTCCCAAAATCTCAGAGGTTTCAGAACAAAAGCATGAAGGATGAGCAGACGATCACGATGAAATTGCAGATCTGAAAGGGGAAAGATGAACGGATGAGATCACGTCGCAAGATAAGTTGAAAAGATGTGATGCAAAGAAGGGCGAGCAGAGGTGGACCATTCGATTTGGGCGCAGATCAACGACGTACGATGAATCGCAAGATCGCACATTGGAGGTTTTAAAGTTTAACACTAAGACATCGCAAGGTATGTTATTTTGTTTGTGATGCGGTAAGGAATGAAATATGCGATGCAACGAGGGGAGACCACATGTCGACATTGCGCATGAGCGCACACCGCAAGATTTATGGTTTGGCGTTATCGGTAAAGAGTTAAATTTGCGGGCAAGTGTTTGCGATAAGACGAAGAGGTTAAGTTTGCCGATATGCGATGAGTCCTGATTGGTCACCGTGTGTGGTGGGACCCTGGAACTAATGTTTCGTGTGTATGTAAGTCGTTTGGGTTATGTGCGACCTGAGTTAAAGTAAGTGTTGTTTGATCGCTAACGTATGTATGTTAAATAACTCCAAAATTGTATTCCGCTGCGTGTAAAGGGGGAGTTTATGTGGGCTATAAACCGTAGGTCCACGGTTTTGTTTAAAATGTAGTTTCGGTTGCATCATAGGGTCACATACATCAGCATGAATAAGATCCAAGATTTCTTTTGACCATGAAGCATTGCTTCCAAATGGTCTCTTGGTGTTCTTACCCAATGCACATCCCTTACAGACTCCTTCGTGATCTTCTTTCAATTCGGGGATTCCATCTACTATAGTACTTAGAGTTCGAGGGATTTTGAAATGAAGATGACCAAATCTTCTATGCCAGAGTTCACATGGGCTGATTTCAATGTGAACCAAAGCTTGTGTAAGAGTAGATATCAACTTGTAAAGTCTTCCTTCACGAATATTAATTACTCTAGCATTTTCTATGCTTGATTTTTTACTCCATACTACATCCTTTCCATCAATAAAAGCTACTCTATCACCCTTGTCTTCTAGACTTGAAATGGAAAGTAAGTTCTTATGCAAACCTGGAACAAATAGGATGTTGTTGAGATGAATTTTGCTTCCATTCTCCAACGCTATAGAGGTTGATCCAATTCCTCTTATAGGATAGCTCTTATTATCTCCAAGTTCCATTGAGTAAGAAGATTTTCCCTTTGATAATGTTTTTAGTTGTTTGTGATGACTAGTCATGTGTCTAGATGCACCATTATCGATTACCCGAATGCTCTCGTCTTGGAATGTACCAGTGAGCGCAAAGAAGAGGCCTTCACCCTTTGCCTTGATTACTTCCTTCTTTGTAGTAAATAGAAGATTCCATGCTTCCTTGATGCCTTTCTTGAGATAGCTTGCCACCTTTGAACACTTCTTAAGGAACTTCTTTAATGTAGTGGAGATCTTCATGAGAAATCTATAGGGCAATGATTAGAATGATTTCTCTTTACTTGATAAGTGCTTGTGATGTCTTTTTACTTATTAACTTTGTTACTTAGTATTATGTGTGTGAATCATCAAACAACTAACAAAACAAGAAGAACAAGAACACAAAATGTAGCCTGCAAGCCAAGGCCAAAACCTCTCCTCTTGAGAGGAAAACCCGCAAATCTCTCTTCTTCCCTATAGATTCTTCAATTGACGAATTCCAAGACCTTATGACTGAGACCAATACTCTCCAAAACCAAGACCAACCACTTCAGATTATGTGCTAACCTGGATCTAGTCAAACCCAGTCAAATTTCTTCCAATAGCACTTCTTCGACCTTTTGTTGCAAAATTTTTGGCCTCCACCGCAAATCATAAATTTCGGCCCCCCAACAGTTGTTGCTGCCACACGTGTGAGCTTTGATTTGCCTTCTGAGCTTTCCTTTAACCTTCGCTTGCCTTTCTCTATCTTCTGGAGCTTGAGGATGACCCTTGGTGACCTTTGCTTGACCTTCTTGCCTTTTTTTTCTCCAAGATCGAACTTGTAGATATAAACCCTAGATCTGTTGTAGAAACCGTAGTCCTCCTTAGCACGTATGAGAGAGAAATAGCCCAAACAAAAGTCTCCTTTGTCCTCTTCCTTCTTTGCTGGCTTCTTGTTCCTCTTTCTTCGCTAGAGTGAGTGATGAGTGAGTATGTCTCAAGGAGGACAAGTTCCCTTCTATATATAGGATCTTCAAGGTGAACGTGGCTCTTTCTTATAGGCCGACTTGCCAGCTGTCGCGCCGACTTGGTCTTGGAGGGTATTTTGACACTTTTAAGAACAAATATAATTTTCTTTACAAGTTATAATGCTCCCAATGGGGTCTTCAACTTATGACAATGACTCTTTTGACTTCTTGACCTAGGACAAACCCTAGAAGCACTCAATGGGTGCTTGACCTATAAAAGAAAAAAAACCTTGAGCATGAAACCCATGCTCCAAAAATAATAATAATAAATTTTCTTTCATATTACAATTTACAAGAATCAAAAGTACATTTCATATTTATGAAGACCTAACCTAGTTACACATTTTTCAACAGGTTTAAAGACCGTTCCTTTTTGCCTTGATTAGTTAAACCAGTGTTTCTCTTTTTGATAATCTCGAAATGAAGACCTTATGAGAGGCTTACATAATGGACTTCTAGAATGCTTGAATGTAATAAAAATGCAGCTTAGGGTGATCCAAAGATGTAAATCCTATAATGAACTAGTGGCGAGAAATTCATTCACGTTGAGCATAAGCATTCTTGAGAAGAACATAGTATACGTCGATCTCTTTAGTAGTTTACAACAATGCAAAAGAAGAAAATCTTCAATTTCTAGAGGTAGATCAATTTTCTCTCAAAATTTGTAGATTTTATCTCGAATATAAATTTTAGTAGAATGAAAATACAATTGGTTTGAGCCGATGAAAACACATGGAATATTAGTATCTCACTTTGTAATACCCTTATCATCTCATCTAGTAAATACATTATAGGGTGTAGTTCCCTATGTAAAAAAGTCTCTTTAAGCTACCAATTATCCATTAATTGCAATTCTTCAATCTTGGAGGAAATGTGCGATAATTTATAGTAGAATATCTATATATGAGTTTGACATTGCATATTATGGGCAAATGAGAAATCGATGAACATTGATGTAATTTAGGCCTCATCTTTCTTCAACACTAGCGTAATTGGGTGTCACATGGAGAAGTGCTTGATTTATTATGGCCTTTGTCGATCTGGTTCTCAATCTTTCACTTTTCAGATTGAAAGTCTGAAAGAACACCATTACTTAAAAGAGAAGTTGGAATAAAGTCAATGGTTGTTAGATTGTCATGTTTGGAGGTAGCATAATGGGTCCCATTGGATTGCATTCTCTGTCTTTAATCTTAATGGGAGTTATAACTTAGCTAACCCGTGGCCTTTGTTATGAACAAAAATACCTTTTTTTCTGATTTATTCACCAAAATCTACCTTGGGTATTACTATCATTATTATGACACTTGCCCATATTAAATGTAAAACATAGGGCATTCCATTTTTCCCCACCTATAGTCGTTAGGTCCATGTTGGAATGTTCTATATAACTTCTTTATCCCACATCAAGGATATCATGTAAATTGTACATTTTATTTTATTTTGGTTGGGAAACCCCTTTTGGGTCTTGACTAGAGAGGGCACAAAACTCCTTACCATATCATCTTCGGAATTGAAATTGACAAACTCTATATTATAAAAGTTGTAGGAAAGCTAAACAACAAAGTATAAAAACAACTACCTCGAGTTTCAAGCAAGCTTGGTAGCTATCAAATGCCACAAAACATACCTTGCAAATTCCACAATTAATACATCTGCGAGTTTCTGGTAGCTATACTTACATGTATACAACTCTAAAAAGCCTCCCAAAATTCTAATTGCTTTACAGAGCATAGAAATTAGTGAAAAACATGATGGCTATTGGTTTCTTCTTGTTTGTGGTTGGAAGGGAGGGAGTTTTGGTTTTCAAGTTCCATAGCCTCTATCCTTTGATGAACTGTGCCTTCCTCCTTTAAATATGCTTGAATAGAGTTGTTGACATGATTAAAAGTCGTAGGAGTGTGAGTCTCTACTTAGATTGATGACCATTTTCCTCATTGTATTACATTATGTTTCCAATACATTAATTTTCTGCTTTTGTTGCACTAGTATATTCATGATTATACCATTTTGTGAAGTGCACTAGTGTTCATTTTCATGCATCTTAGAGGTCATTGAAAAAAGAAACGATTTGTTGCATTACAAGGACTCTTCATGCCTTCTTAAATCCTTTTAAACTCTCGAGCTTCCTTGTAATACATGAGCAACACACCAAAGAATACTATGATTCTACCTTTTGGGAATGGCATTTCGAGGCCCAAGTTGGTGCATAGAGGGAATAACCCAAAGAATGTTGATGTTTGTAGCTTGTGCATGTACTTGTGCATAGGCCTAAGTGTCTAAGTGTGTAGAAGTTGCCCAAAGTCTCCTCACGACACTTGCTATTGTAACTTAGCCTAACTCTATCTTAGAAAAACACATAATTAGTTACGTTAGCTAATTGAGGTAAAGAAACCTAGGAAAAGTAAAGTAATTTACTTTAGTGATTATGTTTTAATCTTAGTCATTGATCTCAAGTGAGGTGAGATCTAATCTCGACCATCAATCACTTTGGAGATTAGGGTCAGGGATTTAGCTAAATGTAATGTTATAAAAGCAAGGAAAGGAGAGGAGAGACACACCATACAACAATACAAGACATTGAGAGAAGCATCTTAGTGGTGAGTGGAGGACTTCCATTTTAGTGTGCTGGGTTCTAGGAAGTGCAACATTGGACATGCAAATAAGACAAGGATATCGAGGATAGATCTAGGGCCTGAACTGCTGGATCAAATCCAGGGTATGTTGTAATTGTATTCTCTTCAGTTGGGCCATTATCCTAGGACGAGAGCCCAAGTAGGTTCTCGAGTTATTAATGAATAATTGTTGATTGAGCAGAATCTGTTTATGTTACTTGTCATTGAGATTGGTGTAATTTTGCTTCCACAAATTGTTTTGAGAATCTAGTTGTGCATTTATTAAATTGTTTTGAGAATCTAGTTGTGCATTTATTCAATAGATCAATAATCTGCTAGGTTAATAAAGTGTTAGGTGTTAGGTTCAGAAAAATCAACAAAGAACGCCTTGTTTCTAACACATAAAGGAACAATTGCCACTAAATTACGCAAATTACAAACTTCACAAATTACACCAACAAAACAAAGTGCCCATTGACCAAAGATTTCCAATATTGAGTTGAAGGATATCTTAGTAGCCAGGGCCCAATTAAACTAGAGAAAAATTCCTCAATTGAGAAAGGTTAAGAAGCAAGAAAAACCTAGAGAACTAGGATTGCTTGTGCCAGGTAGGTTGTTGCAAAGATACCAAAAGTTAATGAAAAATGTTAATAGTGGGACCACATACAAAACATGGCCATCTTATTGGGGCCAAGACCAAGAAGTGATTGTAGTTTGTGCAAACAATGAGACAAAATGTAATAAGCAAACATTCAAGTAAATTAGCTAAAGATTGAGAGAGTTTCTTACCGGGTTGATTTTTGGCTTAAACGATCTTCCTACTTTCAATGTAGCAAGCTTTTCTTGCACAGTGTTTCATTACCACACCTTGCCAATGAAGACCTTTGCCAAGGGCTTAAAGAGTCTAAGCGAATTTAATTTCATGCATGCCAAAGAGGGGTTGGTTTGTCCTTTCAAATCTGAGCCCCTCACTTGCAATTTGTTTGTGGTTTTTATGTGAAAGGTAGTGATTAATTGTTATGTTACATGTCCTCGTCTCTGAAGCCGTAGAGTGTCAAGGAGGTGGGTGAAAAAGCTATCGCACATTTTTTTGAAGGACACCTAATTTGAGAGTAACAACTTCATTGGCTAGAGAATAAGCTTGATGGTTGTTTTCTTGTAAAACTTGATAAAATGAGACCTTATGTAGTTTGCCAATCTTCTTTTGGATTTGAGCTATAATCAAAGAAAGTTTGCTTTTGGAGTGGGTGAATTTTGAGATCATCTGATTGATAAGTGTACTCGACTCTCCTATATTAGTCAAGGAGGAGGATACTCTAATAAAGAGAATAGGCTTTTTCTTGATTGTTTGTAGACTTTCTAGGACCCAAAGGAAACGATATTTCAAGGTTTCCCTTGGGATCTAATAAGACCCCCCTTGCACTTGTTGATCATGCTTGTGTTGAAGATTGTAACTAGGTTCGGTCTTCATAAATTGTATTTGATTCAATATTTATTGTACTTGTCAAAATGATAAAGAAAATAATTTTATATTATTATTAAATGACTTATTAAAGCATGGGTTTCATGCTTGGGTCATATTATTTTAGGTCAAATTCCCCATTGTGTATTTCTAGGTTTTATTTTGAGTTTATAGAGTCATTGCAGATTTAAATTGACTCATACTGGGCTTTTGAATCATGCAATTAGGTCAAGTATTGAGTCAAATATGATTTATGGAGCCTCCACGTCAAGTCAGCCTTCAAGTGATCAAGTCCGCCTCAAGTCCAGTAATTCGAACCCATCAGAAGCCTATAAATATAAGGAGATCGAATTCATTTGGAGACATGTCTCTCACATTCAGAAATTCGATATCATTTGCTGCATCAGGGAAAAGTGCAAAGTGAAGGAAAGGGTCAATTTGAGTACAGTTTTGGGCAAGCTTAAGGATTGGAAGAAAATCAAAATTTTGGTGCTACTCTCTCTCTCTCTCTCACGTGCTATAGTTTGGAAGATCGAAGTCTCTAAGTATTTTGCTGCTTCAGTTGCTGCCAGTTGTTGCTACCAAGAGAAGAATAGGTCGAAGTTGATTTTGCTGAATTCTGCTGCCTTGAGAAGTTGTATTGGGTCAAAATCAAACTCCTTGAAGCAAGACCAAAGTCTTTACCTCAAGATCGAAGTTCTAGAAGCAAGGTCGAAGAAACTACTGCTGCTGCAATGACTCTATAAACTCAGAATTGCTAGTATGTGTATTTATCTAAATCTATATAATGTTTGTGAGAATTTATAGATAGAAAATCTAGGGCTCACATCGAACCCTAGTAGAAGTTATTTATGATGTGTTTGTTTTGATTGAAATCTAGGGTTTACATGAAACCCTAGTAAAATCTATTCATGCTGGATTTGCCTTGATTGAATGAAGTCTAGGGTTTACATAAAACCCTAGTAGATAGTCTATCATATGGCTTCCGAAAGTTATTAGATACCTTTATTTCTCTTTTGACTTATTTCTAGGGACTGCTATATGACAAAACTAATCTTCTATTATCTTGATTGAATTGCTCATATGATTTAGTGTTTATATCAAACTTGAGCTAGATGATTGAAGTATTGAATTATAGTCTTTTGTTGATTATGAACAATCTAAATGCTTCCGCTACTATAAAGTTTTGTTATGAATAAATTCATGCTTCTACAGAATTGGTTGTACGTGCTATCTAAGTTATGCAGGTACATCATATTGGTGAAGAAGTTTGTAAGAGAAGTTGATATGATCAACATGATGAGAAGAATGGAAGCCATGGAAGATTTTCCAACACCGAAGGAAGGAGTTAATCTCCCTACATGAAGAGGGAGCCTGGATAAAATAACTCTCCTTCGTTAAGAGGGAGGGCACAACATAACTCTCCCTAGTTAAGAGGGAGGGCACAACATAAGTCTTGATTGGAGAATATATGCTGGAAGAAATGTTGCTACATATGAAGTAGGGAAAGGAATCTTCTCGCAAAGATTCAACTGAGATTAGTTGAAAGGCAACATCGAAACCCCGAAGGTTTGTTTTGATTATGTATTTGAAAGTATATTGCTGATTGGGGTTGTTGTTTGTACACATGAATCTCTCGAAGGTTTTGATAGCATGTTGGTTACCAATCAGTTTGATTGGGAGAGATTGGTTATACTTGATTTGCTGGATCAAGGAGTGTTGAGGCTTTGTGAGTGAAGTTGCTTGGAAAGACATCAAGCTGACACTTTGTGTTGATGTCTAGTAGGGAGGGTGGCATCGGGTGGATTTGCACCTAGTTCCTTGGGTTGATGGTTATTAAGTATACCTAATGGTACCTATAGAGGTTGAAGGGTTTAGTCTATCTTAGTCCCACCTAGATAGATTGCCTTAATCAAGAATATAGTCCATGGCATTGCCGTGCCTAAATTGTTGAGTGACCAATGGATAGATTACCCTGATCAAGAATCTAGTCCATGGCATTTAAGTGCCTAAAAATTCTTCATAGTTCACATAGTTGAGATCTTCCTTGTATTATTGTATTATGAATACCTCCCTAGTTAAGAGGGAGTGTTGAAGATTGTAACTAGGTTCGGCCTTCATAAATTGTATTTGATTCAATATTTATTGTACTTGTCAAAAGAATTTTATATTATTATTAAATGACTTATTGAAGCATGGTTTTCATGCTTGGGTCATATTGTTTTAGGTCAAAGTCCCCATTGTGGACTTCTAGGTTTTATTTTGAGTTTATAGAGTCATTGTAGATTTAAATTGACTCATACTGGGCTTTTGAATCATGCAGTTAGGTCAAGTATTGAGTCAAATATGATTTATGGAGTCTGCACATCAAGTCGGCCTTCAAGTGATCAAGTCGGCCTCAAGTCCAGTAATTCGAACACATTAGAAGCCTATAAATACAGGGAGATCGAATTCATTTGGAGACATCTTTCTCACACATAAATTCGATATCATTTGCTGCATTAGGGAAAAGTGGGAAGTGAAGGAAAGGGTCAATTTGAGTACGGTTTTGGGCAAGCTAAAGGATTGGAAGAAAATAAAAATTTTGGTGCTACTCTCTCTCTCTCACGTGCTATAGTTTGGAAGATTGAAGTCTCTAAGTATTTTGCTGCTTCAGTTGCTGCCAGTTGTTGCTACCAATAGAAGAATAGGTCGAAGTTGTTTTTGCTGAATGCTGTTGTCTTGAGAAGTTGTATTGGGTCAAAATCGAACTCCTAGAATCAAGATGAAAGTCTTTCCCTCAAAGTCAAAGTTTCAGAAGTAAGGTCGAAGAAATTGCTGCATAGTGCTGTTGTTGTTGTTGCTATTACCAGATTGAAGAAGGATAAAAAAGAAGGCTGACTTGGTGTGGGGGAGGTCCAGGTCAAGGTCTAGAGTCTCAAGAATTACTATTGAAGGAAGAGTTACTGACTGGGTTTTCCCCGAGAGTGGGGTTTTTCCTTGGTTGCTGGCCTACATTTGGTGTCCTTGATCTATGTGCTTTTGCTTTGATATTTGCTTGATGAACTAAAAAGAACATGATAAGAACTAAAGAATATCATAAGTAAATAATCAAGAATAAGAGAATCTTTCTGCCTTTCTGATTCTCTAACAACTTGTGAATGGTAGATTTAATCCATGGAAAGTTGTTGATTTCATGCCTTATTGAATGTGACCAATTAGAAGGAGCCTCTAATTGCACCCTTTGGGAGTCTAGGTTGCAAATGTCCATGGAATAACTTGATCTATGATGCATGGTTTAAGGTAATGACACTATTCCTACCAAATCTTCAATAGTTAACTCAATATGAGGAATGTTGCTAGGGCTAAGAGGATTCTTTTGGACTTTGTGAAGGACCATTGATTCTTGTTCTTGGCTCTGGCAGGATTTGCTCCAACATTTGGAGATGACTAGGATCCATCCTTGGAAACGTATCCTATAGGATGGGAAGTGTCTAGCATAGGAATGCCCGAAAACGATTTTTTGATTTGATACTTATGAACACATTATTTGTTTTTGGAAAGCATAACTAATAATACTAAATTCTTAAAGTGAATGTTGATTTTCTCTTTTATCTTTCCTTTTCTACCCATTTACTTCAATTTTGAACATTACCATTGGTAGTTTTGGGATGTTCGAGAGTTTTTCTGACCTCATTAGACTTTATATCAGGAAAGTAGAATTTTATATACCATTCATGATTTTGTAGGCTTGGCAATTTTTAAGATTTTAACATCTCAAGGGTGGCAAGAATGCAACATTTTAGGAATGAATTATATCATGTGTGAGGGTATGTTATTTAATCAAGAGCACCAAACCATCTATGTACCCCAATGTTAGGGGTGTTCATTATTGAACTCATTTGTCAAGGCTAGAATAACAATACACCTTTCACAAAACCATTGATCATGCATGTTAAGGTTTTCACCATGTTTTAATGCTTAGATTAACCAATTTCATTAAAATTGGAGGGTGTTGACTGAAATAACAAGGTGGACATACTTGTATGTGTAGAAATTCCACGAAAATTTTGCTATGCTTGAATGGACAAATCTGAACCCAACTTGTAACTCAAGACACTAAATTTTCTCTACTTGTTTTGCACCAGGACAGGAATAGAAATAAATACAGTCACACAATAATCAAGACATAAAAATTTCTAGGGAAGCTAACTAGGAAAACCCTCTGCTTGTTTGAGAATTTTATTGATAGAAAAAAATGAGCAACAAATCTCTTACAATACAACTTTGTTTCATTTGAAACCAATATGCTTTTCTTTGCTTATCCTAAGCTTGAAACACCTGCAAGACCCTAATCTTCTTCCCTTATCCTTTTCACATTCTTGGAACCCTATTTTCTAGCACATTCCTCCACAATCTATGCGCATAGGCTTTTCCTATTAACTAGGAAATACCTCCTAAGTGCTAGTGCAATTCCAAAGGGAAAAATAACCTCTATCAATCTGTGCACAACCTCCTCTTGCACACTCATCCTCTCACAAGCTCTCACACACACACAAACCTACACTCTCTATTGCTTTGTCTCACCAACTCATGCGCAAAAAACAGTGAAGAATTCTATACCTTGGTCCTCCTTATAAGCTTTTCGAATAGGCCAAATCTGGCAAGTTATATTTTTTGAAGTCAAACTAGTGATTGATGAGTTAACTAAGACTGACTAACTCATGCAACTCGTCCTTTCTCAATTCAGAACTTGAGACTCACTCGCTTGTCTTTTTCCAAAGATAACTCGCTCTAGAAGACAACAAGCTGAGTGTTATGCAACCAACTCATAAAATAGAAGAAAAGATAGATCAATGACTTAAACATTATCCTTTTCTAGGGGGAAACCTCCTTTACATTACATGAATGAACAATTCTTGGATGATACAAATGACAATACCTCCTTAGTATATATAGGAGCCTACAGGGTCACAGTATAATCAGAGCCTACACAGCAATAATAATATAAGAGCACAACAATAACAATAGTGGGCTTCTATGGGGCACAACAATAACAATATGGGGGCTACATGGGCACAACAATAACAATAAGGGGGATACACTAACAATAACAATAAGGGGGCTACATTAGTATTATAGGGACCTAACTTGCTCCTCTCCTTCAAAAAAGTGTTGTCCTCAACGCTTGAGTAGTTCTGGATGCTTCTGTATAAAATTCTCATCCTCCCATGTGGAATCTTCAGCGGGTAAGTTCTTCCACTTAATGAGATACTCTGAAATTGATCAATTTCGTAGTTGTCGGGTTCTTCTATTTGTGATTGCTTCAGGCTCAAATATGATTTTTCCTTCTATGTCAAGTTCTGACAACATTGTTTGAACGGGAAGCTTGTCACTGATAACCTTCTTTAAGCACGAAACATGGAAAACCGGGTGTACTCGGGAAGATGTAGGCAACTCTAATTTGTATGCCATAGTACCAATATTTTGCAACACCTTGTAAGGACTGTAGTACTTGGGTGATAATTTATCATCCAACCAGGTCATAAAATAGAAGAAGAGATAGATCAACGACTTAAAAATTATCCTCTTCAAGGGGGGAACCTCCTTCATAAATGAACAATTCTTGGATGATACAAATGACTACCTCCTTATTATATATATGAGTCTAAGAGGTCACAATATAATCAGAGGCTACATAAAAATAATAATGTAAGGGCACAACAATAACAATAGTGGGCTTCTATGGGGCACAACAATAACAATATAGGGGCTACATGGGCACAACAATAACAATAAGGGGGATACCCTAACAATAACAATAAGGGGGCTACATTAGTATTATAGGGACCTAACATTGAGCCTTCCACTATTGCATATCAGTCAACCTGCTTCATGAACTGTCCTAACTTATAAGAACTCGCCCTAATTTTTAGGAATTTGTCCTAAATTTCAGGAACTCGTGCATGCTAAGGAAAACTGCTTCTTGGTCTCTTTGACTAAGGCACAAGTCAAAAAAGGACCTTTCTTGCTACCATTTTCAACACTCACTCTTAGCGAGGAAGCTGATTCTGGAAGAACCTTGTCCACATGAATTTGTTTCCAATACTACCACGTTCTTAGCTGTTGTAGCTGCTCCCTCTGAACTGTAAGACTTCCCTGTGCAGATATTTGACTTTCCCATGTGCATACGTTGTCAGCTGGATAATTTCACATATATATCTCAATACTATGACTCTGAAAAACAGCAACCGACAAAGGCTTGCTTCTTTTCTGGCAATATATTACCATCTCATGTATCATTTGTCGGAGCTGAAATCACTCATAGATTCTTACTTTTATGCTACCACCAGCTACTTGAGTACAAAGGACATTGTTAAAAGCTGGGTGAAAGAGCCATAAAAGTTCCATTAGACAACCACCAACACCTACAAGATAAAATCTCTCAGGAGGGCCTATTAGGTCTTGATAGTTCTATGTTGCAGAATTTATGGTCAGTATAGCACTGAGACCTTCCTCGAAGGGTGGGCATTCTTACTGAATTAGGTTGTGAACGAAGGGAAACCATTCAACTAGTCATACTTGTTAGCTTGACAGTTGAGTGTCCATGTAGCTAACGCCATGAATCCTCCCAAGGGAGGGCAAATTATATTTTACATGTCTGCCTACTTACTAGATGCAATCTGCACTAACAATTCATTTCCTGACATGAATTGGACTTGGACACCTCGTGAGCTTGTTGTGCACATCTACTGCAGATTGCTTTCAGAGTGCAGCCACAGAGGAGTAATGGAAAAGCTAACTAACCACTTCCTCATTCTGTTATATAAGTTGATTTTTGAGGAAGAGCCACCTTGCATGTCGCGTGGGACAATGGAAGCAGTGTCAGAGAATGCAGATTGGTTTGCCTCATTGGAAGGCACTTTCCCCAATTTTTTCGGCGGACAAAAGTCGCCACATCTTTTACTGAGGTATGCCATTGATAAGTTAGTCATGCGAGAAGTTGCATATCATCTCTCCACAAGGTTGTCAGTAGCTTTGCACAGGAAGAAGAAAGCCCTTGGCCAACTCTTCCTATGCAAATTGGATTGTACGAGATCAAGAATACTCCAAGGTTGAGATTAAACAAGGTTTTTCTTCAACCTTGGGACGTAGATGACATCTGTAAGGTAGAGAAGATTCTCAGACTTCCTCTTAAACTTGATAGTACCCACACACCTGGTTAGAAACTTGCCATCATCTCCCATCTCTATGTGAAACTGCATGTCCATCTCTATCAACTGGTGGAAATATCTCTTGTTCCCAGTCATATGATAGGATGCTCCACTGTCAATGTGCCATACGCTACTGGCCACTTAATTTGCCATGCAAGCTATCGGTGAGAACTCCCTCTCAAACTGATAAGTGAACTCCTCCACCTATGCTAATGCTGCCACATGGTCCTTCTTTGTTAATTTTGGACAACTAGGTCCAAACTCCATGTTGTGATGCTCAAATGAAGATACTAATATTTTTATTGTGTTCCTCTTTCGGAGAGGTGCAGGATCGAACTAAATATCATCTTGATCCGATGGGTAGAACATTTATTTTGAATTTATTCAAGATATGTGTAGGTCAGCCTTAAGGTTTTGTGCCCCAGCAGTTGTGTCACACACCCTCACTGATGGATATATATTGGTCAACGTTGGAGGACATTTTCACTCATCTCATCCTCACACATTTCTCTCTCCTCATCTGATTGGTTTGATGTCTTTGGTGGCTCTTCTCTCCACACATGGGAAATTTCCAGCAACAGATCATTTTTGATTTTGGTCTAGGGTTTTTGCAGCAAACTTTGACCAGCGTTGACTTTGGTCAACGCAAGGTCAAATCGACCCGAAACTCTCCCAAAATTTCGATTTTCCTAATCTGCATTTTTTGGCACTATTCTCGAGGCAAAATGTTGACTTTGACTTTTTAGTGTTGACCTAGATGGTGCTGTTTGTGTTGACTGTTGACTTTTGAGTTGACCGTTTGGCTGTCCTAGAGGGTTGTGTGACATTGCTGGTTGGCTGACCATATTGAGACTTGGTTGAAGCATCTTGTTGACTGCCGCAACGCACCAACACACTTATATATTTGTGGCTTGTCTTCTGTCGATCTATTGGTATGTTCTATCAACATTTTTACTTTATTGTTTATGTGATTGCTGTCTAATATAGAAGAGAAAGTAAAGTTGCATCAAGCATAGAACATCTACATAAATTTACATGGTATCAGAGCTGAGGTGAAGACAAAGCCCTAATTTGTAGCAATCACCGAAGAAGAGGATGGGTTCCTCAAACTACAATGGCTTTAAGGCTGATGACAAATTGACTGGGAAGGATGACTTCCATGCTTGGAAGATGACATTGGATCTTGACTTGGAAGACAAAGATGTCATAGACTATGTGCAAGGTAAAATCCAAGCGCCTCCATCCACTGCTATTGCTGCTGCCAAAACAAAGTATAAGAAGGGGGAGATCAAAGCAAAGCTGATGATCAGGGACTCAATTCATACGAGTCTGGTTGCCTACATCTCTGAGCTGGGCACATCCAAAGAGATGTATGATAAGTTGGTCCACATGTTCAAGGCCAACAATGTGAATCAAGTCCTATTCTTCAAGAATCAATTGAAAAATCTGAAGAAAGGCAGGGATGAGTCTATTCAATCATATTTTTTGAAGTTGACTGAGATCAGGAACAATCTGTTGGATTGAGAGATGGTACTCACCGCACTTGGAGGGCTCTCATCCGAATGGCATGTGTTCAACACTACCATTCTCAATAACAATGTGATACCTGATTTTGACGAAGTACTATCGAGATGCGTACAAGAAGAGACAAGAATGAAGGAGTATGAAAATGAAGGAAATGCTGACTACGCTGCTCTTTCTAGAAAGAAGAACTTTGGTGGTCCAAAGAACAAAGGAAGAGCTGGGCCCCAAGGAAAGAAGGACAAGTGTTACACTTGTCATAGGCCAGGTCACTATGCTAGATAATGCCCTTTCAAGAAGGATTCTCTCGATGATGATGACAACAACAACAATCGGAGGAATGGCAATCAAAGGAACAACAGGTTCAAGGGGAAGAGGAAGGCTCCCTTCGGCAGAAATGGTCAATCTTTCAAAAGGCCGAGAAACTCCAGGTATGAGGAATCAAGTGTTGTTGATAAAAGAAATGAATTCATTCTTGTATCTGCCCTCTTTGCTGCATCTCCACCTGACACTATGGATGTCTGGTTGATAGATAGTGGTGCCTCAAGGCACATCACTGGGTTCAAGGAAGCACTTTCTGATATGATTGAGAAGGATACAAATATGGAAATTATCCTTGGGGATAATGCCACATATCCCGTGAAGAGGAAGGCTCCCTCCAGCGGAAATGGTCAACCTTTCAAAAGGCCGAGAAACTCCAAGTATGAGGAATCAAGTGCTGTTGATAAAAGAAATGAATTCATTCTTGTATCTGCCCTCTCTGCTGCATCTCCACCCGACACTATGGATGTTTGGTTGATAGATAGTGGTGCGTCAAGGCACATCACTGGGTTCAGGGAAGCACTTTCTGATATGATTGAGAAGGATACTAATCTGGAAATTATCCTTGGGGATAATGCCACATATCCCGTGAAAGGGACAGGGATTCTGACCCTCCACTTGTCTCAAGGTCAAGACCTCCGCTTCAGGATGTACTCTATGTACCTAATTTGAAGAAGAACCTTGTGTCTATATAGGCCATGGAAGACAGGTTTCAATGTGGCATTCATTAATGGGAAGGTGTGCATCTAGAAGAAGAGCTTCAATGAAGTTATCACAATTGGGTTTAGAGTTGATACACTCTACCAGGTTGGAGGAAGTCCACTGGGAGCGATGATGTGTGATACTATTCGACAGACTGAACTATGGCACCGAAGGTTTGGACACCTTCACTACAAGGCCCTTCCCGAAGCAAGGAAGGTGGTAACCGGGATGCCCGAGTTTTCAAATAATCATGAAGGTGTATGTCAGGGTTGTGCCGAAGAAAAGCATACAAGGGGACCTTTTCCCTCATGTGTCACAAAGACATTTGATGTCTTGCAATTGATACATTCTGATCTGTCTGGGATGCTGCCTGTGACATCCTTGGGAGGATGTTCTTATTATATGATATTCATAGATGACTTCTCTTGCAAAACCTGGATATACTTCTTGAAGAAGAAGGATGAGGCTTTCATGTGGTTCTGTACCTTCAAAACCTTGGTGGAAAATCTGACAGGGAAGAAGATCAAGATATTGAGGACCGATAATGGCACTGAATATGAGACGAACGAGTTCAAGAACTTTTGCAGAGAAGCTGGCATCAAGAGAGAGACCACAACTGTCTATACTCCTGAGCAGAATGGCGTTGTTGAACGAAAGAACAGGATCATTGTGGAAGTTGCCCGTGCCATGATATGTGACCACGGTCTACTGAAGTTTCTGTGGGGAGAAGCTACGAACACTGCTGTGTACATAAAAAACCGATGCCCACATTTTGCTCTGGACTCCAAAATTCCCGAAGAGGTTTTCACTGGTAAGAAACCTGACGTCTCACATTTAAAGTTTTTGGATGTCCTGTTTATTTTCATGTGCCGAAAGAGAAGAGGAGCAAGCTGGATGTTTTTGGGAAGAAGGGAATGTTTGTGGGCTACAAGGAAACTTCAAAGGCCTATAGAGTTTATGTGCCTGGTCAAAGGGAAGTGGAGATATGCCACGATGTCACCTTTGACGAAGATGCTTCCTTGAGGAAAGTAGTCAATCTTCCGAGATCTGAGGAAGATCATGAAGCAAGGCCTGGAAATCAAGAAGAACCAAAGGATGAGACGATGCTCGATGGACCCGATTGATCCACCTCCTTCACTGGGGAAGAGACCATCATGGCTTAGGGACACTCTCGAAGATGCCGAGGGACATATGGCCCCAAGGGGAACATTCCGTGAAAGCAAGAAGCCGAATAGATACCAAGGGTATCTAGCAGCCATGAGTACTATTGTACAATCTGAGCTTGGATCTTTTGAGTAAGCTGTAAAGCATCAAGTCTGGAAGGATGCTATGCACGAAGAATATGAGTCCGTATTGAAGAATGATGTCTGGGATGTGGTTCCAAGATCGGAGGACAAAGGAGTTGTCACCTCGAAATGGCTCTACAAGATCAAGCATGGATCTGATGGAAGTGCTGAAAAGTTCAAGGCAAGATTCGTTGCCCATGGCTTCTCTCAAAAGGAAGGCATAGACTATGATGACATATTTGCACTTGTGGCCTGATATACCACCATCCGATCTATCATAGCCCTTGATGCTACGCAAGGATGGAGTCTTCATCAGATGGATGTGAAGACCGCATTTATGCATGGTGCGATAAAGGAAGAGGTGTATGTGGAGCAACCTCTGGGGTTCGAAGTCTAGGATCGGGACACCCATGTCTTCTGGTTGAAGAAAGCCCTCTATGGGTTGAAGCAAGTACCCAGAGCTTGGTACGAGAGGATAGATAGCTACCTGATGAAGCTGGGCTTCACTCGTAGTAATGCTGATCCAAACCTTTACTTCAAGGTTGATAGAGAGAAGCCTCTCATTTTGGTGCTGTATGTGGACAACCTCTTCCTTACAAGTGCTGACCCTCTCATTCATCAGTGCAAGAGGGAGCTCTCCCCTGAGTTCAAGATGAAGGACCTAGGATTGACGCATTACTTCCTAGGCCTGGAGGTCTGGCAGAGACCTGGCGAGATTTTCCTTTCTCAAGGAAAATATATTGTGAAGCTTCTGAAAAGATTTGCTATGGTGGACTATAAGTCCGTGTCGACACCAATGGAGCTCAACTTCAAGAAGTTGAGTGGCAGCGCTACTGGGCCTGTGTTAGCAAATCCTACTGAGTATCGTCAACTCGTAGGGGCCTTGATGTTCTTAGTGAACACCCGTCCGGACATATGTTTTGCAGTGAACACTTTGAGTCAACAGATGGTTGAGCCTCATCACACTCACTGGGTTGGTGCCAGGAGTCTTCTGAGATATCTTCGGGGCACGATAAACCATGGGTTGAGATACACTGCCGGGAGCGTGACACTCCTTAGATATACTGATGCCGATTGGGCTGGCAGTGTGGTGGATCGTAAAAGCACATCAGGATGCTGCTTCACACTTGGATCTACTTCAATATCATGGATGAGTAGGAAGCAGAAGTCGGTGGCTTTGAGCACCGCGGAGGTCAAATATATTGCAGCGAGTATGGCCTATTGTGAAGCAGTTTGGTTGCGAAAGCTCTTTAGTGAGCTATTCGGGCATGTGCTAGATACCACCATGATACTCTGTGATAACCAGAGTGGGATTCCGTTGTCCGAGAATCCCGTGTTCCACAATCAATCCAAGCATATCGATATCCGGTACCACTTTATCCGGGATATGGTACAACGAGGCGCTGTAAGGCTTGATCATATAGGAACTGATGAGCAGGTCGCGGATATTCTCACAAAGCTCGTGGGGAAGGTCAAGCTCCTAACCTTCCGTGAGAGTCTTGGTATCGTGGAACGACCCTATGTTGAGGGTCCTGTTGGACGATGAGCTCTGGGAGCTCTGGGGGGCTTTGGGGATAACTTCTCAGAGCTATAAGCAACCACAGGGCTAGGCTTGCCGAACCTTGTTGGTGTGCTTCTGCCCCACTGTTGTGATGATTGAGTTGGTTCACCTCTCATTATCTGTGCCCCATTTGCATCCTACCCATTGAGTTCAGGGCTCATGGGAAGAACCTCTTATTTGGCCAGTGAGGTGGGAAAAGTTAGAGACTAGTAGCAAAGACTGATGGACGCATCAGAGATTGCCGTACTCTCTATCTAGGATGGCACGGTCCAACCACTTGATCTGGGATCAAGTCTAGCGAGGTTTCGAACCTCCTACTGACTTTGGGTCAGATAAACCAACTTCCGATTGGTATGAGACTCTTTGTGAGTCCTATAGAGGTTTCAGACCTCTGGGCTGAATCTGTCAGCCGGGAATGATGTCTTTGTGATTGACCCACTTCTGTCTGAAATAAAGAAGCCAACAAAGCAAGTTACGGCAGGATGACGCATGATGTTTGGATTACACAGGTGGATGGAGTTCTCCCTAGTTGAGAGGGAGTGTTAATTTTGGACAACTAGGTCCAAACTCCATGTTGTGATGCTCAGATGAAGATACCAATATTTTTATTGAGTTCCTCTTTTGGAGAGGTGCAAGATCGATCTAAAGATCATCTTGATCCAATGAGCAGAACATTTATTTTGAATTTATTCAAGATATGTGCAGGTCAGCCTTAAGGTTTTGTGCCCCAGCAGTTGCGTCACACACCCTCACTCATGGATATATATTGGTCAATGTTGGAGGACATTTTCACTCATCTCATCCTCACATTTCTCTCTCCTCATCTGATTGGTTCGATGTCTTTGGTGGCTCTTCTCTCCACACGTGGGAAATTTCCAGCAGCAACTCATTTTTGACTTCGGTCTAGGGTTTCTGTAACAAACTTTGACGAGCATTGACTTTGGTCAATGCAAGGTCAAATCGACTCGAAACTCTCACAAAATTTCGATTTTTCCTAATCCGCATTTTCTGGCACTATTCCTGAGGCAAAATGTTGACTTTGACTTTTCAGCATTGAACTAGCTGCTGATGCTGTTTGTGTTGACCGTTGACTTTTTGGGTTGACTTTTGAGTTGATCGTTTGGCTGTCCTAGAGGGTTGTGTGACATTGCTGGTTGGCTAACCATATTGAGACTTTGCTGGTTGAAACATCCTGTTGACTGCTGTAACACACCAACACAATTATATATTTCTGGTTACTAGTGGACATTTAAGTTACCTGACACGTCCAAAAGGGTCATGTATCACAAATCTGGTGTGTCAGACATGGATTTGTGAGGACTCTTGTCAGACACGCAACAAGATACATGCCAAATACGTGTTTGACACATGCCCTCAGCATGTCCCTGATTCGGACAGGTATCCCTGCAATAAGTGTGTCCTCCGTCTTATTTATAGGCAGAGGGAGGAGTGGTTGAAGGGAAAGACAAATATGTGGGATGCGTTTCTTGATGATGATATGGGTTTGGACAACAGTGTTGAGTTGGCACTAGCCAACTTGGATCTTAATGAACCAGTGCTAGAGCCATTCAATTTTGATGATGGCGAGGGGCCATCCTCCACACCAGCAGATGCCGAGATGGATTGGACACAAAGGAGGAGGATGGAGGAGAGAGCAGTGGCAATGATGCTGATTTTGATGATGATGACATGGAGGACTACTGACAGTCACAGGCTATGAGATTCTTCCATCTATGATTCTAGTATCTATCCTATTTTGTATTTGCCATTGGTAATCCGACCTATAGTTGTAATGACTCTATCTATGTAATACATTTTGATTTTGATGACTTAATGAGAAAACTGCAGTTTAAAGTTGTAATTTATTGTATGTTTGTCATTTGATCATCATTGATGCACTATTAGTTGTATGGTTGAATTTGTATCATCATCATTATGTAAATGTTTTAGTTTCTAAATTCTGATTTTTTTTGAATTTTTATGTCTATATTTCATTTTATGTGTTATTCACACATGACAAATTAGTGAATTACACGGAAAAATGAAATATATATATCTATTTATAAGTCCCTAGACATATATAGAACGTGTGCTCTGTGTCCTGTTTCTGGGGTCGCTGTGTCTTTTGTTCGACACTCATATTTCCATGTCCATGTCCCATGTCATTGTGTCTGGTGACTATATATATATATATATATATATATATATATATATATATATATATATATATATATATATATATATATTCCTTCTAAACATGGTTATTGAATCTTTGGCTTAGCATCACTTCTCAGAATCTGTATGTTCCTTGTATATTTAGTTGAATATGTAGATATGCGCTATCTTTTCATTTCTTTGCAAGGTGTGCTGCATCTCATTGCATGTAACAAAGTATGAATTGGAATTTTTGTTATCTAGCTTCCCTTGTTTGAATTCCTCTAATAGCAGTGGAAGGGTCAAATTGTTTCTCAAATTATTGCTTTGAATTTAATGACGCTATATATATATATTCCTTCTAAACATGGTTATTGAATCTTTGGCTTAGCGTCACTTCTCAGAATCTGTATGTTCCTTGTATATTTAGTTGAATATGTAGATAGGCACTATCTTTTCATTTCTTTGCAAGGTGTGCTGTATCTCATTGCGTGTAACAAAGTATGAATTGGAATTTTTGTTATCTAGCTTCCCTTGTTTGAATTCCTCTAATAGCAGTGGAAGGGTCAAATTGTTTCTCAAATTATTGATTTGACTTTAATGACGCTACATTGTTGCTTCTTGTATTTCAGGGCGTTGAATTTTATGCCATAAATACAGATGCTCAAGCTCTGCTACAATCAGCTGCAGAGAATCCTGTTCAAATTGGAGAACAGTTGACGCGTGGACTGGGTAGGATACTTTTGCCTTGTCATTTGAAAAGAAGATATTATCTCTTATTGACTTGCTGAAACTGAAAACATTTATATTGCTAGAAAGTATCAATAATTCTTAAAATGTGAATCTGTCAACCATTTTGTTAGAGAGTAGGGTTTGAGCATCAAGTAATCTGTTACTGTAGTATTCATATCTCTCAGAGGATCAGTAAAGGGTAATCCAAACATTTCTACTCATATAATTTCAAATATATGAAGTCTTAATCCAAACTTTTTGACTCCTATGAATCAGATATATGAAGATCTAATCCAGTATTTTCTACCCCTATAAATTCATATATATGATGTCCTAATATCTTGTATGAAAATCCAGCTAAGTCATATCCTCATTTAGACAAAACCATGATTTGGTCTACAAATCACAAGTTATTTAATCTAAAAAGAGTACGCATTCCATAATTGTTTTTTGAATGCTTACAAAATTCTATTAATAAACCAATATGTACATAAAAAACATTTATTGCAGAAACGTGGGTAATATGTAGGACATTACCATAGATTCATGAAAGGGGTAATTACTTGTTACAAAGTTTCCTTTTAAAGCAACTAACTAATTGTAGCTTTTATCAAAACATTAACAGCCTTAGCCTCCCCAAAATAGTAAGACTAAACAAATTTTAAGTCTGTAATAAAGGTCTTGAAAAGGAAAGCCAAAATTATGTTCAAGAATCATAGCTGTTAAGTGTGCAAAGCTATTGGGTATTCCTCATCATTAGGCTTCTTAGACCACACAAGAGTTGAGAAGTGCTTATCAAGCACAAAGGGGTCACATCATCATTAGCCTTATTTTGAGGCTTCACCACTTTAGAAATATCCAGAGAGATGTAGGCCCTAGAGGAACTTCTTGTTCAAAGGATGTCATGGGGTCTCCATGCATTAGCGATGTGGTCTACATTGGCATTATTTACATTGTTGACGAATCTATGCTTGCTTGATGCTGTGGCCAATGCTATCCTAATCCGCAATTCTGAGATGGAGTTGGTGACCTAACTTGGGAGGGGCTAAATGCCACCCTACTCATTGTACATGGTGGTTTACCTTGATAGCACAATCGTTTCTACAAAAACTGTAAACTGAAGGTGACATTATCAAGTTGAGTTTGAATTTGTAGAGGCAAATTAATCATGATTGCCACTAGTTTGATCAATCTATGTACAATGATTTTAATATTATTATGGCTTTTAGATAGATGAAATAAGATCTCTACTAAGCCTTAAGGGTTAGCTCAATTGGTTGAGTTCCTGTCGTTAAAGGACCTTGCTCATGGGAGGTCATGGGGTCATTCTCCTCGATGCTCCTGGGGTTAGGCTCTGTTAATGAGCTGACGGGAAGTGAGCCCTTTGGGAGGATCTGCTTGGATAGTTTTCGTGGATGTAGTTACGGCCGATTTTCGGTGTCCGTGAAGCACACATAATAAAAAAAATCTACTTTGAGCACTTTCCAATTTGCATCTTGATTAATAGTCCAGACTCCAAATTCTTTATTACCCAATGGGATATCCTTCCAAGAAAGCGGGAGTTGCAACAGTTGATTGCAAAGATCTGTGGCTTGCTCTAGACCACTCTCGTCTTCTTTGCATTACTAGAGAATATGCCTAAATGTTTTGGCCTTGCAATATAAAGCACAAGTGAGTAAAGTCATACCTGGATGTACATACACAATCCAATAGCAAGGGTGCCATGCAACAAAATCCAATCAAAGATGGCCTCTTTTAGGTCCAGCAAGGCCTTTCGAATTGTTTGTAGTTTGTAGATCCAATTAAAAGTGAAGCCTTCAAACTTTGTTTAACCTTAATTCTAGAACTGGAGTTTGGCTAAGCCATTTGTATCTAACAAATAGGTTTGTACTTGACAAAGGGATTTTTGTTGTTCAAAAACCAATTCTTCAACCAATTTCATGGAGTAATGACATCAATATTAAGACATGGAGTATTTGGAATGAGGCTTTTACTTTTCTCAAAGATAAACTTTTAAATTTTTCCAAGTCTATTGCTTGCTTGAGTTGGGCTCTTTAGAAGAAAAGGTATCTTATAGTGTTCTAATCCCCTATCCAAAAAATGCGAGCCATGTTGATTTTCCATGGCACTTAAAAATCAAGTTTGAGTCTAAGATCACGATCACAAACACTTTCAAATGCCACAACACTTCTATTTTCTTTGCACAACAAAAAATACAAATAGTAGTGAATCAACTAGTAGACAAGACAATTTAACCCAACACTTGTTATATTATAATACTTTAATACAACAATCTTTGGGTTCCCTTACGAGGGATCATGGCCCTTACAGTAAGCCCTGATACAAGACAACTAGGGCTTGGCATCAACAACTATGATGACCAATTTGTCCCTGAACAAAGCACACTTGACTTAGTTGTTGAAAAGTGTAACTAGGTCGGTTTTCATATTGACTATGTAATTATGTATTTTATGTAAAGAAGAAGACAAAGATAATAAAATGTATATTTGTTGTACTTGCTTCATGGGTTTCACGAGCAAGTTTTTATCTTAGGTTAATAGACTTCTTCTTGACGTCTATTTAGGGTTTGTCTTCTGTTTATAAGTGTATTTAAGAGTCATGTATATGAAGAACCTAGTCGTCATTAAATGCTACAAGACCTTGTGGAAGTATGGCTCTAATCAGCCCTCACTCAAACACTGGAAGACAAGTTTAAATGATGTGTCAAGTCGGCCTCCCTAAAGTTGACAAGTCGACCTACAATCTGAAGTTAGTATGGTCGGCCTCAAGACAGTGGATCTGTCCCTATAAATATCACTGTTCTGCGGTTAATTAAAACACGTAAGTTTCGGTTAATCTCTCTGAAGTAATATGCGATAACAAAACAAGGAATGCAGATCACTCTAAGGAATAAATGCAGTTCACACTAAGGAAGAATGTGTATCACTCCAACCTGAGGCAGATTGCGGATGGCTTAAGAAGATATTATGGACTGTCCCGAGCAGAAAGTGCGGATCATTCAATCATTAATTGCGGATTCTCTGAATTGAAAACAGTGCGGATTTCATGAGATTGTTACAGAGTATACATTGTGGATTCCTCTGAAGAAAAAAAATTGCGGATAAGTCTGAAGTATATTACGGACTGTCTTGTGAAAGCAAAGTACGAATTTCTGAAGTGTACTACAATGCGCAGTTCAGAAAGTATTAGAGTGCAGATTGAATTGATGTTTGAAGTGCGATGTTCAGTAAGCATTCAACTTTTCAAGTGCAGAAAATAAATAGAAGGCTGCATGACAAGGAACACTTTAGACCAATCAAGGTCAAAGTCAATTCTGGTATTCGGATCAGGGTTCATGAAGTGCAGATGTATATAACATTCTGATATACATATAAAGTGAAGTAACTTCAAGAAGAGAATAAGTACCGAACGACTTGGCGAGTTTTTCTTGTATTGGTGCAAGACAATACAAATTGGTACAGATTGGTGAAGAAGAGAAGAATCAAGTTTGAAGAAGCTGTGTCAAGGTCTTGGAAGCATAACTAGGTCAAGGGTCTGAGTCTTGGTGACAAATTCCAACCATGGGACGAGATTCATCTTTTCGAGAGGACCAATTTTGACTGTTGAAGCACTCAATTGGAACAAGGGAAAGTGTATTTCTGAATTAAATCCCACATGTGCACATTTGATCAGGTCGACCCTAAAGCAAATTGGACACCCTTGGAAGGCTATAAATACTAGTTAAGTAACCCTCATTTGGGCAATTTTCATGAAGCATTCTTCTATTCTCTTCTTTGGTTTTGGCTCGCACAGGTCTGAGGCAATCCACGAAGATTGGTTTGCACAGGTCCAAAATTACAGGGTCTGAAGCTCACACGTGTGATCTAGGGTTTTGGTTTCTGACCCCAAGCTTGTAACAAACAATTCTTGGCTACAATCGCAGACACGCAGGATCATGCGTGCGATTAGAGGGTTTTAGCCTCACACACATCACTCTCTGCGCGCTATTGGGACCTAGGGTTTTGTTTTATCAGTGGATCACATATTTCCTTAGTTGACAATAATGTTCAACAGTTGGCTGTAGTGTTCGGCGGTTGACCATAGACAGTTATTGTTTATCGCAGGGTTTTGATTATTAGCATTGTTGTGTTCATCTCATGAATGTTGTTGAGTTGATTTTACTGGATAAGACTATGGATGAAGATATGGATTAGGACTATGGATGAAGATATGGATCATTGTACTCTTTTTTGTTGAATCATTCAATGAAAATCTAATAAGAAGAAGAATTTGAAAGGGTTTTCCCCATAGTGGGTTTGTCCCTGGTCTCCGACCAATCTTGGTGTCTCTATGTGTGAATGCTTTTCTTCTATTGTTCCTTTATGTTCCATTGCATTGATGATGATATTGTTCTTTCTACATAATTGCATACGCCATTGAATAATGTTGTAAATATGAATAATGTTATGAAGTTGTGGGGTGAATTCTATATGGTAATGATAAAATGCAATTATCTAAAGCAAAGAACAACAAGCCCTAAGAAAATTTAACATGGTATCAGAGCTGGGCTAAAGAAAAGTCATTGAAGATCACTCCTATGAAGACAGACACCTTTGATGGAGGCAAGAGAAGATGGAGGAGACCTAAAAGAATACTAGGGTTTGAAGGAAACCCTAGGGAATTTGGTTATTAGAATTTGTTGTATATTATGAGGTTAGGGTTTGGAATAAACCCCAGTTTATGACAAGGATTTGAGATATGCAATCTAGAAACCATAGCATGATCAGTGTAAAGATGTGCAAAGCACTTGTGACAGGTTTGATGTAGCCCAAGATGGGATAGTCTCTATTAGGCTTGGTTGCTGATGAAGTTGGTTGAATTATTGAAGGCAACAATGTTATATGGACAATAGACAGTCACAACTCTTGAAGACTGGTTTAAAATGGAAATGATCACCTCTCATTAAAGATAAGTACTTTCGATTTATGTTACTCCATTATGTCTTTATTTATTCATCTGATTATTGATTATACTTCCTGCATGTATATTTGAGTATTTGGATACTTCTAACCTCCTGATTGTTGAGAATTTGGAGGGCTTAAGGTTAATACAAATTCTCTTCTTGATAATTACTAGTGAGCTTGTCTTCTCTTAGTTAACTTTCATCAAGTCAATTATCAAAATGCATAGGACACAAATGTTAGGTAGAAGTAATACTTTTATTGTGGGAAGGTAAATCACATATTTACCTTCCTTTCTTTACACTTAATAATTCATCATTCGTACTATTTCCTTCTCTTATCTGCACTGTAATCTCTTCTTTTACTTGCTGTACGTTTCATACCATCTTTGTATATATATATTTGCGCTGCCACTGCTGTGATATCATCGCTATCTTATATATATGCTATCTCTGTTGTAGTTTCCGCACTTAACTTATGGTCTCTGCTGTGGTGTCTGCAGTTTCTGCTGTGATGTCCGAAATCCTTTATTGTCTCTGCTATGTTTTAGACGTAGACTTATCCACAATTCCTTTATTCTCTCTGCTGAGTATTTGCTCTTGGGTTGACCGCATTCATTTCAGATTTATCCGCAACTCTGTTCTTGTGCGTTGATCGAAAACACTTACTTCCAAATGATCCGCAGCTTTGGTATATATACGTGACTGTGTTAGCTCTTTTAGGCCAACCATCTAGCTGAGTAATAGGCCGACTTGCTCATTGTGAATAGGCGGACATAAAGTGAGTTTTCTTCAATATTACAACTTGTCTTTCATCGTTGATTGAGGGCAATTATGAGCTAGACTTCCAGCGAGGCCTTGGAGCATGTATGACACTTAATTACATAGTCAACATGAAGACCGACCTAATTACATTTTTCAACACTGATGAGATGTGACAAGTGGATCCTTCTTGAGGATCATCCTAGGTGTAGGAAAAGATGGCTGGTGCAGGAAGGAAATAGCTACAGTTGCTCGTGACAAGTAACGTGATACAAAGTGCAAAGGTATCTGAATGCTATAAGGTATGTATAGTATATTCTTTTAGGTGCAATATTGGATGGCAAGGTAAGCCTTAAGGTATGATGAGAATATCACCTTCTCAAATGGCTTATGCATGCATATAAAAGTAAGTTTAATTTATGGTACATGTGATATATTGATGCACTTGATATTTGGCAAGTATCTTACATTTTGGACATGATGGATTTCTTGATTTTATGAAGCAAGCTAGATATATTGATTTTTGATATATGGTGACTGCATACTATTGTTAATGCTTGTGATAAGCATGGTAACCTTAATGATAAAAGTGTAACAGTAAGATTATTGCTCAAGATCTCCTTGTTGACCTTGGATTAGTAATTTGAACAATGTAGTAAATATGGATGCCCTGACTTGATGGATTGAGATATGTGATAAAGAAGTAATGTTGTGTTCATGATTCTTGAAGTATACTCCCGTTATCTATTCTAATTGTTTGACTCTAATCCTTGATGAAAGTTTATGTGATGATGAAGTAGTTAATGCTGATATGTGTTGACCATGCTGAACATGTGTTTTAGAACTTGATATGGTTGGATTTCATGATGTAGCAATTCCGCTGATGCATGATAGTATTATGATAGACAGGTTGATGTTTTGAATGATGATGACTGAAGTGACTTCCCATTCAGAGGGAGAAACTCTCCATAAGATTCCTACACCTATTATCAAGTAGTTTGTTTGCAACTAGTTCTGGTCTGAGAAGAGAGGGTTTCTCTTAGTCTAAGCCCCAATCGCTGGAAGAGAGGCTTAAGTGTGGTTATAAGCCTCCCAACCGCACAAAAGAACGCTTATGGGTGCGATTGTGCCTGTAAGACACAAAAACTGAAGCCTTATGCATGAGATCAGGAGTGCACCAGAAGTATGACAATTCTATAGATATGGAGCAAACAATTGAAAGTCTATGAGCAGGGATGCTTGAATGTTTGATTACTATAGAGAATGTGAATGTGATCACTAAACTTGTGTTTGCAGGGGACTAGAATATGCATATCAGTATGCCATTTTGATTTGATTCTTGAAGCTAGTATATGATTGTAATTGATAACAATTGCAAGGGTTTGACAAGATTTGGCTTATTGGTTTAATATACATGAGCAATATTGGAGTTTTGACATGATGCTTGATAGTTCATAAATATGTTTTGGGTTATGGATTGATTAAATTCACAATGATAACAAATTAGGGTTTTGAATTGATAACTAATGATTTGCCTTGATGACAGTGGTATGTGGGCATAGTGACATTTAGTGACTAATATTGATATTCAATAGAGATTCTGTATTGGCATCATTGTCTTTGACACATTGGTTGAAGTATAAACAATTGTGACTTATCCTTGGTATATGCATTTGCATCCAGTGACAAAAATAATTCATATTATGATTGTGTGGATGGTTTGATGGAATTTGATATTGCTTAATAACAATTTGTTGACATGACAATAAGTGAAGTCATGACTTGGTATTTGGATGTGAGCTCTACTTGAGACTTGGTCCGAAGAGTTTGTCATGGGGATATTGGCAGAAATTTCTATGAGTTTGATGTTAGGTTTGATCTAACATCTAAGGCTTGATAAACTGACTTAGTTGATTGCACAGTGTTAATTTGTGTGAGGATGAGTATATTGGTTTGATCAGTATAATGTTTTGTATGGTTTGAAGCAAGCTTCCCGAGCCTGGTATGTCTGCATTGCCTATTACCTGATGAAGCACAGGAAGATGTGCCAATCCAAACCTCTACTTCAAAAATGGTCCAAGGTATGACTTTGATTTTGGTTTTATATGCTGATGGTCTATTCTTGATAGGTAATGAGCCTCTGATGATCAAAGTAGGTTGGAGTTGGCCTTTGAAGTTTGAAATGACGAATCATGGCATGATGAATTACTTTCTGAAATTTGGAAAAGAAAATCTATATCGTGAAACTATTGAAGAGTTTTTGAAAAGTGGAAATGCAAATCCTTGGACACTCTGATTGAATTTCAAGAATTTATGAAGAGTTATTGTTGAACTTGACTTGGCAACCGATAGTTGATTGAAACATTGATGTTCTGTGTCAATACCTATCTATATATTTATATGTTTTGTATAGAATCTGAGTCAATTCGTGATTGAGCCTCTTCATACACATTGACTTGTCGCCTAGCACCCTCCGAGATATTTGCATGGGATGATCAATTTTTGGTTTGAGATATTTTTCTTATGATATGTGATTGGTCACTACATAGATGTACTGATGCTGTTTGGGATCGTTATTGATAAGATGTGCACATCTGGGTGCTTCCTTAGTATGAGATATGTCATGAGAAATCCGTAACGTCAAGCAGGACTGAGGTTGAGTACGATGTTGTTAGCATGGCTAGCTGTGAGGTAGGTTGAAGATCTTTAGAGAGCTATTTGAGCAGGTTCTGGACATGACAGGGATACATTGCGATAATAATGAGTGGGATCGGCTTGGTAGAGAATCCCATATATAACTGGGATTGAGATATCTTGGTATATTGAGATAGTGTTGCCATACGAAACAAGCTTAGGCTTGTGGTTGCCATCTCCGTGAGAGGGAGGATGAATAAGGTATCCTTTTATATTTTGTTCTAATATAATATTTGATTTTATGTCCTGTATGAACAAGAGTCTGCTGCTATTGAGACATGATGATTAAACTATTCAAGTGAGTTGTTTAAGTCGATACTAGATATGAGCACAATGATATATTTTTGATATATAGAGAGTAGGACATATCAAGAACACTGAGCCAACTCTTCCCCCCTGTTTGAGCTCCCAAGGTGAGGAATTGAGATGGAGGGCTCCTGGGGTTGAGGGATCTCTGGACAATAGGGTCGTAGGTGTTGCTCCCGTATCTGTCACTCATAGGGTCGAAGATGTTAGTTCCCCTATCTTGTTCTATGCAGAGTATAACCGAGTTGGCATCATACCCACAAGTTGGGCTTGTTGGGAATATCGCTCCCTGTTTGGCCAATGGGTTGAGAGAGTGCTTGTTGGTGTACAACCCAAGCTGATTATGATGCAAGTGTTCTACCACAGGAATCTTGAGGGTCATTGTTGTTGTAAAATGTAACTAGGTTGGTCTTCATGATGACTATGTAATTATGAAAAGAAGAAGGCAACGATAATAAAAATGTATTTTTGTCTCATGCGTTTCATGAGCAATATTTTATGTAGATAGACTTCTTCTTGATGTCTATTAGGCTCATGTCTTCTAAGTATAGGATTAAGTGTCAAAGACATGAAGGATCTAGACCTTATAAAGAAGCTCACAACAACCCTCCAAAAGTGTTGGAAGACAAGCTCAAAATATGGTGGAAACAACCTTCAAACAATCTTGGAATATATGAGAAGTAATACCTCATAAAAGTCAGAGAAGATAAGCTTCAAGTTGGCCTAAATTGAAGTTATAATGTCGACCTAAGTATCAAGATGAATGGTCGGCCTAATTGCTGATCTGTCTCCTATATATATATGTCTATACTGAGGCTCATTTGGAGAAGTGAATTGAGGATAAGTCTGAGATGGAACAACGTTGAAAAAGGAGCAGAATTTGTAGACTAGTCTAAGGTTGGACAACGTTGAAGAAGGATAAGAAAATGCGGATTAATCTGAAACATAAATGATTGAAGGTACGATGACTAAAGGTACGCTGACTGAAGGTACAATGACTGAAGGTGCAGGAAGGGTACAATAAGAACATCTCTGAGTTTAAAAGTATCCAAGGAAAGAATCTGTCAAAGTCAAGACAGTGATCTAAAGGTGGTAGAAAGTGAGGAAGGTAAATCAGAGATTTACCTTCCTAACTACATTTCAAGATGTTCAGTTACAAGTGAAAATTATTATGTCTCTACATTTGACTAAGTACTTTGATAATTGACTTGATGAAAGATTAACTAAGTGAAATAAGAGAATACATAAGCAAGCTCACAAGTAATTATCAAGAAGAGAATTTGAGTTAATCACTAGCCCTACAAATTCTCAACATGGTATCAGAGGTAAGATGACAGTTAAGAAAGGGCATCTAATTCTCTGATATTTCGGAAGGCAATTGCAGTCCGAATGTCACAGTTTACAGTTCAGATCATCCTCAGAAAAATCTCGGGCTAATTTCAGAAGTGTTTTCAGATCGGTGGAATCACAGCAATGCTCTCGGCATACCTAGTGCAGATCACAGTGAAAATACTAAACAGGATTTCGCTGATATGTTACAGCTTGGTTCTATGCTACTTCAGGTCCAATCAACAGTGAAAGAATAACGATGCTACCTCAGTAACATTCCATAACAGTCACACGTTTTGATGTTATATGTTGGTGCTGTCACATATAACATTGGTGCTATCTTAAAGGAAAGATTTCAGCGACATAATAATACCTCGGTATTATGACAAGAAGTAAAAAGTGATCTCAGTGCTCTCACAAAATAAGGTCTTGGCAATATAAATGCAAGGAGGTCTAACCACAAAGAAAATCTTGATACAATCTCAGTTATGTCATAAAGGAAGAAGGCTAGAAGACTAAAAGGAATTTCCATTAAGGCAAGATTACCTCTCATTAAAGCAAGGATCCTCTCCTTGTCCTCAAAGAAGATCATCCAAAGAGAAAGCACTAACACATTTCTTCTCCACCGCCATCGAAGAAATCAAGCTGAAGACTTTATCTTCACTTATCAAGTAAGTATTTTTCATTCTATAATCAAATTTGGTTAAATGAATTTGTTATTGCAGGGAGATCTATGAGCTGGTTGGGCTACCAAGAATCCTTGCATAAGGAGGATAGTCACAGTCCTCGAAGAAAGTAAAGTCATGGAAAGTCTATAAAGTTCAAGATTTATCTGAATACATGGAAAGGGATGGAAGGGCTCAAAGGATTCTTATGGAATCAGTCAAAGTCCTTACATCCCTTTGTCTATGAAGAATTGGAGACATCAAGAAAATACATGATAAGTTGAAAGAACTATTCTATGCAATAAATAAGGTTATGTCACTTAGACTCGATTTTCACAAAATTGAGGTATCAAAGAATGAAGGGATATCTTCATAAGATCTCAACTGTGAGATTTGGAAAAGATGATAGACAAGAAAATTACCTCGTTCAACTTGTGGTCTCTATGCTAGATGGAAAAAGACAAATCTAGGGCAAAAATGTTGTAGGATGAAAGACTCAAACATTTGTTGAGGAAATGTGGAAAGACTTATGGACATTACAAGAAAGATGGTCCTAAAGGGACAATCCCAATAGGAGAAAGAAAGGAAGCCTATATCATCGAAAAGAATTGAGGAAGCTAAAGAAAAGAAGTTCCAAGGAAAATCACGCAAACTTATGAATAAGGAATTGATTTCTGTTGGATATATGATAGGAAGCAATGTAGCATCCTGATCTAAGCATGGCAGGAACTCCTGGTGAATCAGCTCCGGGAAAACCTCTTTGACAAACTTTAAGAAAGTAGTGATCAAAGAGCAAGGGTCATCATAGAAACATACTTATGGGATGTGATGACATATTGATGAAACAAGCCAAGGGAATGAAGCTATTCATTCCTAAAAATTGCTATAGGATGAGTCAAGGGAAAAAGGGTAAAGAGGTATGTATATATTTATATACTAACATTGGATGCTGTGAAGTCATGTCATATGGTTGTAGGTAATGAACTTCTGTATTTAGAAGTATGATCTATGGAGGAGTATCTCTCAGTACATGGACAGATGAAATCAACATAATATTTCCTCATGAAATATGAGGTGGTTGTATATGAACAAGAAACTAGGAAGGTTATAAGTCCCTAGAATGTGAAGAGAGGAAGAGATCATGAAATGCAACCATGTCTAGATGTGACTAAGAGATCTCCTGGAAAGATATGTAGACTCTGACGAAAGTCTGGTAAGGAAGAAGACCTTGGCAAAAAGCATATCATTAGGAGATGTGTCAATCTGTATGAAGGAAGCCGATGCCTACAAGAAGATGTCATGGTGAAAGATCATCACTAAGGTAACTTTCGTTCTAAAAGTTAATATGAATATGTTTATCTGGATGAATTTGTGCAGGGCTGCTAATCATGAGAAAGGATGTATGATCCTTGGAAATAATTCGAAGGAAAGCAGCATGACATAACAATGGACTAGATAAAGGAAGTCTGATGAATCACTCTCATAGCTGACATGACTCAAGATGAAAGTGATGAATGATCGGGGCCCTATGAAGCTAAAAGTTGGAGATTCCTCAATATCGAAATCCTTGACATCGAGAACAGGAATTCTTCATGAGCAACTGAGTGTCTCACCATTGCTGCTGGAGGTCCCTGATTAAGAGGGAGCTTGATGGTAAATTTCTTACTTGGAAGAAACTTGGTAATTCCTAAGGATGAGCTTAGGTACATTCTTTGTATAAGAATGAGTACATTACCTTGTGGAATAAGGTCCTCCCTGGGAGGGAGAGATAGACACATCATTCTGGTCTTGGGAAGACAGGATGGAGGATTGGGTAATCATCCGACATTTGATACTCTTTGAGAATATGATAGGGCATTCAAGATAAGAGTAGTCGGGGACTGATATTTTTTGAGGGTTAGCTACCCAAGAGAAGAATAGTCTAGGAAGGTCATACTTTGGGAACACCCAGGTGGAGTATGTACCTTGGAGAGACAATGACAAAGGTGTCTATAAGTCATGTGTCTCGCCAGCATTGAAGCCCATTGTCTCGTTGAAGAGATGGGGTTGTTAGTCAAGGCCTTGCACTAGTACAATGCTGGTTGAAATGATGCTATACAGATGCGATTACCAATCCGATTTTTCTTATGAAATTCTTTAGTTTGAAAATGATCATGTAACTATATGAATACCTCCCTAGTTAAGAGGGAGTGTTGTAAAATGTAACTAGGTCAGTCTTCATGATGACTATGTAATTATGAAAAGAAGAAGACAATGATAATAAAAATGTATTTTTGTCTCATGGGTTTCATGAGCAATATTTTATGTAGATAGACTTCTTCTTGATGTCTATTAGGTTCATGTCTTCTAAGTATAGGATTAAGTGTCAAAGACATGAAGGATCCAAACCTTATAAAGAAGCTCACAACAACCCTCCAAAAGTGTTGGAAGACAAGCTCAAAATATGGCGGAAACAACCTTCAAATAGTCTTGGAATATATGAGAAGTAATACCTCATAAAAGTTAGAGAAGATAAACTTCAAGTCGGCCTAAATTGAAGTTATAATGTTGGCCTAAGTATCAAGATGAATGGTTGGCCTAATAGCTGATATGTCTCCTATATATATATATGTCTATACTGCGGCTCATTTGGAGAAGTGAATTGAGGATAAGTTTGAGATGGAACAACGTTGAAAAAGGAGCAGAATTTGCGGATTAGTCTAAGGCTGGACAACGTTGAAGAAGGATAAGAAAATGTGGATTAATCTGAAACAGAAATGATCGAAGGTACGATGACTGAAGGTATGCTGATTGAAGGTACAGTGACTGAAGGTACAATGAATGAAGGTGCAGGAAGGGTACAGTAAGAACATCTCTGAGTTTAAAAGTATTTAAGGAAAGAATCTGTCAAAGTCAAGACAATGATCTAAAGGTGGTAGAAAGTGAGGAAGGTAAATTAGAGATTTACCTTCCTAATTACATTTCAAGATGTTTAGTTACAAGTGAAAATTATTCTGTCTCTACATTTGACTAAGTACTTTGATAATTGACTTGATGAAAGATTAACTAAGTGAAATAAGAGAATACATAAGCAAGCTCACAGTAATTATCAAGAAGAGAATTTTAGTTAATCACTAGCCCTACAAATTCTCAACAATTGTTGGGAAGATCAGTGGGCAATCAGATGGGTTGAGATGTGCTCCTCTATGTAATGACTCCTATTGCTTGACATAGGGTGGAAGATGTTTGCTCCCCTATGAGATGACATGGGGTGAGAGTGTTCAATAGGACCTTCCCCACAGTCATAAACATGAGGTGAGAGTGTCCTGTAGGACTTGTTGGAATATGTAACTAGGTTCAGTCTTCATAATGACATATGTGATCATGTTTTTATGTATTTAATGTAAAGAGAAAAATAAATTTATTATTGTTATTCTTGAGGCATGTGTTTCATGCTCAAGGAAATTTATTTTTTAGGTCAAGCTGCCATTGTGAGCTCCTAGGGCTTGTCATTGAGTCAACAAGTCAAGAAAGTCATTGTCATGTATCAGAGACCTTTCTTGGACATGTTACATATTGTAAAACAAATTTATTTGACTCATAGTTAAGCAAAAGACCCTCCAAGACCTTGTCAAATGCGCAAGCTACAAGTCAACCTTCTCAAAAGTCAAGTTTGTTGAGAATTTAGTAGGGCAAAGTTTAATTCAATTCTCTTACTTGATAACTGCTTGTGTTATACTTGTTATGCTTCTGCATATTGACAAAGTCTTTGAGCATACAAATTACATCAATAAATGACTTTACAAGTGTAACAACACTTCATATACATGACTCTAAATTATACACTTATGACAAGATGACAAACCCCTAAAGACATCAAGAAGAAGTCTTGGACCTATAATAAAATCTCCTTGCTCATGAAACCCATGATGCAAGTATTACAATAAATACATTTTATTATCTTTGTCTCTTCATTACATAAATTCATAATTACTTAGTCATTATGAAGACCGAACCTAGTAACACTTTCCAACACTCCCTCTTAACTAGGGAGGTATTCATAATGGTACATGGTCACTTTCAATCTGAAGAATCTCATAAGAAGAATTCGATTGGTAATCCATCTGTTATAGCATCATATTAACCAACATTGTTACAGTGCAAGGCCTTGACTAATAACTCCATCTCTCCACGAGACCATGAGCTACAATGCTGGCGAGACCAATGATTATAGACACTTTCATCATTGTCTCCAAGGTACATACTCCACCCGAGTGTTCACCGAGTATGACCTCATAGGACTATTCTTATCAAGATAGCTATTCCTCAAAGAATATCTGTCCTTTCAAGACTACTCTTTCCACGGATGCCCTAATACATCCCAACAGAGTATCTATGCTAGATGATTACCCAATCTCGCATTTTGTCTTCCAAATGAGGACCATAATGATGTGCCTATCTCTCCCTCTCAACTAGGGAGGACATATTTCATAAAGGAATGTACCTTAGCTTCCCTCTTGGCCTAGGAATTATAGAGTTTTTTTCCTAGTAAGAAACTTATTACTAGGCTCCCTCTTAACCAGGGACTTGCAGCAACAATGTTGAGGCACCCGGCTGCTCATGAAGAACTGCTTCATTCGATGTCATGCATATCTTCGTTGTTGACGAGCCTTCATCTTTGGGATCTCTTCATTAGGGCATAGATCATCCATCACCTTCACACAAGAGTCATGTCTTTTGTCAGAAAGTGATCCATCAATCTTTCATCTGGTCTCACTTCATGCCACGCTGCTTTTCTTCGAACCATGTTTCTCGCAAGGATATTTCATCCTGTCATATGGTTATCAATTTGTGGAAGACATATACTTCCCTTTGGCAGCGCTGCATAAGCTCATCAAATGTTAATTAATTATAAATATGAACTTTTAAATCAAAAGTTACCTTAGTGATGATCTTTCACCATGACATCTTCTTGTAGATATCGACATCCTTTGGTTATATATTGACACATCTCTTAAAGATATGTATTGTCAATGGTCTCCATCTTTTCCAGACTTATATCAGAGTCTACATATCTTCCCAGGAGATTTTTTCTAGTCAAGTCTTCTTGGCTTCTTTGGATGTTGACTGCTTCTTTCCATGGTTGTTCTTCCCACGATCTCTTCCTTTTTCTTTCTCCACACAGTTTTACTTCATTCCCAGGAACTTCCATTGTGCAGTTCCTTGATAATGTACAATCACCTCATATTCCATATGAGGACATATTATGTTGATTTCATCTAGTGTAGATCATGCCTTTTTGGCAACCTGTGCATCAAAAGAGTTTTTGCTTTCTATTTTGATCATACTTCTAAAGTTAGAAGTATACTACCTACAACCACATGACATGACTTCATAGCATCCAGTGTCAGCATATATATACACGTACCTTATTCTTTTCCTTTTAAGTAATCCTATAGAAGGTCTCCTTAGAATGAAAGAGTTTCATTCTCTTGACTTGCTTCATCAATATGTCATCATATTCTAATCCCATAATTCTGCAAGTTAGAATTCTTGAAGAAACCTTTTGTTTTCTTTCTAACCAGTGAATCCAAAGAGGATTCCATTAGAAAATGTCAACACCTATTTCCATATTGATTATTGAATGATGACCCTTGATCTAGATGACTACCTTACATAAATGTTGTTTTCCGTGAGGTTCCCAGGAGCCATTTTTGTAGCATAGATGTCACACAAATGTTTTAGACATCCTCCTATGACGAGTGCTCCTCCTTCACTGCTTCCATCATGATGCCAATTCTAAAGAGATGCATCTTTCTATTATACAATGCTTCCTAGGACCTAACGTACTATTTTACAACCTGGCAGATACCTCTTGAAGATGAAGATGATCTTAATCATAATAGAGATATTTCACTTCTTCTTTCTTAGGCTTCTTTGAATCTGGTCTTCCATTTTTCGACGATATGGGCTTCTCCCTTTTTCCTCTTGTCTTCATTAGATTTGTGACAATCTTTCATTACATCCATAACATCGTATCTTATCCATGTTTCTTCTTTTCTTCTGAGGACCAAACTTACTGAGTCTTCCCTTTCTCCTTGACATGGCAGCATAGGCTTGATTCTCTTCATTTGATCCTATATCCATTTTAGCTTTTAACCTTGTCTCTTTTGTCTTACAAGGAGACAATAGATCTTGGAATGGTGTTGCTTCTTTCTTCCCATAGATACTTGAAGTGAAGTTTTCCCCATCCTTCCAGTAGAGCATTCAACACCATTGTATTACTTTCCCCAATTCCTATAGTTGATCTTGTACTTCATAAAGTATGAAGTTATTCTTTCTCTTGACATCTTCAACCTGTATAGTTCTTATCTCAGAGATATTACTTCTCCTGCAGTACTATTGAGAATAGCCCCATCAATTTGTCATATATTTCTTTTGAAGATTCTAGTTTTGATACATAGGGTATGAGAGAGTCCTTTATGGTTTCTATAAGAATCTTCTGGGCTCTTATGTCTCCCTTCATGTATTTGTCATGACTTCATTCTTAATAAGATTTAGATCTATCCTTCTCTTCTATGCAAGAAAGTTTGAAACCCCAACCGGTTTGTTGCTTTCTTTGCAAAAATACATTTTGACAGATTAAGATGAAGTCATAAAGATACTTACTTTAGTAGATTCTTCTCTTATTCTATCATCGTCTTTGTTGATGATGATGTAGATAGCAGCAGGAGCTCCCTCTTTGATTGAATTCTTCAAGAGAGGTGAAAAGAGTTAGATCACCTTTAATCCTTGATGATGATGATCAAAGATGGCTTGATGATGATTTCAACAAAATGATGATTTGATGATGTCTTCAATAATGTTGACTTGACTTCAATCATGAGATATCTTTAGATTCCTTGAAGATAAATATCACCTCCTTGATCTTTCTTTTCCTCTTGTGTAAGTCCTTTGAGTAAGGTCTTTGATCCCTTTGAAATGGCTTGAGGGTTTCTCCAATTTCTTCAAATTGCTTCTTCTTGAATGAGTGAAGATCTTCTTAGATCTGAAGATTGACTCTTCAGTATAGATCCCTTTCTTTAATGTAGAACCTTTACTTAGCTTTGATGTCTTCTAGAAAAAACAGATCCTTGTTGTTTCCTTTGAAGCTTGAACCTTGTGCCTTCTTGCAAAACTGCCCTTTCTTGTCTTTAGCACCTTAGCTCTGATGCCGTGTTGAGAATTTAGTAGGTCAGAGTTTAATTCAATTCTCTTACTTGATAACTGCTTGTGTTATACTTGTTATGCTTCTAGTACTTGGATCTTATCTTCATTAGCTTATTATGTCTTTCATCAAGTCAATTATCAAAACACAAGAGACACAAAATTTTGGCTCTTCAAGCTAGGGCCAAAACCTCTCCCTCTTGGAGAGGAAAACTCGGAAGTAATTCTTCTTCTAAATATTCAATTGACAAGTACCCATGACCATGACTCAGACCCTTGACATCCGTATGCCTCTAAGACCTTGTCACTGCTCTTCCTTTGGCTCCTTATGTTGATCTTCTTTACTGCACTACACCACGTTTAGGGAAGCTCGGTCCCTAGTCTAGCAGCCCCAAACTGTATGCTTCCTTTCGACTTCCTTCAAAGACTTCCTCTGCTGCCCTTGATCTCACTTTCAATCTTCTTACTGCACCTTGGTAACCCTCGGGCAGTTTGAGATATGTGAGGTATAGTGCAACCCTAAGACTGAATTGTGGTGACCTAGAAACCTTGTAGAGCTGCCTCCTCCTTTGCACTGAATGCAAACCTTATTCTCATACTTCTGCTTAAGACTTTTCCTCTTCTTCTCTTGCTTTTTAGCCTCTTTCTTTGTTGTGTATCTCTCTCCATTACACACTGCTTCTTCACACCAATTACAGATTTGTTCTTTGCTATGACAACCCTCGGCCTGCTTGAAACATGCAAGGTATAATAGACCAGAACCAGAGGTATGTATACCTCTCTTCCCTTCACAGATTAGCCCTTTATCTTCGCTCCAATTACAGTCCCTTTCTCACACTTTTATTGCAGACACTTGACCAAATTGCTTTCTTGATAATGAGGCCGCATTCCTCCTTATATAGGGACTGTCTTCTAGCATGTAGGCCGACATGTCTTATTGTGGGAAGGCCGACATGTCTTCCTGTGGGTAGGCCGACTTCTTCCAACATCTTCTAGGCTGACTTGTTCAAGGGTATATGCATCACATCGAGCCAACTTTCATGAGCATATTGACAAGGTCTTGGAGCATGCAAATTACATCAATAATTGACTTTACAAGAGTAACAAAACTTCATATACATGACTCTAGATTATACACTTATGACAAGATGACAAACCCCTAAAGACATTAAGAAGAAGTATTGGACCTATAATAAAATCACCTTGCTCATGAAACCCATGATCCAAGTATTACAATTAATACATTTTATTATCTTTGTCTCTTCATTACATAAATTCATAATTACTTAGTCATTATGAGGACCAAACCTAGTTAAACTTTCCAACAAAGTCGACCTAGAAACAATGACAAGCCGGCCTAGAAACAATGATAAGTCGACCTATATATATATATATATATACAAGGCTAGCCGACCACCTTTAGAGGCATCCAAGCAAGCACACAAAGGAGTTTTATCTGATGCAAAATGACACTAGATGATCCAACAAAGCAGGTAGAAGATAGGACGAAGAAAAATGCAGATTTCTTGAGGATTGTTTTGGGAAAATCTCTCACACGAGCAGGCCGAAATTAGGGCATCATTCTACCTACAACAGGACTGAGTTGTAGTTTGTTATGAATACAATATATATAAAAATAATATAAATATAAATAATGATGATAATTTAATAATGATTAGTTTATTATTACTAAAGAGGCATGTCTAAATGGGACATGACCTCACATGAAGAGGTACCTGCCTAGGGTATATAAGCAGTTCCTCACTCTCATTTGTAACATGATTCTCATTCATGCTTTTAATATATATTCTTGTATCTCAATGGAGATCTTTATATTCCAAGTCTTCTCGAGTATTTAACTTGAATCTTCTGGAGTATTTAACTTGAAGAACGAACTTTGTTCGTTCCACAGTTAGGTTAAGAAGCCACATGAAGGGTCTAAGAAGCATTGATGCTCAAGTCAAGTTGTTGAAGAGAGATATCCTACCCAAATGAAGAAGAGTAGAGGCCAACTTCACCATATTTTTGTCATACGTGCAAGATAGGGTTATTGCATAAAGGTCCGAAAATCACAGTCAAAAGTGCAGGTCTGAATTTGAGGTTGAAGAGAAAGTAAGCAGTTGTTGGAAGGCTAGTTTGACTATCGTTGACATTGTGGAAGAGAAATTCATTCATGAGCAGTTTGACATGGTCTTAGAGGGGTCTTGGTTAAGGATCTATGTCTTGGAATTCATCAATTGGAGGTTTATAAGAAGAGAAGAATTCTTCTGAGTTTTCCTCTCAGTTGGAGGGCTTTTGGCCCTGACTGATCACCTATAGCTTGTGTCCCTTCTCTTATTGTTCTTTATTGTTTGGTAGCTGTTTGATGAAGAAAACACTAATAATAAACAAGTGAAAGAACAAGCTAATCATGTTAAGTAAAAATGTATCACAAGGAATTATCAAAAGAAAGAGTAATCATGCAATGTTGCTGCCCCTAGATTTCTCAACATGACCTTCCTCATTATCATTTCGGGTTGAGATGTGCTACCCGATGTGGTTCAGGTTTAGATGTGCTCCCTGATGATAAGCTCTTTGATGTTTCCCGGGTGGTAGCATTGGGCTCCCTGTTGACAGTTATTTCAGGTGTTAGCAGTGGCTCCCCGATGGATAGAGGATGGTAGCTTAGGCTCCCATCTGATGTCAAATTCTTCTTCTTTTAGATTCGAGAATGTTCAACATATGAGCAAAGACAATCAAGAGATAAGCATGGATGAGCAGTGATGACATTTGATGACGAGATACTTGATACTGGATATGATTTGATGACAGGATACTTGCGATGATTACATGATCTAGTTGGAATTTGTGCCTCTAGATTTCTCAACAGGACCTACCTCATTATCATTTCGGGTTGAGATGTGCTACCCGATGTGGTTTCAAGTTGAGATGTGCTTCTTGATGATAAACTCTTTGATGTTTCTCGGGTGGTAGCATTGGGCTCCCTGCTGATAGTGATTTCTGGTGTTAGCAGTGGCTCCCCGATGGATAGAGGATGGTAGCTTAGGCTCCCATCTGATGTCAAATTCTTCTTCTTTTAGATTCGAGAATGTTCAACATATGAGCAAAGACAATCAAGAGATAACCATGGATGAGCAGTGATGAGATTTGATGACGAGACAATTGAGACTGGATATGATTTGATGACAGGATACTTGCGATGATTACATGATGCAGTTGGAATTTCTGCCTCGTTGAGAGGGAGTGTTAATTTGGCAGCTCAGTGAAAAATTCCAACCATGGGATGAGATTTCTCTTTTCGAGAGGACCAATTTTGACTATTGAAGCACTCAATTTGAACAAGGGAAAGTGTATTTTTGAATTAAAGCCCACATGCGTACATTTGATCACGTCGACCCTAAAGCAAATTGGACACCCTTGGAAGGCTATAAATACAAGTCAAGTAACCCTCATTTGGGAAATTATCATGAAGCATTCTTCTATTCTCTTCTTTGGTTTTGGCTTGCATAGGTTTGAGGTAGTTCATGGAGATTGGCTCGCACAGGTCAGAAATTGCAGGGTTCGAAGCTCGCACGTGTGATCTAGAGTTTTGGTTTCCGACCGCAGGCTTGTAACAAGCAATTTTCGATTATAATTGTAGGCACACAGGCTCATGCGTGCGGTTGGAGGGTTTCAGCCGCACACACATCACTCTCTTCGTGCGGTTGGGACCTAGGGTTTGGTTTTATCAGTTGATCACAAATTTCATTAGTTGACTGCAGGCTTCTGAAGCAGGGTTTTGATTATTAGCATTGTTGGGTTCTTCTCATGAATGTTGTTTAGCTGATTTTATTGGATAGGACTATGGATGAAGGTATGGATCATTATACTCTTCATTATACTCTCTTTTGCTGAATCATTCAATGACAATCTAATATGAAGAATTTGAAAGGGTTTTCCTCGTAGTGGGTTTTGCCCTGGTCTTCGATCAATCCTAGTGTCTCTATGTGTGAATGCTTTTCTTCTATTGTTCCTTTATGTTCCACCACATTGATGATGATATTGTTCTTTCTACATATTTGCATATGCTGTTGAATAATATTGTAAATCAGAATAATGTTATGAAGTTGTGGGGTGAACTCTATATGTAAATGATAAAATGTAGTTATCTAAAGCAAAGAACAATAATCCCTAAGAAAATTTAACACTTTTAGTGCCTCTTAGCTCCCTAAGGGTGCCTCACAAGCCCTCAATGACCATACCATCAAAAGGCTCCTCTTGGTTTGGCACCCACAACTTTGGGTGCTTAGCTCACTGCTTTGATACTTCGCCTATAAAGACCATGTGCGTCAAAATTCTCCCAAACCCTGTACCCTAGGGTGTGGGAGTACCTCCCAAGCTACACAAATTAACACTCCCTCTTAGCGAGGGAGGTACTTCCACCACTCGGAAGTATCTTGTCATCATAACCACTGGTGACACTAGCTCAACTCCTGGCGTTCATTGCAACGCACCCTGTAGAATGAATCATGCTCGTCTCGGTAGTGTCTTTTCCACCAGAAGCCTCCTGCTTCTTCTTCCTTTCTTGATAGGCCTTCGTGCCATCCCACGATTCCTTCTTTTCAACTATAGAAGTCCCCTTACTTCCATTGACCACATATTGTTCTTGGGTTGCGGATTCTCTCTTTGAACTTGCATACTCCCGCTAGAAATTGGCTCATTCTAAGCCCCAGGAGCTTGCTGCTTCTGCTCATGATCTATAGGCTTTCCTGTTAGCCGATATAGGCCATTCTCCCTAACTCCAATGACAACTCCAGCAGAGTTAGAGTCTTTGGGCCCGAGTCTTGCTTTCCCATCCTGGAAAATCATCTCAAACCCATTCGCCTCGATCATTGAGACAAACAACACGTTGTATATGTGTTCCGGTACAAAAAATACATCTTGAACTTGCAACAACCGACCTGACTCCATCCTAAATGGCACAACACTCGATCCTTTGATCTCTTTCTGACTCTTGTCGCCAACCACCATGTGCAACTTTGAGTCCCATTCAGTCAGAGTCTCGAACACATCACACGAATCTGTCATATGCTTCGACACATCACTGCCCATGTTCCATGCAGTCTTATCGATGGTACCCTCGACGAAATGAGAAACTAGGGCAAAATCCTTCTCCTCCAACCTTCTCAAGAGGTCATCTAGTGCAGAGGATGTAGTGACACCAACTATCTCCTTGCCCTCCTCCTTCTCATTGTCTCCCTTATTCTTCCTCAGATACTTGGTCAAATAATGACCATATTCGCCATAACTATAACACTTAGGCTTGCTCAAGTCCTTTGCCTTGCCCTTCATTCTCCCTGCAAGATCCACATTATCATCAAAAGTATTCTTCTTCTTATGAAGGTCCTTGTCTCGTAGTTCCTCCTGAATGAAGTCATCCCACAACCTGTTCCAGTTTGGCAACTTCTCACGAGTAGCGATCTCTTTGATGAAGGGCGTCCATTCCTTAGTAAACCCTTTCAAAGCAATCCTCACCATCTTAGAATCTAAAACAGTGTCACCGATGGTAGCAAGCTCATCTCGAATCTGAGATAATCTCATCAGATACGGGGTTACTCCTTCACCACCCAACATCTTTGTGCTCTTCAACTTATCCTTCAATACCAACAGTTGGTTCTCGTTCTTTTTCTGGAACAGATCCTAAAGAGCTTTCCACATCTCATGGGAAGAGCTCTTCTTAGACAAATCATGTATCAAATGAGCTTTGACACCATCTAGGATGATCAATTTTGCCTTCTTTCCAACTCCTCATACACTTTAAACTCCTTAGGGTCAGTCAATTTCTTGATCTCCTTGTCGGCAAAATCATAGATCTTGTTCACTATCAAGACCATCATGATCCTTTCCTTCCAAGGACTATAGTTGGGTAGCCCATCCAAATCTATATAGGTTGCAGTTAAAATGATTTTCCTCTTAATGACATTAACTTGTGATATTTTCATTATTAGTATTTGATCTCTTAGTTATCTTTTCTTATCATCAAGTTTAATGCCAAGCAACAAATAAAAGAGAGCATAAGATATAGGCACGCTGCCAGGGAAAACCCCCCCTCTAGGGGAAAACCCAGTCACAAAATTCTTCCTTCATTAAATTCAAGATAATATGACCATGACCCTTACAAACTATTCTAGACTCCCTCCATCAAGTCATCCTTCTTTCACTGTACTTGTCATCACTGTACTTGTAAAACATCATCCTTATCACAATCATGACACCGAGATCTCCCCAATGTGAAACTTCATCATTGTCATGACACCGAGATCTTATCTTTGTGGAAACACTGAAACCTTTACTGCGATGGCACCAAAATGTTCTCCTAAGAAAGCACCGAAACCTTCTTCCCTAAGTTACCGAAAACTTCTGAAGAATTTGCTGGAAACGTGGATCCCCGTTTCCGATACGGAAACGGATATGATTCTTGTCGGAAACGCTGTAAAAACATTTTTGTGTCATTTCAAAAAATCGGAAACTTCAGATTTGGAATTGGATACGTTTCGAAGGGATTTAATTTTTTTTGGTTCCGTTTGCACAAAAATCGTGATTAGAATCCACCCTTAAAATGTTAAAAAGCGTGAAAACTTGGATAGCCATAAATAAATAATAAAAATGAAGAAATCAGATTTGCAAATAAATTCATTATAAACACAGTCTCATAATGTCTCTTCTAAATCTTTATAAACAACGACATTCCATATATTTATCAATAATTCTTACTAAAAAAAGATAGTTGTTAAAAAATGCAAACACAAGGGTTTGATGAATGTCTTCGTAAAGAGATCTATTTGAGCGATTAATTTTCAGTTTGGTTAAGGTTTTGTTAATTGTCATTGATTTTTCTCTTGATTTCATAAATCCCCCCAATATAACAAATCTTCTCTAGCCAATCTTTTGCCTGCATATAGTCAAGAGACCAAGCTGACATTGAGAAAATTGATATGTTCAAATAGGTCTCGACAGAATATCCCAATGATCCCATGGGCCTTTTAATTTCCATGCAAGGAAGATAGATATCATCTGCCATGCATGACACGTTATTTGAAGGAGTTGGACTCGAAAGCAAAAGCGCTGTAACATTTCTGATTACATTACTAACGATGCTGATAATATGTTGAATGATATAATAATCACTAATGCTGATGACAATGTTTATGCTGAATTGATGATAATGATTTGTTTATGTTGAATTCATGACGATGATTATGTATTTTTGGATATAGATTCTAGATTCTAAAAGATGAATGGTAATATATATATATATATGCAATTTCCTTCTCGTATCGTATCCTGATTTTTTGAAAATTTGCCGTATCCGTTTCAAACCTCGTATCCGTATCCGTTTCAGTGCAACTTAGCTTCTTCCTGAGATTTCACGTAGACCGTGTCCTTGAGATAGCACCGAGATCTATGATATAACACCGAGACTTTTACTTTGAGATTTATACGAAATCTTCTTTGCTGTGATCATCTCTGTGATCTATCCGAACGCTTGTCCTGTAGTAGCACCGAAACATTACCTCTGAAATCTTGCTTGAATCAGTTATCTCACCGAACCTTCTACTCTGAAATCCGAATTGTTCTGTGTTAATTACGAAGCCTTTATGTTATTTATGTGAGCTTCTATATCTTGTTATAGCACCAAACCATGATCTCTGAAATCCAAGCTTCTGAGATAATCAAATGCGAAGAACCTAGCTTGGTAGATATAGTGGTTGTCCCATATAAATGAGCCGACATGTGTTATTTGAACAATTGTGTCTCCAATTAAATGTAGGCCTACATGACTATATTGAGGGAACTGACTTGAAGATAATTTATTTTAGGCCAACTTGAAGACTTTGTTGGAGAGGATGACTTGATGGAGGAGTCCAAACAATAAATTGACTTTGACTCAATCCTAAAGCCTACAATGGAAGCCTGACCTATAACCATTGACCCAAGCATGAAACCCATGCTTTAACAAGTCAAATAAAATAATAATAAAATTATTTTGACTTTCTTTTAACAAATAAATTACATTTTGACTCAAGTACAATAATGAAGACCGAACCTAGTTACATTTTCCAACACTTTGTCTTAACTAGGGAGGTATTCATATTTACATATAATCACAAAGGTACATGGAAGATCTCAACACATCATATGTGAAGAAGTTTAGGCACCGCGATGCCATGGACTAGATTCCTGACCAGGGCAATCTATCCATTGGTCTCTCAACAATTTAGGCACCACACTGCCATGAGCTAGATTCTTGACCAGGGCATTCTATCTGAGTGGGACTAAGATGGACTCAAGCTTTCAACCTCTCTAGGTACCATCAGGCTCACTTGCTAACCACCAACCCAAAGATCCAGGTCTGTTTCAAAAACAAAGCTCTACAATCAACACCATCTTTTCCAACTTCGGGACCTAGACATCAACACAAGGTGCTGACTAGATGTCCTTCACTCACAAGGCAATGCTTCACTCACAAGGTGTCAACACTCCTTGAACCAACAGATCAAGGATAACCAGTCTCTCCTAATCAAACTGATTGGTAACCAACATGCCCTCAAATCCTTCGAGAGATTCCCCTGTATAAGCACAACCCCAATCAATAATATACTTTCACATGTACATAAACAAGTACAAACCTCTGGGGTCTTCTAGACAACTTGGTGTTGCTTCTCATCTTTTCAAAGTAAGACTATCAACTGAATCTTTGACAGAAGATTCCTGAATCATACACTTTCCTTTCCTACTTCTCATGCAGCAACATATTCTTCAATCGTCCCCTGTTTTTTTTTTTCAGCAACAACTCAAAATGCATTCTCCAATTTCTTTTCTCACTCATGGCCTTCACTAAGACTTACGACTGCTAGTCCTGGTCTAGTGCATGACACATGGAGTAGACAATTATATCTGTCACTCTCTCTTAATCATAGAGGATCTAATCATTCCTGTACAAAGAATATTCTCAACCATCCTCTTATACTAGGGAGATTTCATTCAGGCTCCCTTTTAACTTAGGGAGTTCTACTACTTCTTTACGACATCCGAGAATCTTTCATGGCTTCCATCCTTCTTATCAGTCATTCATATATCATGCTTATCATATCAACTTTACTTTACGATCATCTTCATCAATCTTGAAGATGATGTACCTGCACAACTTAGATAGCAAGTACAACCAAAATTATAGAAGCATGAAGTTATAGCCATATCAAAATTTTATAACAACGAAAGCATTTAGATGAAACATAATCAACAAGAGACTATACTTCAATACTTCAACTTTTTGCCCAGGTTTAGTTACAAACCCTAAATCACATTCATAGCTCATTAAGATTTCAAAATCATTATTCTAGGGTTCCAATATTCTTTCAATGACAAGTTCTTTCATATAACAAACCCTAGAAACAAATCAAATCAATGAATTTAACAACTTTTGGAATTCATAGTTAGACTCCTCACTAAGATTTCATACATATCTTAGATGAACTTCAACAATCAAAACCAATCACAGCGTAATTAACATCATGGCAAGCATCTACTAGGGTTTGATGTAAACCGTAGACTTGCATCTTCAAATTCTCAACAATCACTATATAGATTCATAAATTCCAGACGATTATACATACTAGAGAATTTAACTATTACTAGGGTTTAGCTGCTAAACCCTAGATTTCCAAAACATCATGTTAGACCATCAAACTTTGACTAGGGCTTGTTTCGACATCATAGGACTCATGGCCATTAATACTTAGGTCAAAACATATATCTAGGGTTTCATTAACATATCATAAGCACATCATATGTTAGGCATTATTAATATGTTAGCCATATATTGACCTAGAACAGACTAGGGTTTCAATCAAATGAACATATACCAACTGTTTCATTCCTAGAACTCTATAACAAGGGTTTGGCTTATAAACCCAACCAATCCCTAAAGATCTAGGGTTTCATACCATAGAGAAGCAAATCCTACTATTCCAAAATTTCGAAGGTTCTGGATTTCAGAGAAACATCATTCAACCCTAATAAGTCAAGGTTTCATGATCATACTGAAATCCCAATCATCAACAAGAACTTCAAACAATATTTCACAATGACCCTAAGCAGGCTAGGGTTTCACATATTGTTAGCATACCCTTAGGTTCGGGTTTTCTAGAGAACTTGTGTAGGGTTCTACAAAAACAATTAAGAATATGAGGAGGGGTAGATTTATCGAGAGATGAATCACCCTAAACAAGAATCTCTATGATTCAATATAGCTGGACATAATGATGTTAGTAACAGTGATATATGAATAAACATTTATTATAGGGAAATCGATGTTTTATAATTTAAAACATACCTTTGTTTCTTAACAAACCTTATAGGGATTCCTTGAAGTACCATGATATTTTGTACCTGTAACAAATACTTCTAGACAGAATATGAGATACCTAAAATATGATATTAACTCTCAATTTATAATGGAGGATGGAATCCTTTATATGAAAATCAAGTTTATCTTTCCTTCTAATTTATACTAAGATTTTACTTGACATCCTAGATTGCTTTATAAATCCTAGAAGGTAAGGTTTAAGGTTCTTTTATCTAGGCTAGAATTGTTGGAAATACTGAAGAGGGGGGGGGGGGTGAATCAGTATTTCTTTTTTTTACCAATTAGATCACTTATATTTAGAACACAAAATGAAAAATAAGAATAAATGCTTTTATTAATTTCTTCTTTGCAATAAATCAAGTACAATATATGTAGGGCTCCAACCCTACATGAAGATATTGATCTTCAATCTCCCAGGCTCTAACCTATATTTGCCAAGCACCGACTTGGACAACCAATGCTCCAACCTTGTCAATTCTGAGGCTCCAACCTCAAGGGCTCCAACCCTATATCTGGTACAGGCTCCAACCTGGTCTCTTGAGGACTCCTATCCTCTAGGGCTCCAACCCTATCTTCTAGGGCACCAACCTTGTTTCTATGAGGCTCCAACCTCCTACTTCAATTTGTCAAGATATATTCGGTTATACTTCACGGCTCCCAATGTCTTCTTCAATGAGCCCTGACAATCTTCAGCTATCCCCTCACTTAGTCTCCACGTCACTTCATCAATGACAACCTTGATCTTCACATGAAGGTGTCTCCGCTGTCCTTCATGGTACCCAAACAATTTCTCCAAGGTTACTCCATGAGGGCTTTAGCGATACATCCGGTCTCCAAGAATACCTCCAAAATTTGCTTCTTCAAGTCTTCAATGGATCTTCAACAATGCCACAAGGATGTCTGCCTTAGTAAGCGACCTATATAAACGTGGAAAATCTTCAATAAGCCTGCTTCAATAAGGGTCAATGATTATTCTCCAATCTCAAATACTACTTCACAAAGGCTCCTATAATTGTAGGCTTCAATGCTCAACAATTCAAAGTCTTTACTATCCTTGGCTTGAAGTTTTACAAAATAGGCCTTCTCCAAAGTCAGCTTCAAACAAGTTTTCTACAAAGCTTGGAAGCTCCTTTAAGTCAATAGGTCTGCTGCTTTAAAAGAGTGAGGTCAGATTTCTGAAATGTGTTTTATCCAAATGCTAGAAGGTCTTTAACCCAAGTGTCACAGGCACAATTTTGTTCACAAGTAAAGGTCTAAGACAATATAACCATAGGTCCACTTTCCTACAGTTCAAAAAGAACTCTCAAGCTAGGAGCAATGTTCTAAAAGATACCAAACCAAATCTGAAAGTGTTGCTGCTAAAGGGTACTAGGCCTCAGATGCAGAGGTATGAAATACTAAGGCCACTACAAATTGCTCCAAGAACTATTCCAAAAATCTGCTTCAAGGTCTCCAAAATCTATTTTGAAGAGTCACCACAGTCTGCTCCTAAATTCACTTCATATCTGATCCAAGATGTAACTGTGTGTGCCAGTGTTTTGAAAATCGCGATTAAATTGCGATTTTTTTTGAAGGCCGATTTAATCGGCGATTTTTTGGGCGATTTTTCGTGGGCCCATCAAACAACAACCCAATAAGCTCAAAAATATATATATATATATATATTTTTGTCATTTTTGCAGACAGAGGGCAAGAAAGAGAGCTAAGGAGGAGGAGAAGTCATCTACAAGGGCAACATAGGAGAAAAGTGAAGGAATTTAGCAACCCAAGCCAACAAAATTCATGTTTGGACCAAGTTTATTCAGCAAAACGTTTTTAGATGTGATTGACATCACTGCTGCATGGAGGGTTGAGGTTGAGAGGCCTATCATGGAGTCAGCCCCTGATTGGATAGAGCAGGAGGTAGTGGAGGGGGAGGAGGAGCAACAACATGCGGAGGTGACACCACCTGCCCCTGCTACTGGTAGAGGACGTGGTCTACCTCCTTTAGCTCTTGGTGCTTCAGATTCTGGTACTTTAGGTTCTAGAGCACAAGAGAGTCCTTTGCCAACCCCGCCTGTTTCTTCATCCAGAGGGAAAGTTGTTACATTTTCTCGCAAGAGGGGCAAAGGAAATCAGTAGTATAGGTTATTTGGTGCTTTCCTTTGTATATGACATTATGACTCATGATATGAGATTCATTATTATATTTTTTGTTGATATTTTGAGGCTGAGTTGGGACTTAGGACTTAGTATTCAGGACATGATTCACTGTTATGTGTGATGTAGCACTAGACATGATATTACACATCTTATATATTAGTTTTTTTTTCATATTTGTGTGTCAATGCATTTATTTTATGTTGTGGATGCTTTAGATATTGAAAAAATTGGAAAAAAATGAATATTTTTGTATGTGCCGATTTTTTCTCGATTTTTACCGATTTTTTCCCGATTTTTACCGATTTTTTCCTGATTTTTACGATTTTTTCCGATTTTTTCCCCTTGCCTATTTAACCCCGATCGCGATTTTCAAAACATTGGTGTGTGCTTAAGGAATGCTCCCAAAAATATTGCAACCTGCTCCAAAAAACTTAGACCTGAAGTGTGCTCAAATATGCCATAACAAGTCTGTCATAACAGATTGTATTATTTTCCACAGGTCTCAGTTCTGAAGTTCTCCTACAGATCTGAATTTTTTGTTCCTAAATAAGGCTCATAATAGTCCTTTAATTGCAACCTAACACAAGCTTATACTGCATCCCTTCCTGCAGCCTACACAGGTCTAGCGTGGCTCTTCTTGTGGATTACACAGATCTGACAATCAAAGTGTTGTAGGCGTTTCAAAGATAGGCCCAAATCCAGAGATTCGAAGTGTGTCTTTTATTTTTCCTCCACAGTTTGCTGTAGCGTAGATAATTCGAGTTATGGTTGACTGTTGTCCTCAAGGTTTTGAGCTTTCACATATATTATTGCAATTTTAGATCAGCAAGTCCAAGTTTAAAAAACGTATAAAGATATTTGCAATGTTCCACCAAGTACCCTGGAGGTGGGGGCGAGGGAGCATGGGAGCAGCCTATGCAAAAGCTCTCTACCAATTTTCAGGAAACGTGGGGGGGGGCGTCGGGGTCATAAAAATTATAAAATATAAAAATATATGATATATCATTGAAAATTTAATATTTATAATGTAATTATCTTTATATTTATCATTATATAATACTTACATCATGAAGGATACATTATAAAATTATAAATCGATGAATCATATAACTGAAACAAATTTAAAAGTTAAAAGGTAAAACATACATCATACAATCATACATGTAAGTTTGTAAGTTTGTAACTGTATAATGTAACTACTAAGAATGTACAATGAAAATAAAGTTTAAGATTTCATATTATATCAAGATTCAAAATAAAGTTTAAACTGAAGTCTACAACTCAAGTCTGAAACATAAAACTTAAAAGCAAATAAGTTAATAACATAACATAAGAATATCAAATGATATCATCATGATGATAAATGAGCATAATTGCTCAAGGTAATGCCCCACTAGTCTCTTCATCCAGTTGCTGCACGAATATATCAGGATCAACCATGTCACCATTTGCATCAGAATCACTTGGATTCTCAAACATGCTAAGTGGCACACCAACCAACCCCATCTGTGTTTCATCAAGTCTCTCCTCCATATCAACTTGTGCATCATCCTCTGGATCAACATCCCATTGTGTTACTGGTCCCTTCAAATACTCATGTGTCTTCCTATGCTCAAGACGTAGGGCACTGTGCACAACAACTAACTTCTTAGCTCTTTTAGAGGTAAGCCTGTTCCTCTTGATAGAGTGGATGAAGCTATATGTGGACCATTTCCTCTCTGCTGCAGAGGAACTAGCAATTTGAGACAACAAATGCATAGCTAGATGTTTGAGCTCTGGTGCACCATCCTCATTCATCCTCCACCAACCAACCGGGTCATCTTGGGCTAGATCTATGTGATCTGCCCGAGCACCATGTGTGTTGAAGGGGCCACTAAGAGATGCAAATTGAACAAACTGTCTTCGCAACTTTGCCCCCCTTCTCCTCACTGTACATCTTTGCAATTGTAGCTAGGAAGCCATTCTTTACCTCTGGATCATCAATAAGAGGCACTCTCCCAGGCCTTTCAACATACCATTTTGGGTTTAATGCATATGCTGCCATGTGCAAAGGTGTGTTCATGCGATCCCACCTATGCTGAATGATGGGTTGAATCTGGGATGTATAGAACTCTAATGAGGGCTCCCTTTGCTGAATGGCTACCTTCACACGACCCAACATGCTATCAAAGGTCTCATAGATTTCTCCAAGACTAGGAGAATCCAAATCAGTGTAACAAATGACCTCCACAATAGGGCCCAAGAATGACACCAAATAAGCACAATCCACCCACCAATCATTGTCCAACACCTTAAGCTTGACCTTCTTCCCTGAGTCTGTGTTTGATTCTTTCCACCTTACCCACTCTGAACTCATAACCAAGGATTGTAGTGGTGCTTGTACCTCTAACATCCTCTCCAATAAGAGAAAATAACTAGCATATCTAGTATCGGTGGGCTTGAGGAATTCCTTCCTCGTGTGAGCCCTGTACATGGCCAAGGAGGTGTGGTGGTTGCAGATAAACATCTGCACATCTCTAGCAGCTGTCACCAAATCTGATATCCATTGAATTTTGCCAATGTCCTTCAGTGCATTATTGAGTGCATGCACACAACAAGGAGTCCAAAAAATATGTTGATACCTGCTTTGAATCAATAACCCAACTGATCTACAAACTGCTCCTGCATCTGTCACAACCTGCACCACTCTATCAACACCAACATCCTCTATAGCTTCTCGAAGAAGCTCAAATTGGAAAGATGCATCCTTGCGCTTTCCAGAACAGTCAACAACTTTAAGAAAGAATGGACCTTCTCTAGATGTCACTATGATGTTGATTAGTGGGCATTTTCGGAAGTCAGTCCATCCATCCATAACAATAGAGCAACCAAACCTCAACCATGTTTGTCTCATTCTCTCTTTTTTCACATTAATTTTAGACACTTGTCTATCTAAAATTGATGTTCTTAGCTTATGTTCTCCAGGTGGTACATATGAAGGCCCTGTTTTTGCAATTGCTTGGACCATTTCCTTGAAATAAGGTGAATGAACAACATGGAAGGGAATTCCATTGGCAAAAAAGAAATTTTCCAATAGTATCATCTGTGTCATCTCGATCTAGAACATTGTACATCTCAGACACTGTAGCACCCATTCTAGAAGAACGAGATGCACCTATAGAACCTGTAGCACCCTTTGCCTTTTTTGATGAAGCACTGGATGGATCAACATTTCTGCTAGAAAACAATCCTTTTGAAGTGGCTGCCCTTTCTAGCCTCCAAAGTTGCTCTCTTAGAGCTGGAGTCATGTGCTTCGAGAGACACATATTGACTCCTTTACCTGTGATTGCTAAAATATGTTGCTTCACCTTGGTATAGGTACCAACATAGAGATGCCCACAAATATTGCAGACCCAATCACGTGAGCCACCACCAACTTTTGGATTTTTTTTAGGAAGTCTGGTTGCATAGATTAGAAGTGGTTTTTGATGATTAAATGTCCCCTTTGCAAATTTTTCCAGATCTCTTGGCGGGCCTTCATAATCTACAGGCCTATTTCCTGCCCTCTTGTGACTGCTTTGAATTTCTTCGTGTGCATCTTCTGACTCATTAGCAGTATAGGTGCTCTCACTGTTACCACTAATAGTGGATTGACTTTGGCTCATAGTTCAAACTTGTAGGCTGCAATTGCAAATAATTTAATAAATTAAAATTTTCAATTTCGAAATTAAAAAATTTAATTATTGAAAAAATAATTTAATTAGTAGTTACTGTGTTTCAAATGCTGCATTTTTTTTTTTTTTTTTGCAGCGTTTGTAACACAGTGACTGTGTTCACTGTTATCATTTATAAATTATGCCTGTCATTTTGGTTTTTTAAACTAAAAAAAGACAAAATTTAACCTTCAAAAAAAAAAAAACCTGCACAACATTGCAAAGAAAACAATTTAAAATTTAAAATTAAAAAAAACATTGCAAACAAAACAATTTAAAATTTAAAATTATAAAAAATTAAATTTAAAATTTAAAATTATTAATTAATAAATTGAAATTATTATTTAAAAATTAATTATTAATATTGGTGTTCAGTGTTACAGTTAAACAACAGAACGGGCCCGAGGCTTACCAGCAGCGTGGGCACTGGAAGTGGAAGGGCAGCGGACTCCGGTGGTGAGAGGCTGAGCCTTGAGGCTAAGGCTTGAGCGACGGACGGTAGACACAGCAACAACGTGGACGCTGGATGGTGGCAACAGCAACAACGTGGACGGTGGTAGCAACACCGAGCAACGTGGATGGTGGCAGCAACAACAACGTGGACGGTGGTAGCAGCAGTGAGCAACGTGGATGGTGGCAGTAGCAGCGGGCAGCCAGATGCGACAGAGGCAACTCGATGATGGCAGCTCGACGGAGGCAGAGGCAACTGAGAGCTCGACAAAGGCAGTAGTGCGACGGGAGCTGGAGTGACGATGGAGGCAGGATGCAGCAAAACAAAAAAAGAAAACTTAAAACCAAACCTAAATAAACCTAAAAAAATTAAAAAATTTGCTTTTTTTCATTAAAAAAAATCATTTTTTTGGGCCCCGCACGCCCCCTCACCGTTGACGCCCCTGTACAACCCCGGATTTGGAGGAAACCCTCCCTCCTGCCCCCTCTGCATGTTTCCCTTCGTTTCCTGTTTTTTGGGAGTGTGGGGAAACGCCCCCTAGACGTCCCCACGACCCGGGAGTGCGAAGCATTGAGGAAACTCGACCCCTAGGGGGGGGGGACAAGTCCCCGTGTTACACTGAAAATAATGGATATGGGTGGTTGAAGATCTATTAGTACAGGAATAAATTTTTATGTTTGAGATGTTAAAAATGTATAATATGCCAAAGCTCTGCAAACACCTTTTTTGTTCAAATCTTTGTGGATATAAGACGTATTTTTGGAAAAGAAAAGAAAAATGTGTAATATGAACATCAAATTAGATTATTAGAAATATATATGTATTATGTATTCACCATAATGGATGAATCATCGAGTTGTCATTAGTACTGAAAATGACAAGAAGTGAAATTTGAAAACCACATTCATTTATGGACAAAGTCATGCTTCATACAGTACAGCATACATCAACGCTAAAATTCAGTTCATATGGAGTACTCAATAGATAACTAGTAAATTCTAATATCAGATATCTATACGAAATTGAAGCAGTATTAGTAACACAAATATGAAAATAAAAATTGCAATATATATGATAGGGCATGTGCTTGATCCATTTCCTAAAGGGCTTCAAACCTAGTGTGTTAGTTTCTTTCTTTTTGTGGTTAGTTTCTCTTTATTTTAATTAAAGGAATCTACAAAAAGTAATAATATTATAATAGCATTGTGGACGCTAAATATCTCCGTTACATTAGGGGCATACATTGACCATACTAGGTACATCATCTGGCGTCCCCGTTGCTTCATAATATTTGATGCCAGTTGGGACATTTTCGGGTGCTCACCTTAAGATGATGGGGAATGCTGGGGATGCATCCGTGTAATTATTGTCTAGAAAATGACATTTTTTCCATTGTGGCAATTAGGGAAGTAAAATTACACTTTTCTTCATCATTCTTGCAGTGGCAACATAATGATTGTTTTTGGTTCAGAAATGCAGGTACTGGTGGAAATCCTGAACTCGGGGAACAAGCTGCAGAAGAGTCAAAGGAAGCTATAGTTGAATCTCTTAAGGAATCAGACCTTGTATTTATTACAGCTGGAATGGGTGGGGGAACAGGGTCTGGTGCAGCTCCCGTTGTTGCACGATTATCAAAAGAAGCAGGCAATCTGACTGTAGGTGTAGTTACTTATCCTTTCAGTTTTGAAGGTCGTAGGAGATCTGTACAGGTGGGCATACTTTGGCTTTTATTTGCCATGGCAACTAATCTGTGTCTATTGTGGTGCTTTTCTTGTCAGCATTTAATTTTTTATGATGCAAGGGTTGGATTTCAAAAATATTTCTAGAGGCTGAACTCCTGTTTCAATGTTAAACTATTGGCTGAAATAAAATTCTGCAACTTTTGAGCATCATGTATCAACTGAAAACTGTTTTGATTAACTTGTAATGATTCTGTCCAAAGATTCATGGCGTTAGAATATTTGAAAGGAAATTCCCTACGCTGCTTTAACTTTTACTGTATTGATATGCATTGATGATGTCCGTAACACTTAAGCCATTACTGGTAGAAACTGACTCGGTTATTAAATTGTATGCAGGCCTTGGAGGCAATTGAGAGACTACAGAAATGCGTGGATACTCTTATTGTAATTCCAAATGATAGGTTACTAGATGTTGTTGAAGAGCAGACGCCTCTTGAAGAGGCTTTCCTCCTTGCTGATGATGTTCTACGTCAAGGTGTACAAGGAATTTCTGATATAATAACAGTAAGTGGAATGCAAACTTAATTGTATGCTCATGTTTGTGACTTTCTACTATGATATTTGTTAAAACATATTTAAATTAAATGAGATTTGCAGTGTGCATGCATTAAGTTTGTTGATATCATGCATATAAAAATGCAGATTCCAGGTTTAGTGAACGTGGACTTTGCAGATGTGAAGGCTGTTATGAGTAATTCAGGAACTGCAATGCTTGGAGTTGGTGTGTCATCTGGAAAAAACCGAGCAGAGGAAGCTGCACAGCAGGCTACTTCGGCTCCCCTCATTGAAAGATCAATAGAGCGTGCTACTGGTGTTGTGTACAATATTACTGGGGGAAAAGACCTTACATTGCAAGAAGTAAACAAAGTATCCCAGGTATATAGCCTTTTTATCTAAGACAATATTGAACTTTTATGTTGTTGTTTTGGATGGCATTGAAATGTTTGAGAATTGTGTACTGTTTTTGGTTGATATTGCTTCAAGAAACATGCCCCAAGGTCGGTGGCTGTGCGTGATAACATATACTTCAGCTTAGGTGCCATGTCCAAGGGGTAATTATTCAAGCAAAATCACCCAGGACTTGCAGCTGGCCTTGTTGAGAATTTGTAGGGCTTGAGATTAATATAAATTCTCTTCTTTGATAATTACTTGTGAGCTTGTTTTCTTATGTATTCTCTTAATTAATCTTTCATCAAGTCAATTATCAAAAAGTACAGGACACAAATGTTTAAGCAGAAGTAACACTTTTATTGTAGGAAGATAAATCACAGATTTACCTTCCTTACAGTACACTCCAGAATTCATTATAACCCTTACGCTTGTATATCTTAGTCCTGAGACATTCACTTATACCAATGTTGTATGCTTGCAATCCTGTAGATATCTGTACTGCATCCTTGTAAATATCCGTACTGTCTTCTTAGAGATGTTCAATCTTTCTGTTCCTTCATACATCTGCATTTCCTTAAACCAATCCGCACTTGCTGTCTCAAGTCTGTACTAATCCGCAAACTGTCTCTTAGATGACCGAAAACCACCTCTTCAAATGAGCCGCAGAGAGGGTATATATAGAGACAGTCTAACTGTCTTTTAGGCCGACCAGTCAGCTCAATAGAGGGCCGACTTCATAGTTTATTATAGGTCGACATGAAGGATAGATAATTCAGCGATTATAAGATTATCTTCTTGCATCTTTTGGGAGTCATCTCTTCACGATATTTTGGCAAGATCTTGGAGTATATTTGTTGACTAGATTCTTCATGAACATGACTCTTAAATACATCTTATTATTTTTGACTTCTTCTTTACATAAGTACATAATTATAGTCAACATGAAGACCGACCTAGTTATACTTTTCAACACTCCCTCTTAACTAGGGAGGTATTCATACAGGTACGTGGTTATTTTCAAACTGAAGAATCTCATAAGGAAAAATTGGATTGGTAATCGCATCTGTATAGCATCATATCAACCAGCATTGTCCTAGTGCAAGGCCTTGACTAACAGCCCCATCTCTTCAACGAGACAATGGGCTTCAATGCTGGCGAGATACATGACTTATAGATACCTTCTTCATTGTCTCTCCAAGGTACATACTCCACCCAGGTATTCCCAAAGTATGACTTTCTTGGACTATTCTTCTCTTGGGTAGCTAGCCCTCAAAGAATATCGGTCCCCGACTACTCTTATCTTGAATGCCCTAACACATTCTCAAAGAGTATCGAATGCCAAATGATTACCCAATCCTCCATTCTATCTTCCCAAGACCAGAATGATGTGTCTCTCTCTCCCTCTCAACTAGGGAGGACCTTATTCCACAAGGGAATGTACTCATTCTTATACAAAGAATGTACCTAAGCTCATCCTTAGGAATTACCAAGTTTCTTCCAAGTAAGAAACTTACCATCAGGCTCCCTCTTAACCAGGGACCTCTAGCAGCAATGGTGAGACACTCAACTGCTCATGAAGAATTCCTGTCCTCGATGTCATGGATTTCGATATTGAGGAATCTCCAACTTTTAGTTTCATAGGGCACAAATCATCCATCACTTCCATTTAGCTATCAGAGAGTGATTCATCAGATTTCCTTATCTGGTCCATTGTTATGCCATGCTGCTTTCCTTCGAATCATCTCCAAGGATAATACATCCTTTTTCATGATTGGTAGCCCTGCACAAACTCATCCAGATAAACATATGCATATGAACTTTTAGAAAAAAAGTTACCTTGATGATGATCTTTCACCATGACATTTTCTTGTAGGCATCGACATCCTTCTTACAGATTGACACGTCTTCTAATGATATGTTTTTCCAAGGGTCTTCTTTTTTAACAAACTTCCATTAGAGTCTACATATCTTCCCAGGAGATCTCCTAGTCACATCTTCTTGTTCTCTGGATGATAATTGCCTCTTGACATGGTTGCATTTCATGATCTCTTCCTCTCTGCACATTCTTTATTCTCAGGAACTTATAACCTTTCTGGTTTCTTGTTCATATACAACCACCTCATATTCCATGAGGACATATTATGTTGATTTCATCTGTCCGTGCACCGAGAGATACTCCTTCATAGACCATACTTTTAAATACAAAAGTTCATTACCTGCAACCATATAACATGACATCACAGCATCCAATGTCAGCATATAAATATATACATACCTCATATCCTGTTTCCCTTGAGTCATCCTGTAGCAATTTCTCAGGAATGAAGAGCTCATTCTCTTGGCCTGCTTCATCTATATCACATCCCAGAAATATGTTTCCATGATGACCCTTGCTCTTGATGACTGCTTTCCATTAGTAATGTTATTAGAGGTTTTCACCCGGAGCTGATTTACCAAGAGCTCCTGCCATACGTCGATTAGGATGCTACATTGCTTCCTATCATATAACCAACATAAATCAATTCCTTATTCATAAGTTTGCGTGATCTTCCTTGAACTTCTTTTCTTCAGCTTCCTCCATTCTTTTCGATGATACGGGCTTCCTTTCTTTCTCCTATTGAGATTGTCCCTTTAGGACCAACTTTCTTGTAATGTCTATAAGTCTTCCACATTTCCTCAACAAATGTTTGAGTCTTTTATCCTTCAACATTTTTGCCCTTGATCTAGCATAGAGACCACAAGTTGAATGAAGTAATTTTCTTGTCTATTTGTTACGTTGTCCATCTTATCATCTTCTCCCGGTCTCACAGTTGAGATCTTATGAAGATATCCCTTCATTCTTTGATACCTCAATTTTGTGTAAATCGGGTCTAAGTGACATAACCTTATTTGTTGCATAGAATAGTTCTTTCAGCTTATCATATATTCTCTTGATGTCTCCAATCCTTCATAGACTTTTCATGACTTTGCTTTCTTTGAGGACTGTGACTATCCTCCTCATGCAGGGATTCTTGGTAGCCTAACCAGCTTATAGATCTCCCTGCAAAAACAAAGTCATTTAACCAAATTTGATTATGGAATGAAAGATACTTACTTGACAAGTGAAGATCAAGGCTTCAGCTTGATTGCTTCGATGGTGGTTGAGAAAAGATGTATCAGTGCTCTCCTTTTGGATGATATGCTTCCAAATGAAAAGGATTTTCTTCAATAAAGAAGATTACTTTAATTATGGTGACAACGTCTTTAGATCCAGCTTCCTTTTGTTGATTGAGATTATTGCTTCTTTGAATGGTTGCTCCTTTTGTTAAGGGAAGGGTCCTTGATGTAAATGTCTTCTTTAATGTAGATCGTTGCTCCATCATCGAGACCATTAAGTTGACACCAAGGCACAGCACCGAGATCTAAGATAGTCACCAAAATGTGACACCAACAAACTATGGAGGCACCGAAATACACTGAGATTTTATCCTTTGTAATCGTACCGAATATGAGATGATTTCTGAACTATATCTCTGATCCGAGAGTCACAGAGTAGTCTGAATTCTGTTTACTGTGATCATTCATATATCAGAGATATCCCACTTTGGAGATCCGAAACTGTCTTTCTGTACTTATCCATTCGAAATCTCAGATTTACCCGAACTGTTATGCCCATCCGAAAATTACAGAGAGAGATTCACCGAAAATCTCAGAGAAGGATTTCCGAATATTGTCTTGGTGGACTGATCTGAGGTTCCTTGAGTGTCTCTTAGATTGTATGCCCTTTCCTTAACTGTTACCTTATCTCTGATACCATGTTGAGAATTTGCAGGGCTTGAGATTAATATAAATTCTCTTCTTTGATAATTACTTGTGAGCTTGTTTGCTTATGTATTCTCTTAGTTAATCTTTCATCAAGTCAATTATCAAAAAGTACAGGACACAAATGTTTAAGCAGAAGTAACACTTTTATTGTAGGAAGGTAAATCACAGATTTACCTTCCTTACAGTACACTCCAGAATTCATTATAACCCTTACGCTTGTATATCTTAGTCCTGAGACATTCACTTATACTAATGTTGTATGCTTGCAATCCTGTAGATATCTGTACTGCATCCTTGTAAATATCCGTACTGTCTTCTTAGAGATGTTCAATCTTTCTGTTCCTTCATACGTCTGCATTTCCTTAAACCAATCCGCACTTGCTGTCTCAAGTCTGTACTGATCTGCAAACTGTCTCTTAGATGACTGAAAACCACCTCTTCAAATGAGCCGCAGAGAGGGTATATATAGAGACAGTCTAACTGTCTTTTAGGCCGACCAGTCAGCTCAATAGAGGGTCAACTTCATAGTTTATTATAGGTCGACATGAAGGATAGATAATTCAGCAATTATAAGATTATCTTCTTGCATCTTTTGGGAGTCATCTCTTCACGGTATTTTGGCAAGATCTTGGAGTATATTTGTTGACTAGATCCTTCATGAACATGACTCTTAAATACATCTTATTATTTTTGACTCATTCTTTACATAAGTACATAATTACACAGTCAACATGAAGACCGACCTAGTTATACTTTTCAACAGGCCTCACCCCTTTTTGAGATGTACCGCTCGGATAGGGCAGGTTGCAGTGAGAATTGGAACCATGGTGGACAAATTAATACTCTATTGACTTCACAAATGAATCAAAGGGTTCATTGGCAAAATTGTATATTATAATAATGATGATAATATTTAAATTGGCATTGCCCTCTTTAAAAATGTGTGATGAATCTTGTAAGTTATCATGTTTGCTACTGTGTAGGTCTGTACCCCAAGTGTTTATAATTTTTTATTTTTTTTGTAATGGTTGCTATCTGCTAGTCTCTACACAAAGCAATTCCACTTAATTTATAGGCTGTACATTTTGTACACCGAGCTAGTTGTTTGGGATTGCATTTTGTAAATGTTGACTACATTCCTAAATGCCTATGCTGAAACTAGTCACAGTATGGGCTATGCATTTTGTACTGTAGGAGCCTAGTCGTTTGCAAATGCATTTTGTATATCTCATTTACATAGCGATTGTTTAAAGCTGTTAGGGTATGGAGGGACAAGTTTCAGGAACACAAGAAAAAACCTCATCCCCACCCACACCCACACCCACACCCACAAAGTATAGAAAAGATATAGAAAACATTGAAAAATTAGTAGTTTTACCAATGCATTAGAATTGATCAAAGTAGAACACATGCTACATCTAGTTATCCATTTTGAAACACAATTAGGTGAATCCATTATCCATACATATTACATGATACATACACATATCACATTTTGACAGCATATAAACATTTAAATGACAATTTTATATGAATAGTCTTAAAATAATTATTATAGTCCTTTAAAATGACCTGGCGGATTTAAGATGACTAGTTGGGCCCTCCCCTAAAAACAAAAAGAAGAATAAAAGTTTTTTTTTGACTATTTTCTTTTATAAACTGCCACCTTTGTAAGGTATGGTTGGATGTCCTCTGTGTTGGAAAATCAAGGTATTTGTAGATTAGAGTTGATTTTCCTTACTTGATAATTACTTGTGATATTTGTTGCCCTTTTATTACTTTTATTTCTTCTTCATCAAGCAATTACCAAACACGAAGATCACAAGAACACAAAGAACACAAAATATAGGCTGCAAGCCAGGGCAAAAACCCTCCAAGGGGAAAACCTAGAAAGAATACTTCTCTTATAGAATAAAATCAAAGTGAGATCTCCAAGACCCAAAGACCAAAAACAAGACTTCCTCCAGGCACCAAGTCAGCCTTTCAACAGGACATCTTTCAAAAAAGTCAAAGTCCATCAAAATCAACGAAGGTCAAACTCTCCAAAATCTGCTCCAGTTAAAGTCTCGACCCTCTACTTCAAGTCTGCGATTCGGATCTGCAATTCTCAGTCCTGCAACTTGCACAAAAAACCAAATTCTTCGCACGTGTGGCAGAAAAAGGTCAAACTTCAAGTCTTCTTTCTTTGCTTTTAACTTCTCCCTTTGTCCTTGACTTTCGATTTTGACTTTTTTCTTGTCTTGGTGCAGATGGAACTTCTGTATTGTGTGTCCAAATGAGGCGAAGTCTCTTCCTATATATACCCTTTTCAAGAGGTTGAATATGCCTCTCCTAGGCCTACTTTTCCTGGCAAGGACGACTTGGTCTTGGAGGACAAAATGACTCTTCTTGACTCAAATAATAATTTTCGTCTGTGACAAAGAGTCCAAATGGGACTATGACAAATATTCTTCTTTGACTCGTCACTCAACAAGCCCTAGAAGCATGAAGAGTCTTCTTTGACCTAGACTTGAGCATGATACCCATGCTTAAATACAATCCTTTTTCTTGTTATATAAAATATACAATGTCATGATTACAAAAGTCATTATGAAGACTGAATCTAGTTACATGCTCCAACACTCCCTCTTAACTAGGGAGGTATTCATAATCCCATCATAAGGTACAAGGATTCTCAAATTGAAGTATTCTGATAATAAGAGTTGGATTGGTAAGCCAACTTTTAAGCATCAACATAATAACCAACATTGTCAAACATAGCAAGGCCTTGACTAACAAGATCTAACTCTCCCCAAGATTAGAGCGCAATGCTGGGAGGATTTACGTGAGACGCCACACTACCTCTCAAGGCACATACCCCATCTAGATGTTCTCCTGGTATGTCCTTCTAAGACTATTCTTATCTTGGATTCCCAATCCTCAAAGAATATCAATCCTCTTTGACCACTCTTGTCTTGAATACCTTGTCCAATCATCAAAGTGTATCGGTCTATGGGACTACTTCCTATTTTGGATTCCCAATCCTCAAGGAGTACCAGTCCCAGATGCTTATCCAATCCTCCATTCTCCTTCCTAGTGCCTTCACTAGACGTACAATTATTAGCCTTGGCCTAGTTCATGACACTTGGAGAATATAGTGTCTATCATCACTCCCTCTTAACCAGGGAGATAATTCTCATTCCCTCTTGATCAGGGAATAGATCCTTGCTCCCTCTCAACTAGGGAGACACAATCACAAGTCTAGGTTTGTTTCAATGCATTAGCTACTTCTTCTTTTGTGGAGATTATCAATAGTAGCTGCAAGGCTCTTCCTTTCCTTTGCATCATCATACTTCCTGATAGGGTTTCTTGGCTTCTACCATCATCACATCAGTCAAACAGCGAGTTTCCTAGATCTCAACAATCTTCTATGCCACATTGTCATCAGTTGGGTCATCCAATTTTCTTTAAGGAGCCAACCTTCTCACATCTGCGAGCACATGCCAAAGTTCTGCCTCATATTCATTAATGAGTCACATTCACTTCACTAAAAATCAATGTTCATCCAATCCATGTGCTTTCAAATCATGCAACTGTCAATACTATATCATCAAGCATGATTTTCTTCTAACCTCTTCACATGCTTTTGCAATATGTTCTACCAAGGAGCCAAGTCATATTCAAGCAGATCATCAATACCAGAGTTACCAGAACATAATAACCTCTTAGTCAAGATCATGTCAAATTGTTGGTCAATAATTGTCATTGATGTCAATATGAGCACTGTTGAAGGTCATGATGACATGGATGATTGTTGGAGGCCAGATTTGGAGCCCTAATGAAGATGCCCTAACCCTTATCCTAGTCCCAATGATCTTATGCATGAAGAATCCTAAAATCCCCAAGGTTTGTACTACAATTCTTGAACAATCATAAAGAAAATTAATTTTTAACATTTTGAAGACATCATATTACAGTGACTCCTTCACCAACTTGTAGAGGACACTTTCCTCTTTCCAATGAGACCTTACTCGCCCTCTAACGCCTCCTAGTCTATGAGAAAATGATTTTTTAAATAATATAAATATATTCATTACCCTAACCAACATAAGCCTACCTGTGAATATCAGCTCCATGACCAAGAGACATGTCTCTTCGTTGGAGGTCGAAATCAGTATAAATACAAGTCAAATCACTTTGTTTTATCCATCAATTTGGTGAAGACAATTACAGAGATATACCACAGTTCACAATGTTGAAAAGTGTAAGTAGGATCGGTCTTCATACTCACTATGTAATTATGTATTTATGTAAAGAAGAAGACAAAGATATGTCTGTCCCATGGGTTTCGTGAACAAGGTTTTAGGTCAAAGGACTTCTTCTTGATGTCCTCTAGGGTTTTGTTTTTCTGGTTATAAATGTCCTATTTAAGGAGTCATGTATGAAGTGTATAGTCAATAAAGTATGCTCCAAACCTTGTCACATAAGCATTGAAAGTCTAGACTTAAAACATCTCCTAAAGGACAACATATATGTAGTGGATAGAGTCGGCCTACAAGTTGGCCTTCTCTCAGATTGGAAGGTCGGCCTAAATTATAAGACAATGCCACTATATATATATATATATATATATATATATATATATATATATATATATAATTTGCGGTCACTTGAACAATATACTACGGATACATCTGTAATGAAGTGTGGGCTTGAGGACATATAGAGATACAACATTTCAGAGTGATAGAGTTTGGTGTTGAAATTTGGTACCGGAGGACAGGTGGTTCCCTAAGGCTTTGATCTTTGGCCTAGGGAAAAGTGTCCAAAAGAATTTAATTTTTCTCCTAAAGTGACTTTATAATTTTTATAAAGTCAAATCTAATTTTAAAGTGACTTAAAGTGATAAAGTTACTAAAGTGACTTTATAAAGTTATAAAGTCAAATCTAATTTAAAAGTGACTTTAAGTGATAAAGTTACTAAAGTCTAATTTTAAAGTGATTTTAATAAAGTCAATGTAAAATTAGAAAGGAAAAGTGACTTTGGAAATAAATGACTAAGTGGGTCTTTATTAAAGTGGGGTGAATTAAAAATAGAAAGTAAGATTTAAATGAGCATTTAATCTCAGCCCTAGATCTCAATCTATTTCAGCCATTGGATTTAGGGATTCCCCAAAAGTCACTTAGGTTTAGGTTAAAGGAGGAAAAGGAGGAAAAGATCATTCATTCTTTCATGAGCAGATTGAGAGAAGGAGAGCAAGAGAGCAAGGGAGATTTCTGGGCAGTGAGGAGAAGGAGGCAGCAGCTTGGCACACATTCCAAGGCAGCGTTTCAGCAAGTCCGTACAGTAGAGTTTGGCACACATTCCAAGGCAATTTTGGCACGATTTTCTAGAAGACCGTACAGCAGCCTTTTGGCACGATTTCCAAGAGGCCGTACAACATTTTGGCTCAGTTTTCGAGGCAGCAGGGAGCTGTTCTATTTGGCACGAATTTCTAGGCAGGCCGTACAGCAAGTGGTTGTCCTTTTGCACAGAAATCGAGGCAGAATCCGTACAGCAAGTTTCTGCTGTCCTTTTGGCACAAAAATCGAAATTCGTACAGCAGCATTTATTGCTGTTTTGCACATAAATTGAGGTGGCCGTACAGCTGCATTTATTGCAGATTTTTGGGCACGAAAATCGAGGAAATCCGTACAACATTTATTGCTATTCCTGTTTTTCTGTTTGCACATTTTCTGAGGCGGTGGTTAAGCACGGAAAACGAGATAAGTTGTAAAAGTTTGCTTGCTGAGTTTTTGCTGAATATTTCTCACACTGTAAAAAGCATTTTCCAGAAATAAGGAGGAGCTTTCGAATTGGTTTTCCCCAAGAGTTGTAGGGGGTTTTTCCAGGGTCATGTTGACCAAAAATATCTGTGTCAAAATGTGTGAATGACTGTTTTATGCTTGCTGATTTTTAATTCTACATTTTCCAGCATTCTGAAAAATTTCTAGAATTTGTGTTTTCAGCAAAATTTATTTTCCAGTTTGTTAAATGTATGGATATGGGAAAGGGCATTTAACTATTTTGGAGTAATAAGGTGAAAACCCAAAACCGGGGTGGGAAACTATAAATTTCTACATGGTATCAAAGCTTGAGTGCTGAAGAGCAGTTTGGGACAACAAGGAGGAAAATTACATCCTGCTGATTTTTCACTCAGAAAATTCCAGCAAGCTGATTTTTCACAAACATCAATTTTATCTTTACCACAACAGTGCTATTTTTCAGTTTTAGGACAACAGGATGTCTTTGGGACTGAGGGTGGAGGATAGATTGGATGGCCATTCCAATTACAACATTTGGAAGGAGAGAATGCAAAGTATCTTTGAGGAGGCAGAAGTCTTGGACATTATGGTGCATACCGCACAGAACCCTGTAAATGTGCCTACTGATCCTGATGAGTTGGCAGCATATAATAAAAAGAACAACAAGGGTAAGAGACCGATTCTAGACGGAATCAAAGACCATTGCATTCCTCATGTGAGAGGAAAGAGAAATGCTCATGAGATGTGGACAACATTGTCTAATCTCTACCAGAGTACCAATGAGAACCGGAAAATGGTCCTGAAGGAGAAGTTGAAGACCATTAAGATGGGTAATGATAGTGCAACTGGATATCTCACAAATATTACTAATGTGAGAGATGAGTTGGCAGCGATTGGAGAGGCCATTCCACCCACTGAGTTGGTGCGGATTGCAGTGAATGGCCTTCCCCGTTCATGGATGAACTTTGCTGATGGGGTTTGTGCACGTGAGACCCTTCCCACATGGGAGAGGTTTTGGGATGATTGCATTCAGACAGAGATCAGGAAAGGTCAGCTTGGGGCAGCCAAGCCAGTTGAGCAGGATGAGGATGTAGCATTGTTGGCAGGATGCAAGAAAGGCAAAGGGAGGAAGCAGGCTTCCACAAGCAATGGTGGGGGCAAAGGCAAAGGTAAAGGTAAACGGGATAACACACAGAAGGACTATTCCAAAGTGAAGTGTTGGAATTGTCAAAAGATGGGAAACTATGCAGTTGTGTGTCCGGAGAAGAAGAAGAAGAAGAAGGGGAAGAACCAGAGCATGGCAGCTTCAGCAGAGGTTGAGGACTTTGCAGATCGTTTTGACTGGGAGTTTGGGTTCACTGCGTGTGAGTCCTCTAGTGCGGGATTATCTGCCATAGAGGTTCAGAAGGAGCATGCATTTCCCTCGATTAGCGGAGCATCTTCGGGTATCTGGTATGTGGACAGTGGGGCTTCACGTCACATGACAGGAGTCCGTGAGTACTTCTCAGAGCTTTCAGAGAGTGGCACTGATATAGAGGTAGTACTCGGTGATGACAGAGTTGTTAGAGCAATCGGTGTGGGAACATTGACATTTCAGAGGGAGTCTAAACCTCCCTTGAAGGTGTCAGATGTTCTTTATGTGCCAGGGATGAGGAAGAACCTCATATCCGTCTCGGCTTTGGAGGACAGAGGATAGCAAGTGCGGTCGAGGGGAGGACGGGTGTTGAGAAAGTGGCCCCGGGGGGCACTCCGGATTGTTGCGTGGGTGTACGCCATGCAAAGGTGTACAAGTTTGCATTCCAACCCCTTTTGGCATTGGCGCCCGTGCGGCCCCGGCGGGCTGGCCGGTTAGGTTGTGTGGGGGTGGCACCGCGGGGTGGGGCACATGTATCATGCGGCCCGAGGCTTTTTGCGGAAGATCACTACAGGTGTGCCAGATTTCAGTATTGATCACTTTGATACTTGCAGAGGATGTGCGATGGGCAAGTTTACCAAATCCCCTTTTCCCAGCAGTGACAGCAGAGCGACTGGGATACTTGATTTGATTCATTCCGATGTGAGCGGTCGGATGTCTCATGTTTCCTTGAGTGGATATGAGTACTATGTGTTATTCATTGATGATCACTCCCGGAGGACCTGGATTTATTTCTTGAAGACCAAGAGTGAGGTCTTCAAGCGGTTTCAGGAGTTCAGAGCTCTTGTGGAGACACAGACAGGTCGGAAGATCAAGTCCCCGAGGTCGGACAATGGAGGAGAGTACACCCTTGGAGAGTTTGTTGACTATTGTGCGGAGGCAGGCATTAGGAGGGAGCTCACTGTTCCTTACAACCCCCAGCAGAACGGGGTTGCGGAGAGGAAGAACAGATCCATCGGAGGGGCTGCCAAAGCCATGTTACATGATCAGGGGTTGCCATTATTTCTGTGGGCAGAGGCCTGCAACACAGCTGTTTACTTGCAAAACAGGAGTCCGCGTCGTGCCTTGGGGCACATGACTCCGGAGGAGGCTTTTTCTGGGAAGAAGCCTGATATGGGTCATCTTCGTATCTTTGGGTGCATGACATACTCCTACATACCCAAGGAGAAGAGGACCAAACTAGAGCCCACCGCAGAGAAGGGTATCTTTGTGGGCTACGGTGAGACCTCCAAGGCCTTTCGGATTTACATTCCTGCGCAGAGGAAATTTGTTGTCAGACGAGATGTGAAGTTCGAGGAGGACAGGGCCTTTAGGAGGTCACGGGAGTTAGAGTATCTGGATCAGCCAGACCCTCAGCAGCAGTTGAGTCAGTCGCAGGGATCCAGTGGGCAGGGATCAGGAGGATCCGAAGGTACATCTATGACGATGTCAGGTCCGTCAGTGGGGAGTGGCTCGCAGAGTCAGAGGGGTGGAGCTATGGGCAGCACGCAGAGCAGTCCACAGAGCAGTTCACTGGGGAGTCCACTGATGGACAGTTCACACGGTACCTCGGCATCTACAGGTTCAGGTGCAGGCAGGAGGACAGCAGACAGACAGTCAGGAGTTCAGGCTCCTGATGTTGAGGAGGAGGAGTTTTATTCTCCGGCGGGAGAAGTGTGCTCAGGGAAGAGGAAGCCCAAGTGGCTTCAGGACACCTTGAGAGATGCCACATCTGTTGCTGAGCCTAAGAGGCCGGTCAGAGAGAGCAGACCACCTGAGAGGTTTTGTAGCTATATGGCAATGGCTACCAGCATCCTTGACTCTGAGCCTTCTAGCTATGAGGAGGCAGCTAGCCAGCAGGTCTGGAGAGAGGCCATGCAGGAGGAGTATTCTTCTATCATGAAGAATGATGTTTGGGAGGTGGTGCCGAGGCCTGAGGGCAAATCCGCGGTTACTTCCCGATGGCTTTACAAGGTAAAGCATGCTGCAGATGGCAGCATTGAGAAATTCAAAGCGAGGTTTGTGGCTAGAGGGTTCTCCCAGGTAGAGGGAGTTGATTATGAGGAGACCTTCGCTCCCGTGGCTCGATATACTTCGATCCGCTCCATTATATCGATGGCAGCAGAGATGGGTTGGAAGATCCACCAGATGGATGTGAAGACCGCATTTCTCAATGGCTTCATACAGGAGGAGGTGTACATTGAGCAGCCACAGGGCTTTAAGGTGCATGGGAAGGAGTCCCATGTGTGCAGACTGAAGAAGGCCCTTTATGGCCTGAAGCAAGCTCCCAGAGCTTGGTACTCCAGGATAGATACTTACTTGCAGAAGATGGGTTTCACAAAGAGTGAGGCAGATCCGAACCTTTACTATATTGTGATAGGTGAGGAGCCTCTCATTATGGTGCTGTATGTGGATGACTTAGTCATTACAGGTGCAGAGAGACTCATAGAGCACTGCAAGAGAGATCTTGCGGCGGAGTTTGAGATGAAGGACATCAGCTTGATGCATTACTTTTGGGTTTGGAGGTGTGGCAGGAGGAGGGGCATTTCTTCCTGGGACAGGGGAAGTATATTGTGGACATCCTTGGCAGATTCCACATGGAGGATTGTAGACCCATGTCGACACCGATGATCACCAGCTGGAAGAAGCTTCATGCTTCGGATTCCGAGTTGGTGGATCCCACATTGTACAGACAGCTGATTGGTTCCTTGATGTATTTGGTCAACACTAGACCAGATATTTGTTTTGCAGTCAACACGATGAGTCGGTTTATGTGTGAGCCTAGGAAGGTTCACTGGGTGGCTGCAAAACACATTTTGCGATACTTGCAGGGGACAGTGGATTATGGTCTGGACTACAGGCAGGGGGATGGAGTGAGATTGGCAGGTTACACTGATTCTGATTGGGCAGGTTGTGCTTCTGATAGGAAGAGCACTTCGGGGTGCTGTTTTGGGTTGGGTTCGGCAGTTGTGTCATGGTTCAGCCGAAAGCAGCAGTCAGTAGCATTGAGTTCAGCGGAAGCAGAGTATATGGCAGCCAGTCTAGCTAGTTGTGAGGCCATCTGGCTTCGCAAGATGTTGTTTGGCTTATTTGGTCAGCCGTTGAGACCTTCAGTGATTTACTGTGATAATCAAAGTTGCATTAAACTCACGGAGAATCCAGTATTTCATGACAGGTCAAAGCATATCGGGATCAAATATCATTTCATCAAAGACTATGTTCAGAAAGGAGCTATGAAGCTTGAGTATATTCCCACTGATGAGCAGGTTGCAGATATTCTTACCAACCATGGGGCAAGCATGTCTACTTCAGAGACAAGATGGGTGTGGTGAGGAACACCTTCCTCGGTAAGAGGGAGTGTTGAAATTTGGTACCGGAGGACAGGTGGTTCCCTAAGGCTTTGATCTTTGGCCTAGGGAAAAGTGTCCAAAAGAACTTAATTTTTCTCCTAAAGTGACTTTATAATTTTTATAAAGTCAAATCTAATTTTAAAGTGACTTTAAGTGATAAAGTTACTAAAGTGACTTTATAAAGTTATAAAGTCAAATCTAATTTAAAAGTGACTTTAAGTGATAAAGTTACTAAAGTCTAATTTAAAAGTGACTTTAATAAAGTCAATGTAAAATTAGAAAGGAAAAGTGACTTTGGAAATAAATGACTAAGTGGGTCTTTATTAAAGTGGGGCGAATTAAAAAATAGAAAGTGAGATTTAAATGAGCATTTAATCTCAGCCCTAGATCTCAATCTATTTCAGCCATTGGATTTAGGGATTCCCCAAAAGTCACTTAGGGTTAGGTTAAAAGAGGAAAAGGAGGAAAAGGTCATTCATTCTTTCATGAGCAGATTGAGAGAAGGAGAGCAAGAGAGCAAGGGAGATTTCTGGGCAGTGAGGAGAAGGAGGCAGCAGCTTGGCACACATTCCAAGGCAGCGTTTCAGCAAGTCCGTACAGCAGAGTTTGGCACACATTCCAAGGCAGTTTTTGGCACGATTTTCTAGAAGACCATACAGCAGCCTTTTGGCACAATTTCCAAGAGGCCGTATAGCAATTTGGCTCAGTTTTCAAGGCAGCAGGGAGCTGTTCTATTTGGCACAAATTTCTAGGCAGGCCGTACAGCAAGTGGTTGTCCTTTTGCATGGAAATCGAGGCAGAATCCGTACAGCAAGTTTCTGTTGTCCTTTTGGCACAAAAATCGAAATTAGTACAGCAGCATTTATTGTTGTTTTGCACAGAAATCGAGGTGGTCGTACAGCTGCATTTATTGCAGATTTCTGGGCATGAAAATCGAGGAAATCCGTACAACGTTTATTGATGTTCCTGTTTTCCTGTTTGCACATTTTCCGAGGCGGTGGTTAAGCACGGAAAACGAGATAAGTTGTAAAAGTTTGCTTGCTGATTTTTTGCTGAATATTTCTCTCACTGTAAAAAGCATTTTCCAGAAATAAGGAGGAGCTTTCGAACTGGTTTTCCCCAAGAGTTGTAGGGGGTTTTTCCAGGGTCATGTTGACCAAAAATATCTGTGTCAAAATATGTGAATGACTGTTTTTATGCTTGCTGATTTTTAATTCTGCATTTTCCAGCATTCTGAAAAATTTCCAGAATTTGTGTTTTCAGCAAAATTTATTTTCCAGTTTGTTAAATGTATGGATATGGGAAAGGGCATTTAACTATTTTGGAGTAATAAGGTGAAAACTGAAAACCGGGGTGGGAAACTATAAATTTTTACATTTGGAACGAATACGAAGTCAATGCAGTGTTAAAGTATAGTGAAGTGCAAACCTTTTTGGAGAAGTTTTGCACGCTATTTTGAAGCAAAAGATTGCGGTTACCTCTGAGATTTTACAATGTGACAAAGTTTGGTATAAATGTGTGTTATAAGGCTGGAAGGTGCGGATCTGTTCTGAGTATTGTTTTGATGTAGTGATTGCGGATTAGTGAGAAGAAGCTGCAATCAAGAGTGCAGTCAAACCTGTGATGGATACAACTACATTTCATGCAAAGTTGAGACTGTGATTTATGCGTAGCAAAGCTTGTGGATAATCCTAAGAAAGGAGTAGTCACAAAGTGTGAGTAAGAGAGGTAGGTAAATCTGTGATTTACCTACCTAATTACAGTTCACATATCTCGAGTAAATAAAGTTTCAAGTGTATGCAAAGTGAAGGATAAGATCTCAAATGATCTTGTCTCCAATAGTTGAATAAACAATAAGAATTGATTGAAGATATATTTAGAGACCGAGTTCTCTAGTGTTGGTGTAGAAAAGAAGGATTAGCGTTGGAGGTCAACAAAGAAGTAGTGACAAGGTCTTGGAAGCATACATAGGTCAAGAGTCTAAATCTTGGTCATGGTACTTGTCATCTGAATGTCTATAAGAAGAATTTCTCGTGGGTTTTCCTCTCCAAGAGGGAGAGGCTTTGCCCTGGCTTGAAGAGCCTAATTTTGTGTCTCTTGTTTTTGGTAATTGACTTGATGAAAGACTAAATAAACTAAAAAGAGAAGACATAACTAAATCAAGTAAGCTCACAAGTAAGTAGAAGAGAATTTGAATTAATCATCGACCCTCCAAATTCTGAACATGGTATTAGAGCTAAGGTGCTAAAATAAAAGTGCTACTTAGCAAGGACGCACTTAAGGAAGCAAGAATCAAAGTCAGGTTAAAGTTTGCGTTGAAAAGTCAAATCAGTTTGCAAGGAGGATTCTCAAGCTATTTCAAGAAAGATCTTCAATCTCACTCAAAGGATCAACTCATCAAGAAAATAATCTTTGCCATCAAAGATCACCTACATTGGAGATTTCAATCTTAGAAGTAGATCCTGCTTTCAACTTCATCATCATTAAGGAAGCTGCAAGTCGCTCTACTCAAGTAAGTATCTATGACCTTATTTAAATTTGTCAAAATGACTTATTGTAAAGAGAGCAACAAATTGGTTGGGTCATCAAACTTTAGTGCATGGAAGAAAATGACAGATTTATATCTAATTGAAGACGTAGTTATGGACTACATCGAAGGATCTACAATTCAACCCTCAAAAGAAGATGCTTCAGCTCATGCCAAGTACATGAAAGGAGAAATCAGAGCCTAGAGGATTCTCATAGAATCCATTAAGGACACACTCTTTCCCTATGTATCAAAACTGAAGTCTGCAAAATAAATATACGAGAAACTGGCGGAACTATTATCTGTGAGTACTGCAGGAGAAGCAATCTCTCTAAGACAAGAACTATACAAAATGAAATTGTCAAGAGAGGAAGGAATCACTTCATACTTTATGAGGATTTTTGAAATAATAGACTAACTGTAGGAATTGGGAGAAGTAATGTCTGATAATGAAATGATTACAGTGGTGTTGAATGCCCTACCGAAATAATGGCGAAAAATTCACTTCAAGTTTATACGGGAAGAAAGAAGCAACACCATTCCACGATCTATTGTCTCTATGCAAAATAGATGAAACAAGATTGAAAGCCAAAGCTGATACAGGATCAAGTGAAGGGAATCAAGCCTTGCAGCTATATCCAGGAAGAAAGGAAGATTCAAAAAATTTGGTCCTCAATAAAAGAAGAAATTTGGACAAAGTACGATGCTTTGGATGTAATGAACTTGGGCATTATAAAAGAGATTGTCCTAAATCTGGAAAGGTCAAGAGGAAGAAGGAAGAAGCCCATGTCACAGATATAAGGGAAGAACCTGATGCAAATAAATCTAAGAAAGAAGAAGCGAGAGATCTCTATTATGATTGAGATCATCTTCTTCTTTAAGTGCTTTCTGTTGGTTGTAAAATAGTATGATAGGAAGCAATGTATATTAATAACATCATGATAGAAGCATGGTAGGAGCTCTTGGTGAAACAACTCCTGGAAAACCTCACTGATAACAATACTGATGGAAGGCAGTGATCAAGATCAAGGGTCATCATGGAAACATGTGTTGGCATTTTCTAATGGAATTTTCTATGGATTCACTAATTAGAAAGAAAGCAGAAAGGTTTCATCGAGAATCCTATGCTACAGAATTCTAGGATTAGGATGTGATGACATGTTGATGAAAGCAAGTCAATGGAATGAAGTTCTCCATTCTAGTAAAATTGCTACTTGATGACTCACAGGAAAAAGGCATGAGGTATATATATTTATATGCTGACACTGGATGCTGTGAAGTCATGTCATATGGTTGCAGGTAATAGACTTCTACTTTTAGAAGTATGATAAGAGAAAAGAGGATCTCTTCCATTACACAAGTTGTCATTAACAGATGAAATCAACATAATATATCCTCATATGGAATATTAGGTGGTTGTATATAAACAAGGAATTGGAAATTGGAAGTTCCTGGGAATGAAGATATGTAAGAAGGAAGAGATCATGAAGTGCAACCATGTCAAGAGGAGGTTATCATCTGGAAGCCAAGAAGATGTGACTAGGAGATCTCCTGGAAGGATATGTAGACTCTGATAGAAGTCTAGTAAAGAAGAAGATCCTTGACAAGACGTATCTTTAGGAGATGTGTCAATCTGAATAGAGGATGCTGATGCCTACAGGAAGATGTCATGGTGAAAGATCATCATTGAGGTAACTTTTGATTTAAAAGTTCATACATTTATGTTTATCTGGATGAATTTATGCAGGGCTACCAATCATGTGAAAGGATGTAAGATCCTTGGAAGCTGATTCGAAGGAAAGCAGCATGGCATAAAGGTGAACCATATAAGGAAGTCTAATGAATCACTTTTTGATAGCTGACATGACTCGTGGATGATCTGTGCACTATGAAGCTAAAGGAATATCGAAATCCATGACATCAAGGGGAGGAATTCTTCATGAGCAGCTGGGTGTCTCACCATTACTGCTGCAGGTCCCTGCTTGAAAGGGAGCCTGGTGATGAGTTTCTTGCTTGGAAGAATCTTGAAGTATGTCCTTCCTGAGTTAAGAGGGAGTGACGTATATGATTCTCTAATACATGTGTTATGCACTAGACCAAGACTAACAACCGTAAGTCTTAGTGTAGGCCATGTGGACAGAATGGATAGATACATCATTTTGGTCTTCACTTGGGAAGACAAAATGGAGGATTGGGTAATCACCTGGCATTCGATACTCTTTGAGAATGTGTTAGGGCATTCAAGATAAGAGTAGTCGGGGACCAATATTCTTTGAGGGCTGGCTACCCAAGAGAAGAATAGTCCAAGAAGGTCATACTATGGGAACACCTGGGTGGGGTATGTACCTTGGAGAGACATTGACTATGGTGTCTATAAGTCTTGTGTCTCGCCAGCATTGTAGCCCATTGTCTCGTTGAGAGATGGGGTTGTTAGTCAAGGCCTTGCACTAGGACAATGCTGGTTGATATGATGCTATACAAATGCGATTACCAGTCCGATCTTTCTTATGAGATTCTTCATTTTGAAAGTGACCATGTACCTGTATGAATACCTCCCTAGTTAAGAGGTAGTGTTGAAAAGTGTAACTAGCATCTGTCTTCATATTGACTATGTAATTATGTATTTATGTAAAGAAGAAGACAAAGATAATAATATATATTTTTAATATGCTTGTCTCTTGGGTTTCATGAGCAAGGTTTTAGGTCAAAGGACTTCTTGTTGATGTCCTCTACGGTTTTGTTTTTTTGGTCATAAATGTCCTATATAAGGAATCATGTATGAAGTTTCTAGTCAATAAAGTATGCTCCAAACCTTGTCACATAAGCCTTCAAAGTCCATACTTAAAACATCTCCTAAAGGACAAGATATATGCAGTGGATAGAGTCAGTCTTCTCTTAGATTGGAAGGTCGGCCTATATTATAAGTGATGCCACTATATATATATATATATATATATATATATATATATATATATATATATATATATGATCTGCGGTCACTTGAACAATATACTTCGGATACATCTGTAATGAAGTGCGGGCTTATGGATAGATAGAGAGACGACATTTCAGAGTGATAGACTCTGGAACAAATACGCAGTCAATGCAGTGTTAAAGTATAGTGAAGTGTGGACCATTTTGGAGAAGTTCTGCGGATTGTTTTGAAGCAGAAGATTGCGGATACCTCTGAGATTTTACAGAGTGACAAAGTTTGGTATAAATGCGTGTTAAAATGCTGGAAGGTGCGGATCTGTTTTGAGTATTGTTTTTTATGTAGTGATTGCAGATTAGTGAGAAGAAGCTACGGTCAAGAGTGCGGTCAAATCTGTGATGGATACAGCTGCATTTCATGCGAAGTTGAGACTGTGATCTATGCGTAGCAAAGCCTGTGGATGATCCTAAGAAAAGGAGTAGTAAGAAAGTGTGAGTAAGAGAGGTACGTAAATCTAAGACTGTGATCTATGCGTAGCAAAGCCTGTGGATAATCCTAAGAAAGGAGTAGTCAAAAAGTGGGAGTAAGAGAGGTAGGTAAATCTGTGATTTACCTCCCTAATTACAGTTCATATATCTCCAGTAAATAAAATTTCAAGTGTATGCAAAGTGAAGGATAAGATCTCGAATGATCTTGTCTCCAATAGTTGAATAAACAATAAGAAGTGATTGAAGATAAATTTAGAGATTGAGTTCTCTAGTGTTGGTGCAGCACAGTCCAGGTTGGTGCAGAAAAGAAGGATTGACGTTGGAGGTCAACAAAGTAGTAGTGACAAGGTCTTGGAAGCATACATAGGTCAAGGGTCTAAATCTTGATTATGGTACTTGTCATCTGAAATTCTATAAGAAGAATTTCTCGTGGGTTTTCCTCTCCAAGAGGGAGAGGTTTTGCCCTGGCTTGAAGAGCCTAATTTTGTGTCTCTTGTATTTTGGTAATTGACTTGATGAAAGACTAAATAAACTAAAAAGAGAAGACATAAGTAAATCAAGTAAGCTCACAAGTAATTATCAAGAAGAGAATTTAAGTAAGCTCACACGTAATTATCAAGAAGAGAATTTAAGTAAGCTCACAAGTAATTATCAAGAAGAGAATTTGAATTAATCACTGGCCCTCCAAATTCTTAACACACAACTTGTGAACTAGGACACCGAGGAGGGTTTGAAGGATTATTGTGTGTTAAAAATCTGTGATTGGTTATCTATACCCTCGGACCTGTGACAAGGACTGTGTATGTTGGTTTAGAAACTTGTGAAGAGAAGCATAATTATTGTGGGTTAGTTTTATTGGTATTTTGCAGTTCGGGCTGCTGGACAGGACCTCGATACCTCACACAGAGGCTCAAACGTGTGGAAAAAACCCTTGTACTTGTGTTTCGGATTGCACCACACCATAAAACTCAGACTTGTGTTGGAGCCCTGTATTAAGGCTCAAAACTGTGACCTGTGATCACTGTTTTAGTGACCTCGACCTTGTGTGGACATTCCTCTGAAGCAACTAAGATCATCACAGAACACAAATCTGTTTGGGTGCCCAGTTAACATTTCCTTACCTCAGACCAGGGTTGTAGGAACTTCGGATCTCATCTCAGAACTTCAAAATCTTGACCTAGACTACAGTGAACCAAAAGTGTAGTCCAGTATCTCTTTTGAGCTTGGACATAACAAATTTGTGGAGGATATTTGAAGTGTAAACCAATGATTCTTTGGAGCTCAAATAGGACAAATTTGTGGAGGATTGGAAATACAACTGAGGAAGGCTTTGTGGTGATACAACTAAGGTGCGCTCGGTGGTAATAAATCTGTGGTGACACAATTGTGGAGTGGTCACCTGTCTGTGGATTATCATCATTTCAGTGATCAGGGTTTTCTGTGGACAACTACTGGAGGTATGAACAGTCATCAGTGAAACTTGAAGTGGTGATAGCTGGAGGCTTGTACAAGTTAAGAACTTGAAGACCTTGGACAATGGAGCATTTGGTGGTTTGGACATTGAAGTATTGGACTGGGAAGAATATTCAATGGACAAATTGGAAGTTAGGAACATACTTGTGGAACAATTGATGTAAGTTACTTATTCATTCTATTTATTTAAAAGTTGAAGGGTTGGAGCCCTAGGGGTTAGAGCCTCTAAAACAAGGTTGGACCCTTGAGAAAGATAGGGTTGGAGCCCTAGAGGTTGGAGCCTCATAAAGCCTAAGTTGGAGCTTGGCAACAGGTTGGAGCCTAGCGAATTGAAGGGCTGGAGCCCTCCAACATTATTGTAATCAAGCTATTGTAAAAAGAGGATTGGTGTCCTCATTTGTTCATAATAAAATTCCTATTATTTATTTTATGATTATAATTGTGAAAAATCTTAACTTGTAAAAATAATAATTGAAAAGAAACACTGATTCACCCCCCTCTTAGTATTTCCAACAATGTTGTTACTTGCTCCTTCTGAAGTCAACATTCTTTTGCATGTTCTATTTTCACATTGTAACAAGGTTGTGCTTCACTTTCAAATATCAATGTGTTCTTGGAATGAACTCATCAGTTGGAAGCTTCAATATCATCAAGGTCCTTGTATCTCACTCTTTCCATCATGCTCATCATTATCAAGAAGTCATCACTAAGAATAAGTCTAGCTTTTTCCATCCTTCTCATCTTGCTTTCATAATTTTGACAACCTTCATTATGTGCCTGTAATTCTCATTAGCAAGAACAACCGAGCAAGATATACAAAGACAAGAGCATAGTGTCAATCTAGTCAGTCTAGGGTTTCTATGAATTCTAGGGTTCTAGTTATAAACCCTAGACATTTCTTAATCCATCCCTTATTAGGAATTTTACATTAGGAGAAACATCCAGTCCTAGGGTTTTGTCTTCAAGCCCTAGAATTTTTCTTAATCCAACTTTTGCTAGGGTTTAATACATACCCTAGAGTTTTTCTCAAAACTCTTTTATATTAGGGTTTTGAAATATCAAAGAATACTTACCATGCAAAACCTAGATACCATTTCCCAAGAGTTAGGGATTCCTTAGAGGGAACAATTGTATAGGTTTTCCTTTTCTAGGGTTTTCCAATTCAAGTCTCATCTAGGGTTTATAAACTCTAGATATCAAAAGCTATACAATCTTATAAACCCTAGATTCTTTTGAATCATCAGGGTCTATTATGCAAAACTTCTACAAGTATGCTACAAAAAACCTAAATGTAATTTATTTCTAGATCTTAGGATCTAATCTTCACATTCAAATCAATACCTGGACCATTTTCATCAAACTTGGTCTTCACGTCAGCATGATGTAGTATCTGTCGTGCTTAAGAACTACGTCCCTTTTTCCTTTCACATCAGAAACAATAAGTTAGAGTTTCTATCTCTAGGGTTTCTCCTTTTATTCCATACTTTGCTAGGGTTTACAATCCCTAGATGCCCAAACTTGTCACTTACAAATTGTAAAGTTCTACAACCACACACAAGAAGGTTAGTTGCAAAACCCTAAATTTTAGGGTCTTCAAGATTTGTCATATAGATTCTATACAAACCCTAGAAATTTCAAAGTTATCATTCATGCATTACTATCATGTTATAAAACCCTAACGAAATCATTGGATTACAAGACCTAGCATATTGTCAAATTCTTTCATGCTACTATCCTTTTTCATGATAATCATCATAACCTTGACACATAACATGAAATGTACATTAAAATTATACTTACCTCTGCCACTTTACCTTGAAGATCTAGTTCTTCTTCAAGTCCAATTAGATTTGTTGTTCACATATCACTATCCAATTGTCATGTCAAGGTTTCTCATTCCTGTAGTAATCTGTGTCAATGTTATACCCATAACATACTCTTGTCACTTACATTTCTCCAAGAAATTCGCTTTGTAGATGGGTTCTCAAATTTGTAAGACTGAGAGAGTAATTTGATCTTGCTCTAGTAGCTCAAAACGAACTCGCATTGTCTGTAGCAACTTGGACTGTTGCAACTTGCACCATAGAAATTAATATTGCATGCCATCATATCACTTGTTTTGACTTGTTTGACATACTACATTTGTTCCCTGTAGCAAACTCAGATATCATACTGCTCATATTATTGTCAGTGCTTTAAAGAGGTGTAAAGAGATCTCACAGTCCTTCACTATTTGTCAATGCATCACAGTTCTTCGAATCACGGCTAGGTGCCTCAGAATTTCGGATCTGGATCTTTAAACTCACATTACAATACCTTTCATAAACTTGCACTAAAAATCCAATATTTTCCAAGAAACTTGGATCAATCATGCCAGTGTTATTTGTATCAATTCTTATGACACTGAAAAACCTTGGATCACATGCTTAGATCTCAGATCCATAAACAAAAAGGTATTTCGTATCCAGTACTATGCCTTCTCTGGAACTCATATTACAGTTGGATGAATTCATCAAAGGAAAACTCATATAGTAGTCATTCAAAGCAAATTATTCATTAGACTTGTATTACTTCTTGTAGAGAGGGATGACTTCATATTAAGCTCAAATTAACCCACATTCAGACGTGTATTAGACTTTGGATTCTTCTTGTAGTAGTGACTAGGAGAGTGTTGTAGTCTTTCTTCCTTTCCAGATTGCCAACAATTTGTGATCTTTGGCCTCTTTCTATCAACCTTAACTCTAATACCATGTTGGAAAATCAAGGTATTTGTAGATTAGAGCAATGTTATCGGCACTGACAAAACTGATTGATTCGACTGGTTTGGGGCATTTTCTTGTCCTAACTGGGCTTTGAACCGGAATAGGACGGTTCGGTAGCGAACAGGCATGTGCCAGTTCAGAGGTCAGTTCTGCCACTTTGCATGGTCTGCGGCCGCACGACCCAGACAAAGAAAATTTTTTTTTTTCAATTTTAAAAATGTTTTTTTTTTCCCTAATTTCTAACTCTAATCTAGCCCCCCATAAAGCTATTTAAACACCCTCACCCCCTCTATTTTGTTGAAAAGTGTAATTAGGTTCGGCCTTCATAATGACATGTGTAATTGTGATTTTATGTAATTGATGAAAAGAAGAAAAATAAAATTATTATTGTAATGCTTGTCTCATGGGTTTCATGAGCAAGGAATTTTATTTTAGTGATGGCTTCCATTGTGAGCCTTTAGGTTTTGTCATCTAGTCATCTAGTTAAGTCTATGTCATGTATGAAGAACCCTTCTTGGGGCATGTTACAATATGTGTAAGTCATTAAAAGAGTCAAAGAGACCCTCCAAGATGAAGCTCAAGCTCCTCCAAGAAGTCGACCTCAAGATAATCTCCAAAAGGCATGTTAGCCTTATCTACAAGTCAAGTCGGCTTATATTCATGAACATATCACTATAAATAGACAACTCGACTATCATTTTAGGGCAAGAATTTTGGCGAAGATTTCAAAGAAGGTAATCCGAGAAGAGGTGGGAAATAGTTCGATCTAAGGGTCAATAACAACCCTACATCCAAGTGAAGGAAGGAGATCAAGTTTGAAGGAAGATTGAAGATATTTCAGGACTCTTTTCTGGGCAAGGTCTGTCACTTGTGCGAGGAAAGACAAGAACATAAAAATTAGAATTGCAGAAGATGTGAATTCGAGTTAAGGAAGCTATGATGTCCATGCTGCATGTCGAGCTAATATAGAGACTCTCTCTAGTCAAAACAAAGTAGTAAGGGACAAAACTTAGCCCTTATCAGTCACACGTGCAAGAAAGGAGAGCCTACTACTATAGGCTGAACACTACAGTCAAGGAGACCGAAAAGTTCATATATGAGTTGGTGGAGTGAAGGCTAAATTGCAAAAAGTTGACTTGGTCTTCGAGAGGTCATTTTGGTCAAGGGTCTAGGTCATGGTCTTGGTATTCGTCAATTGGAGTCTCTATAAGAAGAAGATTTGTTTGGGTTTTCCTGTCAAAGCGTGATGGCCCTGGATGATAGCCTATATTCTGTGTCTCTTTTCTCTTTATGCTTTATACATTGGTAGCTGTTTGATGAAGAAGAACACTAATAATTTAAGAAGAAAAAAATACTCATAAGCAGTTACTAATAGAAGAGAAATCACTTAACCTTGATGCCCTAGATTTCTCAACATATTTCACTCACACTATTCATTCGAGTCTCTTGCTATTCTTGAGCTGAGTTCGATGAAGAGAATTCAGAGGTTTTTGCAAGGTTGTTATCAGGAAGATTTTTTGTAGATTTGAAGAGTTGGTTGGCGTCTTGGAGAGCTGCTTGGTTGATTACTAAAGGAGATTTTCGAGCTACTTCAAGGATTTTTTTTTCCCAGAGATCTTTAGGTTTTGTTGAGTGGCTTTTGGAGCTGGTTGAAGATTTTTTTATTTTATTTTTTGGGGCTGCTACATAGCTCATTTGAGAGGATTTTGGAGCTGATTTTCTCCAGGGAATTTAGAAGGTAAATCAAGGTAATTTTTGCCATCTATTTTTGTTCCATTTTTCTCCAAAAATCAGTTCTTTTTTTTCCCAAAAATTTTTAAAACCCAGTGTTTTTATGCAGATTTGTAGGGGCTGCTCCAGAGTTGATTTGGGAGGATTTTGGAGTTGATTTCTTTAAAAAATTAAGAGGGAAAATTAAGGTGTTTTTTTTCAACCATTATTGTTCTATTTTTCTCCAAAAATCTATTTTTTTCCCTAAAAATTTTAGAACCCTAATGTTTTTATGCAAAATCTAGATTTGTGATTTTTTTTTGGAAAAAAATTTGTGGCCATTATTTTCTTGTACTTTTTTCTCAACAATTATTGAAATTTGTAGGGTTATTTTGAGTGATTTCGTTGGTAAATTTGTGAGGGATATTTTGGAATTGATTGAAGAGGTTATTTTATGATTTATGGGAGCTTCTTCTCTTCTCAAAATTTACAGATCTTCTCCAAATATTTCGTGGCCTCTATTCCTCTTTTATTTTTCTCTAAAAAAATTGTCGTAGAATTCTAAAAACCCTAGGGTTTCTATGTAGATTTTTCATTTCTTCCTGTAGAAGTTGTCATTGGCCCCCAAAAACAAGAATGGCTTGGGTTCACTTCCATTTAAATGAATAAGGGATAAATGCAACTATTGTGGGAAGAAAGTTAAGGGTGGGGGGATCCATAGAATTAAATAACACCTAGCACATTGGAGAAGGCAAGTAACACCATGTGAAAGTGTTTCTGATGATCTTAAATCAGAGATGCAAAGTCTAATTGAAGCCTACAACAAAGAAAAGGGGAAAAACAAAAGAATTAAACAAGATATAGGAAAAATTCAAAAGGATGATGTTATGCTTAATGACCCCGATTTTGAAGAATATATGCCCAGTTTTGAAGTTTCCTATAGTCTCCGTGCTAGTTCAGGCCCTAGTTCAAGTGCTTTTAACTTGAAGAGGACAACAACCCGTAAATGGATTGACTCCTTCTTTGTACCATGCACCACCTCTGGTTCTCAACCAACCCTTGATGCTAAATGGAAGAAGATAGAGAAGGGGGCTGCATATGAATGCATTGCTAAGATGGTGGTATGATGCAGACATACTTTTAATGCTACTAATTATGCATATTATTAGCCCATGATTGATGCAATAGCTTCATGTGGAGTAGGCTTCAAAGGCCCTAGCTTTCATGATATCAGGGGGCCACTTTTACAAAATGAGGTTTAAGGAATACAAGAGTACCTTACAAAGTTCAAGCAACCATAGACCAAAACATGATGCACAATTATGTCTGATGGATGGACTGATGGTAGATCTCACACCATACTAAATTTGTTAATTGCTTGTCGAAAAGGTACTATGTTTCTCAAATCTATTGATGCATCTGATTAGGTGAAGGATGCACAATTGCTATTTCGTCTGTTGGATGAAGTAGTTATGGAAGTAGGGGTTGAAAATGTTGTACAAGTGATCAGAGATAATGCCTCTAACTATGTTGCAGCTAGAAAGATGTTGGAGGAAAAACACCCCACCATTTGGTGGTCTCTACGTGCAACCCATTGTTTGGACCTCATGCTTGAGGATATTGGCAAAATTGAGTGGGTGAAGAAGTGTGTGGATGATGCAAAATCCATAACCAGGTACATCTACAACCCCTAATGGGTTTTGAACCTTATGAGAAAGCACACTGGGGGTAGAGAGCTTGTTCGATCAACCATCACACGATTTGCAACCAAATTTCTTTCTTTGCAATCCCTTGTTCGACAAAATTCAAATTTGCAGAAGATGCTTTAATGTGATGAATGGAATGCATCTCAGTGGAGCAAAAAGGCTGAAGGGAAATAGATGATTGACCAAGTGTTTGACAAAAGATTTTGGTTAAAGCCAAAGGAGATTGTGCTATTTAGTGAGCTTCTTGTCAGAGTTTTGCAGATGGTGGATAGTGATAAACTTACCATGGGTTTTGTTTATGAGGCCATGGATGAGGCCAAGGAAAAAATAAAGGCAACATATGGGGAAAAAAGACATTAGTACGTTCCTCTATGGAGAATCATTGATGAAATATGGAACAAACAACTCCATAGACCTTTACATGCAATGGCTACTACTTATATCCAAGGTAGGTAATTTTGGATTTCAATGCTCATTGCTTATAAATTTTAACTTTTAATTTTTGTTGACTTGATGAATATGTTTTTCTTTTCTGAACTTTGAAGGTACCATTACACTACAAATTTTGAGGTTGATGGGGAGGTATTAGGGGGATTGTATAAATGGATTGAGTGCATGGTCCCAGATTCCAAGACTCAAGATCAGATTCATAACAAGCTCTTGAATTTTAGTGAGAGTATCGGTACCTTTGGCATTTCTATGGCTGTAAGAAATATAGCAAAGAATCCCCTAGGTAAGAACTGTCAAAATTTGCAAATTTTTATATTACTCCTTTCGATTTGCAATTATTGAGTCCATGATTCAAGTTTCAAATTCATTTGGTAATACTTATTTTCCTTTCACCCTTTTTGTAGCTTATTGGTGGCAACAATTTGGTAGTGAATGCCATCAACTGTAAAAGTTTGCAATTCGAATATTGAGCTAGACATGTAGTGCTTCAGGGTGTGAGCGGAATTGGAGTGTGTTTGAGCATATATACACACTAAGAAGAGGAACCGTTTGGAGCAAAAGCGGTTGAATGGCATGGTTTTTGTTCAATACAACCTTAGATTGAGGCGCAACCAATTGCTGAATAAAACCCCCGAATCAAGCAACGTTGTCTTGGCTGACATTCATCCAACATTAGAATGGGTTGTGGAGAAGCACCAACATTTGACAATGACAACCTTTCTTGGTTGGACTTGGACCTGTTGAGAAATTATTGCTTTTATTAAAATTTCTCTTCTTGATAATTACTTGTGATTTCGTTATACTTCTTTCTCTTTCAAAATCCTCCAATCCCTAATTTCCATAGTAGATGGAATTCCTAACCTGAAGGAGGATCATGAAGGTGTATGCAAAGGATGTGCATTGGGCAAGAATATCAAGAGACCTTTTGGAAGCAGTGCTTCACGATCAAAAGAAATCTTGGATCTCATTCACTCTGATGTGTGTGGTCCTATGACTCCAAAATCACTTGGAGGTCATCTATATTATGTCACTTTCATAGATGATCATTCAAGAAAGACCTGGGTTTATTTAATGAAAACCAAGGATGAAGTATTCACAAAATTCCAAGAATTCAAAGTTGAAGTAGAGAACCTTACAGAAAGAAAAATCAAGATTCTAAGATCTGATAATGGAGGAGAATATACATCGAACGAGATTATAGCATTCTGTAAGGAGTCTGGGATTAAGAGGGAGCTAATAGTTCCATATAATCCCGAACAAAATGGTGTTGCAGAAAGAAAGAATAGATTTATTGAAGAAAGTGTAAGAGCAATGCTACATGATCAGGATTTACCTAAATTCTTGTGGGGGAAGCAACAAAGTCAATGGTCTACACTTAGAATCGATGTCCTCATAAAACTCTAGATAACAAAACTCAGGAAGAAGTATTCACTGGAAAGAAGCTATCCGTAGATCATCTCTGGATCTTTGGGTGTCTTGTATATATCCATATACCAAAGGACAAAAGAAAGAAGCTGGATCCTTCCGGAATGAAGGGAACATTTGTTGGGTATAGTAACTCATCAAAAGCTTATAGGATCTACATGAAGGATGGACATCACATAGAAGTTAGTCGTGATGTCATATTTGATGAGATTATAGTGTTCAAGAAATCAAAGGAACTTTCCATGGACTTTGATGATAAAGAACTTCCGGTATTTGAGGAAGAAGTGGACCAGGAAGAAGAGGAATTAAACCATGAAGAAGAAGGTCCCAATGAACCTGTTCAACCTGTGGTCATCCCATAAACAAGGAAAATGTCTAATTGGTTGAAATCCACACTACTTGATGCAGAAGGTCATGGGGCAGCGAAAGGGTTTTTAGAGAAAGTAAGAAACCTAAAAGGTATTCTGGATATGCTGCATACATGACAAAGTTGATAGAAGCAAAACCATCCACTTTTGAAGAGGGTGTAAAGAATTAGGAATGGAAAGATGCCATGAATGAAGAATATCAATCTATCATGAAGAATGGAGTCTTGGAGATCATACCTAGGCTCGAAGACAAATTTGTAGTTACTGCAAAGTGGATCTATAAGATCAAACATGCAGCCGATGGAAGTATAGATAAGTATAAATCTAGATTTGTGTCTAGAGGTTTCTCCCAACTCGAAGGCATCGATTATGAAGAAATATTTTCTCCCACAACAAGATACACAACGATTCGATCATTAGTCTCTCTAACAGCATCGATGGGATGGAACATTCACCAGATGGATGTCAAGACTGCGTTTATGAATGACACAATAGATGAAGAAGTCTACATAGAGCAATCCTTGGGATTTGAAGTCAAGGACAGAAAGGCATATGTTTGTAGATTAAAGAAAGCACTATATGGCCTCAAGCAAGCACTGAGGGCATGGTATGCTAGGAGGGGTGGATATCTCCAAAGGATAGGCTTCACGAAGAGTCCTGCTGACTCAAACCTTTACACTAAGGTTGTAACAGACAAACCTGTAATCGTTCTTCTGTATGCAAATGTTCTTCTCTTGATAGGTGTAGAAGGTCGAATTGAAGAATGTAAGAAGCAACTAGCAGCATAATTTGACATGAATGATCTTGGGATGATGCATTACTATTTGGGACTAGAAGTCTGGCAAGGACTTGACGAAGTTTATTTGGGTCAAGGAAAGTATGTGATCAAGATGCTGAAGAGGTTTGAAATGATGGACTGCAAACCAATGACCACTCCGATGATCACAAACTTGAAAAGACGAAGGAGTTCTGAATCAAGCCCTGTGGATCCTTCCAAGTATAGACAACTTATTGGCTCATTGATGTACTTGGTGAAGACTCGACCAAACATATGATTTGCAGTAAATGTTCTTAGTCAATTCCAAGTGGAGCTGAAGCAAGATCATTGGATAGCAACAAAACATATTCTGAGATATCTGCAAGGAACCATCAACTGCTGTCTAAAGTATATTAGAAGGATTGATGTCTAGTTAATTGGATATACAAATTTCGACTGGGGAGGCAGTGAACAGGAGGGAAGAAGCACTACACGAGGATGTTTTAGTTTGGGATCCTCCATGGTATCATGGATGAGCAGAAGGCAAGACACTGTTGCTTTGAGTAGTGCTAAGGCTGAATATGTTGCAACCTGTGAAGTAAGCAGAAAAACAGTTTGGTTAAGGAAGTTTTTATTCGACCTGTTTGAAGGACCAATGAACCCTACAGTGATACTTTGTGACAATACTAGTTGTATACGTTTGTCTAAAGATCCATTGTTCCATGGAAAGACAAAGCATATAAACAACAAGTATCACTATATTCGAGAGCTAGTACAAAATGGTGTGCTACAGCTTCAGTATATCTCCACTGATGAACAAGTAGCTGACATATTGACGAAATCACTTCCAAACAAGAAGCTTGTGTATTTGAGAGACAAGCTTGGTTTGGTGGATGCATCCTCCCTATTTGAGAGGGAGAGATAGACACTACATTCTTGTCTTCACTTGAAGAAAGAATGGAGGATTGGGTAACCATTTGACATTCGATACTCTTTGAGAATGTGGTAGGGAATTCAAGATAAGAGTAGTCGTGGACCGATATTCTTTGAGGATTAGCTACCCAAGATAAGAATAGTCCAATGGAAGGTCATACTTGGCGAACACCCGTGCGGAGTATGTACCTTGAGAGACAATGATGATGGTGTCTATAAATCATTGGTCTCGTCAAAATTGTGCTCTAATCTTGTGGAGAGATAGAGCTGTTAGTGAGGGCCTTGCTATGTGACAATGCTGGTTGACATGATGCTAAACAGATGGGTTACCAATCCGACTCTTCGTACGAGATCTCTTCAAATTGAGAATGACCATGTACCTCTTATGAATACCTCCCTAGTTAAGAGGGAATGTTGAAAAATGTGTAACTAGGTTCAGTTTTCATAAGTATGAACTGTATTCTTGTAAATTGTAAATTATAAAATGAAAAGAAATTATTATTGGAGCATGAGTTTCATGCTCAAGTTCTTTATTTTATAGGTCAAGCATTTATTAAAGTGCTTCTAGGATTTGTCCTAGGTGTTAAAATTTTGGTACCACAGGACAAGTGGTTCCCTAAGGCTTTGATCTTTGGCTTAGGGAAAAGTGTCCAAATGTATTTTGTACTTTTCTCCTAAAGTGACTTTATAAGTGGTAAAGTAAAATCTAATTTTAAAGTGACTTTATAAGTGGTAATGTTACAATCTAATTTTAAAGTGACTTTATTAAAGTCAATGAAAAATTAGAAAGTGAAAAATTGACTGGAAATAAAACGCTAAGTGGGTCTTTATTTAAGTGGGGTGAATTAAAAACTAGAAAGTGAGAATTAAATGCACATTTAATCTCAACCCTTGATCTAAAGCTATCTCAGCCATTGGATTTAGGGATTCCCCAAATTTCACTTAGGGTTAGGGTAAAAGGAGAAAAGAAGAGAAAAGGTCATTCAGTCTTTCATGAGCATATTGCGAGAAGGAGCAAGAGAGAGCAAGGATAATTTCTTAGCAGGGAGAAGAAGAAGAGCATAACCTTGGCAAGAATCCCAAGGCATTTATTTCAGTAGTTCATACAACAAGATAGAGGCATGATTTTTGAGGTAGCTTGGCACGAAAATCAAGGAGAGAGAAGGAAACATTTGTTGCAGCAGTCGAGGCTCGTTTTTCAAGGATCGTGTTGTCTCTTAAGAGACAATCCCTCGGTTGTGAAAGGAGTCAATGCTTAAGATATTTTAAAAGTGTATCACAGAAATGATTTTATCATGAGGTCTTTGTTCTATCCTCTGGAGACTAGTTTTCTAAAACCCTTAATGGTCTGGAATGATAAAAGATTTCATAATGCCATTCACTACTGATATCTGAATGAAAAGAAGAACTATAGGGGAAACTCAAAGTAATATGCTGTAAACACATAATCTACCACTTTTAAGTTTCAGAGGAAATTCATGGAGAGAGAGGAAACTAGAAATAATATGCTGTAAACACAGAATCTATTACTTTAAACTTTCATCAGGAGTTTGTGAAGAGAGGGGAAACTCAAAATAACATGCTGTAAGCACACAATCTATTACTTTTAAGTTTCAGAGAGAATTTGTGAAGGGAGAAGAGATGGAGTGAAGGAGCGCAAATTAAGGTTATTTAACTCTTACTCACAGATGTAATTAAGAGACCGATTGCTACATTACTTCACTTCATTCAAAGAAGAAGGGACACAAAATGGCACAAGAAACACGAATCACCATCAACAGTTGCAGGAAACTTACTGCTTCTTCATTTACCCATCATAAAAAAAGTACAAAATGTAATCCCCAAGAGGTCCATAACTCGGAACCCCCCATCCCTCTTTCTCTCTTCCTTCTATACAAACAACATCAGTTTGTAACTGCTCGAGCTTCTTGAAACTCCTAAACTGCCTAAACTGTTAAACTACTTATTACATTGAAATCGAGGACACCATTGTAGCTTCGATCTTAACAAAGAAAATAAAATACACTTGGAATATAATTCTTTTGCTGAGTCTGATTTGTTGCTGATGTGTCTCTTTCCGTTTCGGCTATGATGTCCTAACAGTATGCATAAACGCATCTCCACTCGACTCTGCCCATGCTTTTGCGTTTCGAATGCTGTCATCATGTCACCTGCTACCTGACTCTGCCTCTTCTGCGTGTGCCTACTGTGTTCAGTCTTCTCTTCTCCTTTGCTCTACGTCGGGTCACTTACCCGAGTCTCTCTGCCCGCGTTCAAAGCTTCTTCCGTTATCAAGGCGTTTTCACCGGCTTTACGTTATAAGCCTCCTTTCTTCCTTCGATGCGATTTAACACTGGAAAGGATTTACATCCGGATTTGAAATCCTTTGCGATTTGACTCTGGCGCTACATCGCATTCGGGCTCTTGTTGCATGTCGCAGGATTTAGTCCTTAGCGCTAACAAGTTTCCCTTTAACATATGCGATGTGCGATTGCATCACATCGCAAACCGAACTTCTTATCACATCACAAAACAAATAACTTGCGATGTCTTAACATGTAAATGTAAGAATCGCCGATTGCGATGTGCGGTATGCGGATGGGTCCCATGCCGGACTTTAAATTCTTTAGACTTTAGCTTTGAAGCTCCAACGCGTCCGCTCCTCTTTATCGCACTTCGCAAGTTTTAGATTATAGCAATTTCGCAATACTTGCGATTTTAAGATTTCGCAAATCGGAGCGAACTCCCCGTCGCAGCTCGCAACTTTTAATGTTTAACAATAAACTTATCCTATGCGATCTGCGATGTGTGGTATGTGGGTCAGGTCCACGTCATCATGTCACGTCACCTTGCCATGTCACCACTACGTCACCTTGCCACATCATCATAAATTACCTGCGATTTGTGGGGTCGGGGCCACATCATCTTCCACGTCAGCTTGCCACGTCATCTTCCCAAGTCATCGCCCACACTTCGCATTTTGCAGTTTCTGTGACTTTGCATCGCAACTTAAACAATTTAATTTGCGATTTCTTATCATGTAAAACTCGCCGATATGCGAAATACCGTTGGGTTTGTGATTTAATCTTCGTCGTTGATCTATGCCCAGTTCCAACGGTCCTCGTCGTATCTTTACTCTGGTTTGCCGACTTTGCTTCTTTGGTTGTGCCTGTTCGTTTCTTTCTGGTTGTTCGTAGAACACTTTGACCCGTTCACGACTTGCCCTGCTTACCATTCACGAATTTGCCTTTGCTGTTTTGCTGCCTTTGGGAAATTAATTAGTATCTCCACGGTGTAACCTTCCTGAGCTTGCGAATATGCCCAACTCGACCCTGACCTGTACGTAATGTTCTGAATTTGCCCATTGGTCTGGCTCTTAAACTGTTCTGCACGTGAATGAGCCCGACTCGACCCCTCCTGCACACTTTTCTCTTTGCTGCTCCTTTGGCTTAGATTACACCTCCAATGCTGCTTCTTCCTTGATTATGGTTCTTGTGCACATGCGATGACAAATCCTCATTGCGCTTGTGGTTATCCTTTTGAGCATATTGCAAGTCTTCTTGAAATTTTAACAATTGTTCCTCAATAACCTTGAATTTCTCAGAACCTCTCTTAACTTTTGGCTGAGTCAAATTAGGCTACAACAGATCGTATAGCTGGTTTCCAGTCACATAAATCGAGGCAGTGTTCAATGCTTTTTTGGGCACGAATTTCGAGAAATTAGTACAGTTAGTTTTGGCACGAATTTAAGGCAGTGCGTACAACTATTTTGGCACAGTTTTCTAGGCTGTCCGTACAAGATTTAATGATGTAATTTTTGCTGTAAAAATTCTATTGTGTTGTTGGTACATTTTTCAAGATGGTGTCTAGGCACGGAATTTGAGATCATTAAATTTGTGGTTACTGGAATTTTTTTGTGTATTTTTGTTTCACTTTAAAAACATTTTTTAGAAATAAAGAAGAGCTCTCAAATTGGTTTTCCCAAGAGTTGTAGGGGGTTTTTCCAGGGTTACATTGACTAAAAATCACAATGTTATTTTCTTGTGTGGTTGTTATATTTTCTTGTGTTTTTATTTATGCATTTCCAGCACTTGTGAAATTCCCAAATTTGTGTGTTTCAGAAATTTATTTCATTTCCAGAATTTTGAATGTATGATTATGGGAATGGGCATTTAACTATATGGGAGTGATAAGGTGAAACTGAAAAACCAGAGTGGGGTCAAAATTTCTACACTAGGTGTAAGAGTCATTGTCATACGTTGAAGACCCTATGGGCACATTGTAATTTGTAAAGAGAAATTTATTTTGTCTCTAAAGTGTCAAAATACCTCCAAGATCAAGTCATTCTAAAGAGCTGCCAAGTCGGCCTACATGAAGAGCCAAATCTCCCTTGAAAGAAACCTATACAAGGAGATGAACTTGACCTCGATATGGCATTCACTCACTCTCATCATATGCGAAGAAGAGGACAAGAAGAAGGTCGAAGAAGAGGAGAAAGGAGTTGAAGGAAGCCGAGGTGCTTGGATTGGGTCTCTCTCTCTCCTACATGCAAGTTGAAGCTAGGGTTTCTGCACTAGGGCATCTTTGGGTTTGATCTTGGAGGAGAGGAAGAAAAGAAGGCAAGCGAAGGGCTTCTAGGGAATCTCTCTAGTCCTACATCTCAAGAAAAGGAAAGTGAATATGAGGAAGCTCTACAAGGAGATCAAAGTCTCCAAGTGAAGTTGTAGCAGTTTAGAAATTTCAAGACTTTCTGGAGAGGTCGAAGAAATTGCAGCTGGAGGCTGTGATTATCTTGACCTTGGAGGGTATTTGTCTATGTCACTAGGTCATGGTATTCGTCAATTAAAGAATCTATAAGAAGAGAAGATCGTTACGGTTTTTCCCCTCGAGAGGAGGTACCGTGTCTCTGTTCTTATTGTTTTGGTAGCTGTTTGATGTATTGCACACTGTAATAATAAGGAACAAAGATAAGAAGTAAAAAGATAATACAAACAATTATCAAGAAAAGAATTAACTTATTCACTGCCCTATTGAATTCTCAACATCGACCTCTCCGTTCTAGCTGTCTCCCAACATCAGGCTATGGAGGGTAGTCCCTATGGAAGATGGAACTGAAAGACAAGTTGGCAACCAACGATTCTGGGAGACACGATTGAATGGCCTAGCCACTTAGTTGATTTTAGCAAGTTCAAAGGATTAGATTTAATTATCAATGAGACCAGGGCCTTATGGAGTCAACTTCTTGCTTTATATTGATTAAAAACTAAGTAACGAGATGAACAACCGCTGCTTGAATGCTTAACTATCATATATGATATGCAAATCTTAAGACGTAGGTGTGATGCAATGGTCTTGGTTATTTTTAATTAAATGCCTATTCTAGGTGTATCTTTCCTCTTAACTATTTTGAAACTAGTTTGTAGAGTAGGTTGTGAGAAAGAGGCCAAGGGGAATCAAACAAAGACTTGATTAACGATACCTCCCCTCAGGTACTAACTACCCGGTGCCTTCGACGCTGGAGAGAGTGAATCTATTAGATATGAATTATGAACTTTATAGCTTATGAACTCACAAGTAAAACACAATGTTAGCTCAATGTTTTTCACAATAGCACATAAAACCATGAAACAATTTGTTGAAAAGTGTAACTAGGATCGGTCTTCATATTGACTATGTAATTATGTATTTATGTAAAGAAGTAGACAAAAATAATAAAATGTTTTTTTTGTTATGCTTGCTTCATGGTTTTCATGTGCAAGGTTTTATTATAGGTCAATAGACTTCTTCTTGATGTCTATTAGGATTTGTCTTCTGGTTATAAATGTAATTAGGAGTCGTATATATGAAGAGTCTTATCAGATAAATATGCCTCAAGACCTTGTCCTCTAACCGAGAAGAAATGGCTCAAGTCAACCTCCTCCACGTTGGAATATAAACCCTACAAGTCGGCTATATAACCATATGACAGGTCGACTTCATAACCTATGGACAGGTCGGCTAAATTACAGGTGGCAACAACTATATATACTCTATAGGTTCTGCGCAGAAGTGTTAGGTCCCTATAATACTAGTGTATCCCCTTATTGTTGTTAGTGTAGCCCCCTTATTGTTATTGTTGTATCCCTATAACCCCCATATTGTAATTATTGTGCCCTTACATTATTATTGTTAGGTCGACGAGGATTATATTGTGGCCCCATGGACTCCTATATATAGAAAGTAGGTTTTGTCATTTGTATCATCCAAGAATTATTCATTTATGTAATGTATTGGAGGTTGCCCCCTCGAAGTGGCTGATTTCTAAGACGTTGATCTCTCTTTTCTATTTTTGGAGCTGGTTTCATAACATTTGGTATCAGAGGTTTGGATTCTAGGGTTTTGCTGCTTCAAACAGGTCATCGTGGCATTTTCGCTATAACTTTTTTTCTACGAAGGTTTGGAAGCTGAAATTTTTATAGCGCGAAGCCGAAATCCCGAGGAACGTCGTGGAAAGATTTCAGATCTTGGTTCGCAATATTTTCGGAGATATGATCCGTGGAACTTAGAGCTTTTTGTAGGCTCCTGAATTTGACCTAAACAGGTCATCGTGGCATTTTCGCTATAGTTTTTTTTCTATGCGGGTTCATAAGCTGAAATTTTTATAGAGCGAAGATGAAATCCTGTGGAATGTCGTGGAAAAATTTCAAAGCTTGATTCGCAATATTTTCAGAGATATGGTCTGTGGAAGTTAGGTTTGTTTCAGGTTCCCGAATTTCATCTCAAAGAGGTGGCCGTGGGAAAATCATCATAACTCTCTCTCTGAGCATCGGATTGGAATTCTGTAAAAAGTGGTTGCAAATACACATAATGTAGTTTCCTGTGTAGAAATTTCAGAGTCGAAAGAGGAAACAGTGACATGTGGCACGCCTTTCAAGTTCGCTCTACTGAACTAGTCCATAATTAGGTCATTGTGGGAGATTGGGCATAACTTTGTCTTTAAGTATTCAAATCAGGTCAGACCTGTGGCATTCGAAAGAAGATTCATAGGGCTACTACAGGACCAAATTTCAGATATTGAAGATCTACAATTACAAAGATAATTCAATTTCAATATCGAGCTCCTCAAAAGTAAGAAAAATGTGTGTATTTTTTTCAAATTGCATAAGTCTTGTTTGAAAAATTAGTTTTAAGTGATTCCAAGGACCTATTGAGCATAGATGCCTCCTAAAAAGAATTCAACACCAGTAAGCCCTCAGAATACTCTACTATGTCTCATGAAGATGATGAATTGCAACATGATCTATCAAAATTACAAGAGCAAGTGCACCAAATTTCGCTCTCGCGAAGAGCAACAAAAAATGAGATGGAAGTTTTAAAAAAATACGTGGAAGCGAAGATGGATGGTTTGAAGAAAGGCGTGGAAGCTAAGATGGATGGCATGGTTACGTTAATTAATCATTAAGTTAAGTGAAAAGGCATGTCTAAAAGACATGTCCAGTTATGAAAGGCCACCTGCCTAGGTATATAAGCAGGGCCTCATTGTAACATTTCTCATCACATATACATTTTATATATTAATAAATTATTATTACAAATACCTCTTGTGTATTTTACAGTTAAAGTCAACAAGCTATCAATTTTGTTGCTTCATAATAAAGATGATGTGGATGAGGACTATCTTGAGAAACAAGAAAATAAACAATATCATAACGATGAGGGAGATGTTGGAGAAGACATTGATCGCAAAGAAGAAGAAAACCATTCAAAATCTGAATCCAATTGGAAATATGAAGGAAGAGAAGAAGAAGATATTTGTGAAGATAATTATGAAGGTGACATATTTGAAAAAGAAAAAGTGGATTATGGGGAAAAGGAGGAAGAAAACAATGATCAAAATGATGAGAATAATGCACAAAGAATTACATTTAATGGAAAAGACGAACTTGATAATAATAAAGAAGATCCACATGAAGATTAAGGTGATATCAACAACTATTGTGATGAGAAGGATAGTCAAAATGGGTATATGAAAACTAAAGAAGAAAATAACTTTGAAGGTAGTTTGGGTCCTATATTAAAGCAGATTTATGAAGATTTGAAATTAACCACGAGGGAAGTGGCTTCACCTCCTCAAGACTTTCAGAAACTGTTGAGAACCCTCAAACAACTGATTGATATTCCTGTTTGTGCAAAATATCTGGTCAATCATCTAGTTTGGATATGCAAAGGAAATGTTGTGGACATATGACTCATTGAAGTTGAAAGTATACTGGGACCATTTTTCCATGGCAATACTTTACTTGATGTGTTTATAAGAAAAGAACACGATGTTGGGCACCAATGCTTTTCTCAAGCAAAGATTCTCCGTCAGGCATATTTACAGTCCACATACAACACAAAAAATATGGTTATGCATCAATTATATGAAGACCAATTCGAGATCCTAAACGCGGACCATATACTAGATTATGTTAATTCACTCGTTCATTTGATTGTACATGATATTCATATCTCTCAGGATTCAGAAGCCCTTTGGAAGAAGGTAGATATTCTTTGCCTCAATTGCGGGTATAACCTTGCCAACAAGAGGCAATTGTGTTCTGTGAATGGATTTGACACGCTGGTCGGAGCTCTGAAGAGGCATTTTGACATGATGGGGCTCACAAACAGATCAAAATTGTTGTACGACAGAGTTGAGATGCAGGAAACCCGATATTTGTGCCGAGATATAGTTAAGCTCTTGGACAATTTAGGTTTGAATATAGAGAGGTCGATGCTTTCTGGGACCTTGTGCGGCTTCATGCACATTGATTACTTTGAGGGTAGAGGCAAGAAAGACACCGCACAAGACCTGCTATCCCAACAGTCTCGTTCCGCTCTATCTCGATATTCATTTAGCATTGCTGTCCTCGTCACGGTCAACCGAAAAACTGGTGGTAGCATGGTCAATCCAAATACCGAGTGGTCAAATCAAAACGACGGATGATTGCATTTATTCAGATCGATAAGTTGTAATGTTTCGTTGGATGGTGTTTTAAGTTTCGATGGATATACGTTGTTCATAACCTATATACTATATAGTTATACAATATATATATTTTATTTAATTTTATAATTATATAATATATATATTTATAATTAAAAAAATATTTAAAAAAAATTATTAAAACAAATATATATATATATATATATATATATATATTTAAAAAAAATATTAAAAAAAAAACCGTAAGCAAAGTGAAGAAAATTGTCAGGTTAAGATGGGATGTCAAGTTACATATGTCGAAATGATAAGCACAAGAAGAAGGAATTATTAGAAAATATAGCTTTGAGGACAAAGCTTTTGAAGGAAGGGGCAATGTAGCTTTGAGGACAAAGCTTTTGAAGGAAGGGGCAATGTTATGAATATAATTCATAACAAATAGAACAGATAAATAGATGTAAATATTAAATAATCAAAATAAGGTTACGTTAATTAATCATTAAGTTAAGTGAAAAGGCATGTCTAAAAGACATGTCCAGTCATGAAAGGCCACCTGCCTAGGTATATAAGCAGGGCCTCATTATAACATTTTTCATCACATATACATTTTATATATTAATAAATTATTATTACAAATACCTCTTGTGTATTACAATTTAAGTCAACAAGCTATCAGTTTTGTTGCTTCAGAAGCTGGCATGGAAGCTTAAGATGGATGACATGAAAGACAACATGGAAAATATGAAGAATGATCTAAAAGCAGACATGGAAGGTTTGACAAAGTTGATACAAGAAATGTTTCCTAATGCTGAAAAGATAGTAGAGAAAACTCATGATGAGAACAAAATAAATGTTAATTGTGATTTCATAAACTCTAATGTTGGATGGAAGAACCACCATATTCCAAAGATGGATATGAGGAAGTTTGATGGCAAGGATCTCGTAACATGGATATTGCAGATGGAGCAATATTTTGATCTCAATAATGTGCAAAACACACAAAAGGTACGCATTGCAACTTTACATTTAGAACAAAATACATATGTATGGTATCGATGGCTTTGTGCCCGTAAAAAAATTGTCACTTGGTCAATGTTTACGGAGGAAATGATAGCACATTATGAGGATACAAAGAGCAACACCTTCTTTAGCCAATTGATAAATCTCAAACAAAAGGGTTCAGTGGTGGAGCAAATTGAGGACTTCCAAATATTGAATATAAGGGTAACTGATATTCTAGAGGAGCATAGGATTGATGTCTTCATAGGGACTTTAAAGGATAACATCCAACATGAAGTTCGTGTTTGGGAACCTGATTCATTGGAGAAGACATTCAGGTTGGCAAGAAAAATTGAATGTAAAATTATGGCGACAAGGAAACCTACCACTCACATCTATAAAGATGGAAGTGCTGCTACTCCTAGACTTCCACAACCTACAAGGTTGACACCACAACAATTGGAAGAAAAAAGAGCAAAAGGGCTTTGCTACAATTGTGATAGCAAATACACTAAAGGTCATAAGTGTGCCGAGAAGAAATTATTTTACATAGATTGTGAAGAGGAGGAAGAAAATGAACAAGAAACTTCGAAAGAAGAGGATATACACCAGGAACCAATGTTTTGAAAATCGCGATTGGGATTAAATCGGCGAGGGGAAAAAATCGGAAAAAATCGTAAAAATCGGGAAAAAATCGTAAAAATCGGGTAAAAATCGGCACATACAAAAATATTCATTTTTTTTCAATTTTTTTAATATCTAAAGCATCCACAACATAAAATAAATGCATTGACACATAAATATGAAAAAAAAACTAATATATAAGACATGTAATATCATGTCTAGTGCTACATCACACATAATAGTGAATCATGTCTTGAATACTAAGTCTTGAGTCTCAACTCAACCTCAAAATATCAACAAAAAATATAATAATGTATCTCATATCATGATTCATAATGTTATATACAAAGGAATGCACCAAATAACCTATACCACTGATTTCCTCTGCCCCTCTTGCGAGAAAATGTAACAACTTTCCCTCTAGACGAAGAAGTTGGCGGGGCTGGCAATGGACTCTGTTGTGCTCCAGATCCTGAAGCACCAGGAGCTAAAGGAGGCAGACCACGTCCTCTATCGGTAGCAGGGGTAGGTGGTGTCACCTCCGCCTCTTGCTGTTGCTCCTCCTCCTCCTCCTCAAGAAACTCATCATTGATTCATCGCTACTAGAAATGGGATCATCAACAAGAGGTACATAAACATCATCTAGCTCAAAGTCTTCAGACTTGGATTGCTCAACCTTATAACATGATAGAAATTGAAAAAGTTTAACATGCCTAACCAATGATTTTGGTTTGAGTGAAGAGTTCATCTCCTCAACCTTAAAACGTGGTAGAAAAAGATTAACATGCCTAACCAGTTGTTTTCCTTTGAGTGAAGGGTACATTCTTGTTAAGGCCACGGTAGGGGAGTTCAACAATCAATACCACCAACATCAACAAAGTTCAAAAATCAATGCCACCAACATCAAGGTTCTTAAAGTACTTCATACTCTTGATCAAATGCCAATCTCATACCCTTACACATAATAGAATCAAATGGAAACAATGCAAATCCCCAAACCATGAAACCCTGAAAACCATTAAGTCTGCTGAATTTTGAGTGAAATCTAAAATTCTAGTTTCTTCATATGAAATCCAATGAGGTCGAAACCACTCTTAAACATCCTGAGTCATTTCATGGCAATGTTAAAAATTTAAGTAAAAGGATGAAAATGAAAAATAAAGGAATTTAACATCCTGAGTCATTTCATTTTCATCCTTTTACTTTAAGAATTTAACATTACCATTAACTGCCAACAGGGTGTGTCAGCAAAAATGACAAAAAAAAATCGATTTTTGAACTTATAGGGTTGTTGCTTTAGGGGCCCATGATTTTTTGGTAAAAATCGCGATTTTTTCCCGATTAGCAATTTTTTCAAAAAATCGTGCAAAACATCGCCGATTTAATCGTTTTGCTGAAAAAATGGCGATTTTTTCAAAAAATCGCTATTTAATCGCAATGTTCAAAACCATGCCAGGAACCAACCCTAGAAGAAAAAGAAATGAGTTTGATCATATCGTGTAATGCATTGGCAGGAATTAACACTCGTCAAACTCTCAAGATAGAAGGACATATCAAGAAGAAAAAGGTAATAGTGTTGATTGATTCGAGTAGTACCCATAATTTTATTCATTGTAAGGTTGCCAAGGAATTGAATTGTTTCCTATACCCAGCACCAGAATGTCAAGTGATGGTTGCAAATGGAGGAACTATAAATTGCTCTGGAAAATGCCATAATATCAAGCTAACCATGGGGGAATATGTATTGAATAGTCCAATGCTTTCCATTCCTATGGGAGGTGCTGATGTTGTACTAGAAGTACAATGGTTACAATCTTTGGGGACGGTAGCTTTTAATTTTCAAGAACTTTTCTTGAAATTCTTTTCAGAAGGAAAGGAAGTCGAATTACGGGGTATTGAAGGGAAGCCAGGAAGGATAATAAGCTCTAATGTCATGACAAAGCTTCTCAAGAAAGAACAACGAGGCGTAATTGCACAATTATGCTCACTAGAAGTTCCGACATCAAAATCATCTATTTCTGCAGATCTCCAACAAGTCTTGGACAATCATTCCAAGGTGTTTGAAACTCCCAAAGGACTCCCATCTATTCGTGATCATGATCATGCTATTCATTTGATTCCAGGAAGTGTTCCTCCAAACATCAGGCCTTATAGATATCCTTACTTCCAAAAGAGCGAAATTGAACGTATGATTGCAGAAATGTTAGAGGCGGGTATAATTCAACCTAGTCAAAGTTTTTTCTCTGCTCCTGTAGTATTGGTACACAAGAAGGATGGATCATGGCGAATGTGTCCGGATTATAGGGAGCTCAATAAGCTCACCATTAAAGACAAATTTCCCATTCCTGTGATTGATGAATTATTGGATGAATTACATGGCGCAATTTATTTTACCAAGTTGGATCTTCGTTTAGGATATCATCAAATTAGAATGAAGACTGAAGATATTTCGAAAACAACATTTCGAACTCATGAGGGTCATTATGAATTTTTGGTCATGCCTTTTGGCCTTACCAATGCGCCTTCTACATTTCAAGGGTTGATGAATTCCATTTTCAAACCCTTCCTTAGAAAATTTGTTCTAGTATTTTTTGATGACATACTAATCTACAACAGGTCTTGGAAGAATCATGTTCAACATGTTCACAGGGTGCTCAAACTATTGGAGGAGAAACAATTATATGCAAAAACATCCAAATGTTTCTTTGGAGTACAAGAGGTGGAATATCTGTGTCATATTGAATCTCATGAGGGTGTCAAGTTAAACCCTAACAAAATTAAAGCCATTAAGGAATGGAAAGTCCCCACAACCATAAAGCAGTTGCGAGGATTTCTCATGTTAACAGGGTATTATCGCAAGTTTGTTAAGAATTATGGGAGAATAGCAGCACCTCTAACAACATAATTGAAGAAAGATGCATTTTCATGGACTCCTGAAGCAACTAAAGCCTTTGAACATCTTAAAGAGGCAATGTGCCTAGCTATGCCAGACTCAACAAAAACCTTTATTGTGGAATGTGATGCCTCAGGAAATGGAATTGGTACTGTTTTAGTGCCAGAAGGAAGACCCATTGCTTTTGAAAGTCGTCCAATCAAAGGAAAGTATCTACAGAAAGCTATTTACGAGAAGGAAATGTTGGCAATACTACATGCACTAATGAAATGGCGACCTTACCTAATGGGAAAGCACTTCAAGGTAAAAACTGATCATGATAGTCTTAAACACTTTTTGGAACAAAGACTATCTTCAGAAGAGCAGCAAAAATGGGTCACAAAGATGTTGGATTATGACTTTGAAATCATCTACAGAAAAGGGAAGCTAAATGTTGTTGCAGATGCACTCTCAAGAAAGGATGAAGAGGTGGAAGCATTGCTTTGTGCAATTTCTATTATCAACCAAATTGGATAACCGAAGCAAGGGATGAATGGAAAAAGGACAAAGAAGTGTGGACACTCATTCAAAAGTTGAAGCAAGATCCTAGTACATCTGATACATTTTGTTGGAAAAATGATTCCTTATGGTACAAAGATCTCTTATATCTTTGTAAGGATTCCCAACTAAAACAAAAGATTCTTTTGGAATTGCACACTTCTCCTTTAGGAGGACACTTTGGATTTTTAAAAACTTACCACTCGGTGAAGAAAGATTTTTTTTGGGATGACCTTAAATCTAATATTCAAAAGTTTGTGGCAGAATGTTTGGTTTGTCAGCCAAATAAAGTTGAGACAATTAAGACCCCGGGTCTTCTACAACCTTTATCCATTCCAAGTCAACATTGGGAGGAGATTTCAATGGATTTTATCACAGGTTTACCTAAGTCCGAAGGAAAGAGTGTCATCATGGTGGTAGTTGATAGACTTACCAAGTATGCACACTTTTGCGCATTATCTCATCCATTTAAAGCAAGTACAGTTGCTACTGCATTTATGGAAACTATTCAGAAGCTACATGGAAACCCAAAGATTATGGTAAGCGATAGAGATTCCATTTTTACTGGAAATTTTTGGACGAAATTATTTTCTTGTTTGGGTACACAACTAGCTCATAGCTCATCTTATCATCCTCAATTTGATGGTCAAACTGAGATAGGGAACAAATGTTTGGAAGGATATCTTCGTTGTTTTGTATCTGATAAACAAACACAATGGGTCAAGTGGTTACCTCTAGCTGAATGATGGTATAACACTTCCTTCCATACTCCAGCAAAAATGACTCCATTTGTGGCACTTTATGGATATCAACCACCGTCCATCACATCATCTTTAAGAGAAAATTCTAAGGTGCAAGCAGTGGAAGATCACATTGAGCATCAACAACAAGTTCTCCAACTCTTAAAGGATAACCTCAATTTGGCAAAAAATCGAATGAAACAACAGGCAGATCAACATCGCAGCGAGAGAAGTTTTGATGTAGGAGACTGGGTATTTTTACGGCTACAACCATACAAACAAATGCCCCTCAAGCAAGCTAAGAAGGATAATAAATTATCGCCAAAGTAATATGGTCCTTACAAGGTGTTGCAAAAGATTGGTACTATGTCATACAAATTGGAGCTTCCTGCTTCTTTGCGAGTGCATCTAGTTTTCCATGTTTCATGCTTAAAGAAGGTTATAGGTGAAAATCAACAATATTGCCAGAACTTGATGAGGAAGGAAAAATCATATTGGAACCTGAAGCGGTCACGGAAACAAGAAATTGACAGCTACGAAATCGATCAATTTCAAAGTATCTCATCAAGTGGAAGAACTTACCCACCGAAGATTCTACATGGGAGGATGAGAATTTTATACAGAAGCACCCAGAGCTACTCAAGCATTGAGGACAACACTTTTTTGAAGGAGAGGGGCATGTTAGGTCCCTATAATACTAGTGTATCCCATTATTGCTGTTAGTGTAGCCCCCTTATTGTTATTGTTGTACCCCTATAACCCCCATATTGTTATTATTGTGCCCTTACATTATTATTGTTAGGTCGGCTAGGATTATATTATGGCCCCATGGACTCCTATATATAGAACGTAGGTTTTTTCATTTGTATCATCTAAGAATTATTCATTTATGTAATGTATTGGAGGTTGCCCCCTCGAAGTGGCTGATTTCTAAGGCGTTGATCTCTCGTTTCTTCTATTTTTGGATCTGGTTTCATAACAAGAAGAGACAAAATTTCGAAAAGATTTTCTGTGATTAAATGCGAGTTTTAGGACTGGAAAAAGTGCGAGCTTCAGGGCTGCTTTAAAGTGCGAATGTCTCAGTGACATTACAATGTGCAGAAGTCTGAGGTAACTGCGAGATTAAGGGCTGCGTTCAACTGTGTTATGGTGCGGATTAAGGAGATGTTAAGGTGCTGATTAAGGGCTGTGTTCAGTTGTGTTATGGTGCGGATTAAGGTGTTGTGTTAATGTGCAGAATAAGTCTGTGGTTAGTTGCTGAAGAAGACATTGTGAAGAAGGCATGAGTACTATCTAGGGCTGTATGTTAAAGAATAGGTACAGAAATATGTACCTTTGTCTTGGACATAAGAGTTAGACAAGAAAAAGCCTAGAAGGATCCAAGGTGAAGGAGAAATTGAAGATTAGAGACTGAGCTCTCTAAGGCTAGTGCTAAACGGTGCTGGTCGGTCCAAGAAGGTGCAATAAAGGATAAGCTCAAGGAGTCATTGAAGATGAAGTGACAAGGTCTTGAAGGCATATAAAGGTCTAGGGTCTGTGTCATGGTTATGGTACTTGTCATCTGAAAGTCTATAAGAAGAATTTCTCGTGGTTTTTCCTCTCCAAGAGGGAGAGGTTTTGCCCTGGCTGGAAGAGCCTAAATTTGTGTCTCTTGTGTTTTTGGTAATTGACTTGATGATAGAACAAATAAGCTATAAGAAGAGAAGACATAAGTAAAAGAAGTAAGCTCACAAGTAATTATCAAGGAGAGAATTTGAAATAATCATCGCCCCTCCAAATTCTCAACACAAATATTGTCAAAACAACACGAAAACATGAAATCCCTTTTGTTACTTATAATTCAATATCATCCAAATGTGAGCAATAACTGAGTGTTATGACATCAGAAATATAAAACACTTTAGAGCCTTCGAGATGCAAAATGCAATATGCATATGCTTGCCAAATATGAGAAATATGAACCCAAGTGCCAACCCAAGTTTGCCAGTATGAAATTATGAGTTGATTAAGCCTTTTATGATGTAAAATTATTTTAGTGCATGGTCCCTCGCAATCAGACACCATGGCTAAAGTATTTGAGGGTGGAAAAATAATTAATCCCCTCAAGTGTCAATTAATTAAATTTTCTAGCAAAAATAAAATTAAATCCTAGGCCAGAAAATTAATTATTTTAGAGTAAAAAAAATTAAAATTAGACAATTAATTTCTCTAAGTGGAAAATGACCAAAAATTTTGTGGGTCAAAAAGAAGTTCATTTTTGGAGGCCCCCCCACCAAGGCAAAAATGGATATTTTACAATGTTCCACAGGGAAGTGTCTCCAGGGTTGGATGCATGCACCTCTCGCACCCCACGCACCTGGGATGGGGGGACGTTTAGGGAAACACTTCCCCATGTCCCCCTTTTGGGGAGACGTGGGGAGACACAGGGGGGGACGTTTCCCCAGTGTGGGGGATGCGACTTCCCAAAAGGCCGTCCCCCCACAAAAAGGGTTAGGCGTTCCCCCTTGATTTTGCTTGTAAATTTTTAACATTACCATGAAATGAATCAGGATGTTTAAGAGTGGTTCTAACCTCGTTGGATTTCATATGGAGAAAGTAGAATTTTAGATTGCACTCAAAATCCAGCAGACTTAACAGTTTTTCAGGAATTCAGGATTCAGGGGATTGCATGTTTCCATTGGATTTTGTCATGTACGCGGGTATGGAATTAATATATAATCAAGAGCACCAAGCCCTCCGTGTACTTTAAGGGGACTCTTTGACTCGTTACTCTACTATTTTTGAGTTTTAGTTATATCAATTTTCTATTCTAGTCTTTAGATTTTAGTATCTACTATAGTCTATTTTGCTTAGTACTAATTAGATTCTAGATTGATGAATGATGAATTTTAATTTTAAATCAATTTAGAATCTAGAATGATGAATGGTGAATTTAATTTTTAAATCAATGAAGATTCTAGATTGGTGAATAATGAATGATGAATATGGATTAGTGTATTTCATTATTTAATTCAATTATGTATGGATCAATGTATTTATGCTTTCATTATTGAATATGAATTTGAAATATATATATGTAATAATAAGGAAAAAAATTATATACCTTGATATCCCCCCGTCCCCTCTAAATTTCCCTAAAATTTGAGGGTACTCCCACGTCCCCCTTGTGCGTCTCCCCGTCTCGGAGTCTTGGTGGAACATTGATATTTTAAGAAAATTTGAGCCCTTGAACCTTGGTGGTTAAGTCAAAGTCAAATCTTTGAGGAAATTTATCCAAAATAATTATTTTTGGATTAATAAAAAATGGTTTTAATGAGAAATTTGAAAATTCTTCAAAAATATGTAATTTCGACGACAAAGATTAAAAGTTGATCAAGTATTTACTTTAAAGTTGATTAAAAGTTCAAGTTGATCGAGATTACTTTAACGAGGGATCAAGCCAACTAGCCGTTATTTTCCACTTCGAGGATTTATTTATAAATTAGAAGCCATTTGCTTCTAAAGTCACAATGATCATGATCTTTGGTCAGATGTAATTTTGTACATGCTGCTGTGAAACCATTGATCTGTTGGGAACATTTGAATCTCATAATAAATTACTTTGGGGTACAATTCATGGTGTCTTTGTCTTATTGATCTATGGTATGTGCTTTCCTATATTGTGCTTCAATATCATATGAATTTTAATTTCATTCATAGATGATAGGAACATTCTATTGGTAAGTCTTGGGCTTATCTTAGGTGATTCGATTCATTGTATGATCTAACGAGTTTTCTTAAGAAATATATATAGAGTTTGTAGGTTCCACAACCCTTGGGCTCTAAGTTCATAGGTTGTGGGCACAGACTGACCTTGTTTGGACTTCAAATATTTTATGTGATTTTCTTACTTCTCTAAGGCTGTGGTTAACATCTATTTTTCGAAATACATCAAGCCATTGTCAAATTATGAAAAAATTGTCCTTCAAAAAATCTTTCAAGCATTGTACATTTGTACATTTTGTAAAATAATTTTTTCGAACCCTTTGTTTGCAGCTGGTGTTTTGACTTTTTTTTTGTATATATTGGGGTTTTGGATATTTGTAAAATTCATTTGTGCAGGTGAGATTCAAGAAAATTTGCTGGGTTGGAGCTAGATCTAGGCCCTTGAGGGTAAGATCTAGTCTCCAGAATTTTTGTAGGGCTGACAATTAAAATTTTTTCAGTGATTTGGGCAAATGCCAAATACTAAAGATCTGAAGCAAATTTTGATTTTGGCGAGGGTTTGTAAAATTTTGAGGGCCATTAGCCCCAATGTCACCCTCCTTGGCCTCAACATTGCCGCTCTAGCCTAGCCGCAGGCCATTTTGGCCTTTTCTTCCTTGTCGTGGGCCCTATCAGCCCCAAGGCCATCCCTTTAGGCCCTCTAGGCCTAGCCGCATGCCTAATTAGGCCTCAACCTGCCTTTCTAGCCCTTGTTGTGGGTGTTTTTTGCCTTTGCAAGCCTCTCCGTAGCCCCTTAGGTTTCTCAGCCTCCCTTCCCCCTCCGCTAGACCAACCTCCCTCTCGACAACTTCCCTCTCCTAGCCGCAACCTCATTTCCGGCCCCGTGTTTCCCTCCTTTCCCTAAGTCGCAACACTTTTAGGGCTTGCGGCAGGCCTCTAAGGCCTCATTACCTTAGCCACAACCCTTGTGGGGCCTACATAGCCCTAAAGGGCTCCTCTTTACGCAGGCCTCCATTTCACGTCTCCTCTTCGCTTCCCCTTCCTTGAGCATAACGCCAACCCTCTAGGGCATAGCATTGCCCTAACATTGCTTCTATTGCCTTCTCTTGATCTCTGTGGTAAGAATTTGATTTTGGGACTGATTCTTGGTGTGTTTTGCAAAGGCATTTGGCATAATTATTGGTGTTTGCAGGTGTTCCAGTTCTTGGAAAATTTGAGTAAGTTGGGCAAGTGAACTTCAAGGCCTAAGGCCTAAGGGTTTGATCTCCTAACCCTTATTATCTCACTGCTTTTCTTCAGCAAGTAAACTAATTCATAACAATGGTGAAAGACATCCTAAATTGGCCTAAAATCAATTCATGAGTTGCTTGACACATAAAGGAATAAATTGCATAAGTTCAACAATCATAATTTGGCATGAATTTATGAGTTTTGGTGACTGTCATCTCTGCATAATAAGTCTAATATAAACAATGGTATTTACATGATAAAAGGGCTAATCAACTCATTATTTCATAGTGACAAACTTGGTTTGGCACTTGGGTTCATATTTCTCATATTTGGCAAGCACATCCATCTTGCATTTTGCATCTAGGAGGCTCTAAAGTGTTTTATCATTCTGCTGTCATAACACTCAACTATTGCTCATTTGGATCATATTGAATGATAAGTAACAAGAGGGATTTCATGTTTCCATCCTCTATTGATAATAATTGTTTCATGGTTTTATGTGTTATTGTGAAAAACATTGAGCTAACATTGTGTTTTCCTTGTGAGTTCATAAGCTATAAAGTTCATAATTCACATCTAATAGATTCACTCTCTTAAAGCACTTAAAATCTCAAGTGGGATCTTGTCACATGAATGGTTACATCACTTGTCTTGAAATCTAATTAATTGGCATAAGAACCTTGGTGAATAGTGATCTCATTCTTATCATTTTTGTTTCATTAATTAATAGCTACTTGTGAATGATAATATCATTAAAGATCTAAGTGCCCTTAAGCTCAAAGATTGGTAAATCTAATTGCATATCTTGTTAACATAAGAGAGACTAATTGTTGAAGAATATTGGCTAATAACATATGCAATCTCATTGTCTCTTTTGATAATTGTCATTGGCATCTCATATTGAATCATTAAGTAGATAAGAGCTCTAATTGTCATTGGATTTATAGTTCATGTGGTAAGTGGATATCTATTGTGAACTCCATATATTATGAAGAGCATCTTTCTCAAACTTGAGCAATTATATTGTGGACATCTTTTTCTCTTATTGGTACTGTTGATCTTAAACACTTGTCATGTGGTTGAGACTATATTTCCTAATCATTGTTAAGTACTTGATATCTTAACTTGAAGTAAATCATAACTCAGTACTTAAGGAACCATTTAAGTAATCCCACCTTAAGAATCACTCATAATCTTGCATTAAGCACCCTAAGCTAGTCTTGCATTTAACCTAATCATTGTTAAGTACTTGATATCTTAACTTGAAGTAAATCATAACTCAGTACTTAAGGAACCATTTAAGTAATCTCACCTTAAGAATTACTCATAATCTTGCATTAAGCACCCTAAACTAGTCTTGCATTTAATAACTTACCTCCAAGCATAAGCTTGGTTGATAGAGAGAGAGAAAAACCTTTCTCACCTAGCTTGAAGAGCCTAGCACCTCTTTAGTGGTTAACATGGTGACCTTGCAGTCGTCAGAGCCACAATCTCTGCAGCGTCGTAGGCACTAGGTGGTTAGTACCTGAGGGGAGGTATCGATAATCAAGCCTTTGCTTGCTTTCCCTTGGCCTCTTTTTCACAACCTACTCTAGAGACTAGTTCCAAAATAGTTAAGAGGATGTATACACCTAGAATAGACATTTAATTAAAAATAACCAAGATCATTGCATCACACCTAAGTCTTAAGATTTGCATAGCATATAGGATAGTTAAGCATTCAAGCAATGCTTATTCATCCGGTTACTTGGTCTTTAATCGTTATAAAGCAAGAAGTTGACTCCATAAGGCACTGGTCTCATTAATAATTAAATCTAATTCTTTGAACTTGCTAAAATCAACGAAGTGGCTAGGCCATTCAATCTTGTCTCTTGGACTCGTTGCATGCCAACATGTCTTTCATTTCCATCTTCCATAGGGACTACCCCCCATAGCCTGCTGTTGGGAGACAGCTAGAACGGAGAGGTCAGAGATCAAAGTGACAACCCTCGACCTGAGTCATTGTCGCACCATGCCTGTACAATCTGAGCGACAACATGCCTAATTTTCTGTCTCGTCTTTTTTTTTTCATCGTTACTTCACTGCTCTTTCATGTTATTAGATGATGTTTTTTCTTGTGTATAACTGCTTAAATGATATTGAATTTAATGCAATGTGAAACTATTGTTTAATTGATCATTGAAGTGTTATTAGGTGAAGAAAAACTTAATTATAGCAGGTGCCTTAGAAACTCAACATGGTATCAGAGCAAGGTTCGATGAGCAGTTGTGAAAATCTGGAGCATTTTCTAAGGTCTCTATTCTCCTTCCATGGCATGATCGAGCTCCCTTGATGGTGTAATTCTGTCCCTTTGGAAAAGTCAATTTCCTGTACTATGATCCAAATTTGAAAGGACTGTGTAGAAGGTCTCTGAAATAGTGAACCATGTAAGAAAGGCTTAAAAAATTCTAACAGTTGAAGGCTTGAAGATGCGAAGTAACTCAGGTTGATGTCTGAACCCCCAAGAATGATTGCCAAATGGATCTGAGGAGGTTTCTGCCTCTGTAATTATGTGATCCTCTAATTCTGTCACTGTGAAATGGTGCGAGTAATATCTCTCAAGGAGTGAAGATCTGAAGCTGTGATAAGTTTGAATTTCATCTAACCTCACTTATTCTTTGCCTTACGCAAACTTTGTGGCTCAGATCTATGGCACGCGAGTTCTGTGAAATCTATACAAACCTATGGCACAATAGAATGATGCAAAGTATGAGTCTTGTGCTCTGAGGTAGGACCAAGAAAATTAATCCAAGTTTTCGTGGTACGTCCCCTCATGGTAAGCAAAAATTTGTTGAAAGCGTAAGTCTGGGCTTGCGTTACAGATTGGTGGCACGTAATTTATTTTTGTGGCATATGATATACCACTATGACTCGTATCTTTTGTGTTCGCATCACCACAAAGGCATCATGATTCTTGATTCTCTATACATAGAGATTGTTTATCAATGTGATGTAAATGAAACTTGCATAAATCTTGTGGTTCTGAAGTTCAAATCTACAGTAAGTTGGCTCACAATTCCCTGTAGCTCACACTCTTATCCTGAGGCCTGGATCATCAGTACACTTGCACCTATAAACAATAATTCATGCACTTTACACACTATGACTCGCTCACACCCTTTCTTTGTAATCCTCTATGGCTTGTCTCTATTGATCATCTCTGCTGCTTACTATGGGTAACATTATACATACCTTGACGTTTGACTGACATTGTCTGCACCTGATTGCACATGTAAAATATGGCGTTGACTGCATTGGATTTCACCATTGACCTTTGACTAGCAAGTAACGTATGACAAAGACTCTTATGAAATGGATATGAGTGGTATTACAGTGTAGAGAACATAACCAGATCAAAATCGTGATTTACATAACAATGAAATAGCGAAATATGGTAGTTGGATGGTTGTGACGTTGAGACAAAGTGACACTCTACAGGACTCTTAAATCTATAAATATATGATAGTATGTGTAACAAACATGAAATGAAGACGAGCTACCACTGATATTTAATGAAGCAATAAGAATTGCTATGTTAACTTTCTACATAGCTCTTGTTAACATTTCTCTGAGGTTCAATGACTCGTCGTATGGCTCGCTTATGTAACTTGCATCTATTTGATCTGGATTTGGTGGAATGTTGGAGATTTACATAATTGTGATGACAGTCGCTGTTGATTCATGACAGTGACTTTGTTGACTGCGTGAAACTATTACATTGTTGGCAGGGAAATAGTGATCTTGGTTGACAGTAAATCAGTGATCTATAGAACAGTGAGAAAGTAACCACAATTTATTGGAGTATATAGCATAAATTTTGTGAATAAGCTCTTGAAAGAAAAGCTATGGGAAGGTGTGAATAAAAGAAGTCATGAAGATTAGAATTTATATGCCCTAGTAAATCCTTACCACTGTTCAATGACGAAAGGTTTCTTAGATTGTAAACTCTATCATGATAAAAGGACTGAAGGAGGAAGTCTAAGGCTTATGGACTCAAAGATTGTTTGCTGCTATTGAAAGAAGTGACCCTAGATAGAATTGGTAGCGTGATGCAAGAAGGCAATGACCTAAGTCACTTGACACGGGGACATGGGACACGATGGACACGCGGATTCGAGTATCGGATTTGGACATGGTGACCCCCCGGAATAGGACACGTCTGGACACGTTATATATTATTTTGTTAATATATATATATATATATATATATATATATATATTAAAAATTAGATATTTTTTACACATTCATACAAATCCATTGATTCAAACATAGATCTGCATCTAGATGTAAGTTTTACAAAGGTACATGATACATTGATACATCATATAATCATACCTATTACAAAGTAATATACATATTCATCAATGATCCAATAGCAGAAAGACAAGATACTGTAGTTTTCTCATTAAGTCATCAAAATCAAAATGTGTTACATATGTACTAGCCTCTAGGTAGTACAATGCCAATGGCAAATAGAAATAGCAAATACAAAACAATTACAAGTCATCAACCTGATCTGGGCACTCAAAGACCTGTCCGTGCCCTAGCCACAATCATTGGAGGTTTGTCTTGTACCTTTGCTATATTTTTGAGCTAACTTCTGTGATTGCAAGATTAGTGCTATTCTTTGGAGAGGTCACAGTGCTGGTTTATGATCGAAACATTATAATTTGGGATTTCATCTTGGCATGATAGCCTTTGAAGGAAGGTCACAGGGCTTTGGGACCTAAGTCCTCCCCACCGTGGCCTATTTGCAGATTTTTCAATAGCATCAAGTCTGAAGCACTTATTGCGAAACCTAAATACACAATAATAATAGAGCTTAAAAGTACTAAGTTGGTCATAATAATAGTAAGAGGACAACAAGCTCCTTTTCTTTCTTAACTGTAATATATTTAAGGGTTGTGACCCCAATTAGAAAAACAATCATAACAATAGGCACAAAAGCACTAAAATTTGTCACATAAAAATCATAATAAACATAACAAGTGCTTAAGCCTCAACCCTTGTTCTTGCACATTTGATGACTGATCCTATTGACTCAACTCACACACTAGCATTTGTGAGAAACAAGGGAGAAATTCGTGATTTTATAAGCCTGCGACGCTATTTCGCGCAGCTCGAATCCGGCGAAAAGGGATTCGATCGTGTCTGTACAGGACATGATCAGGACTCGTCGTGTCCTGTACAGACACGATCGAATCCAAGCAGTTGGACACGAATCCCCACGAATCGTGTCGGATTTGCTCGATTCGGTACACGACGGGGGTAAACTACGAACCTGGTTTCTTAGGCAATGACATTTACATATGCTGAGAAACTGAGGGTTTGTAAACTTGAGAAGATATTAGGGTTTGATGCTATAACCTTAGTTGTTCAAATTGAAAAACCCTTGCCAATAGCTGTTAACCCTACCTCGATATAAAAGGTTGAGAAAATGTTGGGCTTATGAATTGATTGGTAAAAGATTTGATTTTTTGATGTTGACGGTGATTTGCAGGTTGGATTCTAAAAGGACTTAATACCAAGAAAGAGTTGTCTTGATCTCAAAAGATAAGTGTCTTGTGTTTTTCTTGTTGTTTCAATTAAAACTGACATTGGATTGTCTATGATTTGTAAAACCTTGGGTTGGGTTTGGAGAAGAAAATCTAAGTCTAATGAACCTAACCCTAATTCCTTGTTGATAATATGGACTCGCTGTTGATGATGATAAGTACTCCTTGCGGACAATGATTGATGATGTGGATGATGTGATTGGACTCCTTGATGGCGATCTGAACTCCTTGATGCTTACCCTTTGAAAATGATGTTGAAGTGGACTCCTTGATGAGGACTCCTTGATGATGATGAGGATTGGACTCCTTGAATGAATTTATCAATGATGATATGAGCGAGGTCAACTTCTTGATGATGACATGGACTCCGGGATGATATAATGATGATGATAATGAAGATATGGATTTATTAATAATGTATACTCTTTGATGATGATGATGATGATGATGATGATGTGGACTCATTGATAATGTAGACTCCTTGATGATGATGATGAGGACTCATTGATAATGTAGACTTGATGATGATGATGTGTACTCATTGATAATGTAGACTCCTTGATGATGATGATGATGAGGACTCATTAATAATGTAGACTCGTTGATGATGATGTGGACTCGTTGATAATGTATACTCTTTGATGATGATGATGATGATGATGTGGACTCGTTGATAATGTAGACTCCTTGATGATGATGAGGACTCATTGATAATGTACTCTTTGATGATGATGATGATGTGGACTCGTTGATAATGTAGAATCCTTGATGATGATGATGAGGACTCATTGATAATGTACTCTTTGATGATGATGCGGACTCATTGATAAAGTCGACTCTTTGATGATGATGACATGGACTCATTGATAATGTAAACTCCTTGATGATGATGATGATGACTCATTGATAAAGTACTCCTTGATGATGATGATGGTGATTGTTGATTTTGGGGTAGCATCAGATGTGCTCTAAGTCTCAAATTTTGTGGAGAGGCTTAGACACATGCATTCTAGATAACCCAGAAATTGCTTTGGGAAATTCCACCCAGAAACAATTTTATTTGATAAATTAATTATTTTTAATGAGGACACTAAGTCTAACTTAGTAAATTAAAATAATTAATGGGTATTAATTTAAACTGTGGGTGAAACTTCTAGAAAAAGAAGATAAAGTTTAAATGTAATCTTAGTCGTTGATTGGAGATCTAATCTCGGCCGTTGAAATCTCAACACGAAGACTATAAAGGAAGGTTTGAGGGTCATTTTGAAGGCACACCGAGAGGATCAAGTGATCAAATTTTCTGAAGGAGCAGTGCTCAAAGGAAGACTTCGATCTAGAGATTCTTCATGCAGTTGAGGGGCAGACACAATTTTTCGCAGGAGGATCTTCTCCTGGGCCAAGGATCATCAGTAGAGAGGCAGAGAAATACACAAACGAAGTAGCACATAGCCCAAAGAGGGTGACACAACAACTAGAAGGGGTGACATAGGGCCCCGTAGGCAACACGCAGAGGCAGCACAATGTTTCTGAGTTACAGTCCGAATTCTGTCCGGAAATTGAGATTCTGAGCCGAGAGGGTTAGATCGAGTTTCTCGAGGGCTGAAAGATCATGCAAAGGGGGTGGCGTAGTCCATCAAAAGTCCCCACATAGGCCTACGTAGCTACTGTGTAAAGGCAGCACAAAGGGTACTGAGGTTTCATCATTTCAGCTACCAGATCAGTCGGGACTTGCAGTGTGAGGTAACCTCACTATTTTTCTCTGTCAGTATTTCTCTGTAACATAATTGTTCGATGAGACATTCAGAGATGTATTCAGAATAATTGTTGCTTAATAATAAAAACCTCAAATCTTCTGCACCGGTTTCCTGCATTTGGTTTTTTTGGGGACATTTGTCCAAAAATAACGGTGTCCTGTGTGTGTTATTTCTTTTGCTTAGTTTCTTGTTTACACATCTAAATTAAATTAAGTGAAGGCCGCGTCAGCAATTGCTTCAATGTTTTCAGAAGTAATCAACAAAATAACTTGTTAATGTAATATACAAGTAGGAGAAGTAATTCAATTCGTTGCAGTAGGATTCGAGATCTAGGACTTGGAATTTTCACATGGTATCAGAGCTTGTAGAGCGTTGCGGGTGAAATAGGAAAAACATATCCAACGCTGAGAAGGAGGTTGAATAAGCTGCAGAAGCTGCAATTTGAGTCCCCAGAGGGATTGCGCAGCCCAGGCCAGAAGGGTTGAAGTTTCGTGGAAGGTCTTTCTCTGAGTGAGTCGACAGAGAGGTAAGTCTTCCAGATCGAGATTTTGCCGAGCCAGAGGGAGCAGCGCAGAGCTGGTGGGACGTAGTTTTCTGCAGGAAGATTTGTTTGCTGGGCGGAAAGTCGTCAGAAAAGGAAGAAGCAACACAACAAGGGAATTTTCTTCCTCAGGGAGTTCCTAACCAGGGAACTCTATTTTCCGAGTTCTGAGTAGCAGATCTACAAGCTCCAGCTAGGAGTGCGTAAGCTTGTCCAGTGTTGCGTAGAGGGGGAAGAAGAGGAGCACATTCGACATTCTTGACGGCCATGGCAGCTCATGGGCTTAGAGATTAGGACTAGTTGGAGGGAGCCTCCAACTATGTATTCTGGAAGGCGAGGATTCAATGCTTTCTAGATGAATACGATCTCAAGATCTTCGTGACGAGTACGATAGTTGTCCCTACGGATCCAAATCTGTTGAAGAAGTACACATCCGACAATGTGAAGGCTAAAAGGCTGCTCCTTGATGGAGTCAAAGATCATGTTGTGTCCCATATAGCCGGCAAGGGCACCGCTAGACTAGTTGGAGGGAGCCTCCAACTATGTATTCTGGAAGGCGAGGATTCAATGCTTTCTAGATGAATACGATCTCAAGATCTTCGTGACGAGTACGGTAGCTGTCCCTACGGATCCAAATCTGTTGAAGAAGTACACATCCAACAATGCGAAGGCTAAAAGGCTGCTCCTTGATGGAGTCAAAGATCATATTGTGTCCCATATAGCCGGCAAGGGCACCACTAGGCAGACGTGGGAAGCCTTGGCAACGCTGTATGAAGGATCTTCCGAGCAGCGGAAGATGTACTTAGAGCAGCAACTGATGATGGCGCAGATACAGAGAGGGGAGCACATTATTCTGTTCCTGACTAGACTTTAGGAGATCCATGATCAACTAGCAGCTGTGGGGTACACCCTTTATCCTACAACAATGGTGAGATTGGCTCTTAACGCAGTCACTAAAGATTGGTAGGTGTTCGTCCAGAGTATCCTGGGCAGAGCAACCTTTCCAGGTTGGGAAGTGATGTGCGCTTCTCTTCAGAAAGAAGAGCTAAGGAGAGATTTGATCAAGTGTAAACTTGATGGCAACAATGGCAGTGGGTCGAAGGCTAAGGAGGAGGAGGAAAATGCAGGCCTTGCATCCAAGGGGAAATAGGAGCAACAAAGACGTAAGATAGACGTCTCAAAGATAAAGTGCTTCAGGTGTGGTGAACTTGGTCACTATGCTACCCAATGTCCTTTGAAGAAAAAGGACAAGGACGAGAAGCATGATTCGAAGGCTGCGACCGCAAAGATCGAGGAAGATGAGTATGCCATGAATGCTCACGCATCTCCAGGTGGGAGATGGGGTGACATCGAGCTATAAGTTCGCAAGAACTTCAGTTGGGCAAGATCCTTGATGAGTCCACCTCTTGGATCATGAACTTGCTACAGGTGCCCAAGATCAACAGTAGCAAGCTGGAGGAGTTTTCAGTTGGTGCAGAGGAGTGCAGAAACGACATATGCAGTGGTTAGCAGCGCTAAAATATGAGCAGTGCAGAGCAGAGTTGCAACAACGCAGAGGGACGCAGTGCAAAGCAGCAATAACACAATGCTTCAAAGGGACATCGTGGGACTAGCAGCAGTTAGAGTTTTAACATCGAGATGCATCTTGAACACTTGTTCAAATTTTTTTGGATGTTTTTTAGTTGCTTCTCTCAGCAGCTGAGTTGCAGTGCAGAGTTAGCAGTGGTAGTGCTAGCAGGAGATGCAACATTTGAGAGGGAGTTGCAGTGTTGATCATGGCAGGGTCAACAACAGTACAGTGCGACAGCATCATAGTGGTTGGTGGACAACATGTCAGACATCAGCAGCGTAGAGGGAGATGTTACGAGTTAGAGCAGTGTGCAGCAGGGCATGTTTGCTAGAGCACATTCCTTGCTAATAGAGAGTGTTGATTTTGGGGTAGCATCAAATGTGCTCCAAGTCTCAAATTTTGTGGAGAGGCTTAGACACATGCATTTTAGATAACCCAGAAATTGTTTTGGTAAATTCCACCCAGAAACAATTTTATTTGATAAATTAATTATTTTTAATGAGGACCCTAAGTCTAACTTAGGAAATTAAAATAATTAATGGGTATTAATTTAAACCGTGGGTGAAACTTCTAGAAAAAACAGATCAAGTCTAAATATAATCTTAGCCATTGGTTGGAGATCTAATCTCGACCATTGAAGTCTCAATGAGAAGACTATAAAGGAAGGTTTGAGGGTCATTTGGAAGACACACCGAGAGGATCAAGTGATCGAATTTTCTGAAGGAGCAGTGCTTAGAGGAAAATTTCGATCTAGAGATCTTTTGCAGAGAGGGGCAGAGATAGTATCCAGAGAATTCTTTCTCAGCTAGAGAATCATCAGCAGAGAAGGGCAAAGAGAGATCCAAAAGCTCCGACGCAGAGCCAGAGAAGCTGACGTAGAGCCATGCAGGGCTACGCAGACGCTGCACAAGTGGGCTAGAGGAAATCTGAAGGGTTTGCTGAAGAATCGATTTCAGAAGCTGGAAGCGGGGGTGTGAGTCCGAGGGGCAGAGATAGAGATTTCTGAGGAGCAGATCGATTCACCAGTTGAGTGATGTAGTGCCTAGAAGGGTTGACGCTGGGACTGTGCAGAGGCAGCGTATACCCTGTTAGAGACACATCATTCAGTGGCCGGATCAGCCAGGTTTTCTAGTGATAGTGTGAGGTAACCTCACTAATCTCTCTTTCAGTCATATTATCTGTAACTGAATTGTCTGGAGTGACATTTAGAGATGTATTCAGAATTTACTACTGCTTAATAATAAAACCCTCATATTTGCTGCACTAGTTTTCCCGCATTGGGTTTTTCCGGGGACATTTCTCCAAAAATAACAGTGTCGTGTGTGTTATTTCTTTTGCTCAATTTCCAGTTTTCGTATCTAAATTAAATTCAGTGAAGGCTGCTTCAGTAATTGCTTCAATGTTTTCAGAAGTAATCTGCAAAATAACTTGTTAATGTAATTTACAAGTAGGAGAAGTAATTCAGTTCGTTTCAGTAGGATTCTAGATCTAGGACTTGGAATTTTCACATGATATGGACTCCATAAACTCTTTGTTGATTATGAGAAACTCCTTGATGACATGGACTCCTTCATGATGCAAACTTTTTAATAATGTGAACACTTTGATGATGTGATGAAATTGACTCTATCTGAGAAAGTTGACACACTCAAAATATAAGTATTATCTTGATTATTTCTATTGATTGTTTCATTATGAGTCTCTTGGCTTGCTTGGTTGTTCTTGTTCTTCCATTACCTCCTCACGAGGATTGCAGGTACACAACGAAGACTTCCAAGGTGTGGCAAACCATTGGAAATGTTGGAAGAACAATGTGACAAAAAGACTCGTAATAGGCTCTATACTCAGAGGGAGCAGACAAGCTTAGCTTGATTGAAGCACATTTCTATGAAGATGACTAGAATTTTCGAAGACTTATGTTGATTCGGATATGCTAAAGATGAGCCAGCGATTTCTCTGCTATGTAGAGGACTTTTATGTAAGAGGGAGTTGCTTTTGTAAATGCATGAGTCCGGTGATATCTTTGGCACAATGGATTGCAGGTCCATTGATATCTCCCCCATGAATGATTTGAAGACGCCGCAAGACTCTGATAATGACTTGGTTGATTCTCTGATTGGTTCGTTGATCTATATGATGATGTTTATTTCCACTGAAGTCTATTGTTATTTGCTAGATTCGATTATGGTCTGCTAGGTTCTACTCTAGCTGTTGATGCCTGCTTCTGTGAGAAGCCACTTGTTATCTCATGGTTTCGATTATGGTTTGCTAGATTCTACTATGGTTGTTGATGCCTGCTTCTGAGAGAAGCCATTTATTATCTGCTGGAGTCGACTATGGATATTGATATTCACTTCTATGGTTGTTGATGATTGCTTCTGTGAGAAGCCTCACCTGAAATCTATTATTGTTTGTTGATAGCTGCTGATGTTTGCTTCTGAGAGAAGCCACAATTGATGTTGGATGAACAATTGAATGTTGTTGTTTACTGAAATATTTGAGGTCCGCCATGGCTACATTTCTGATGATGAACTGGTTGCTAATGTTTATGTGAAGAAATTGGAATGACTGAAGATCCCCTTAAAGAGGGAGCACTAATTACATAACATCATATTAGGCTGTGTGCCGTGAGACCTTGTGGTTTCGGGAGATTTATTGTTGATTCTTCTTGTAGGTTGTGTGCCGTGAGACCTTGTGGTCCGGGAGATGTATTTTTGATTCCTCCTATGGGCTGTGTACCATGAGATTTCGTGGTCCTGGAAATGTATTTTTGATTCCTCCTGTAGGTTGTGCCGTGAGACCTTATGGTCTGGGAGATGTATTGGTTCCTCCCTTAGGCTGTGTTGTGAGACCTCATGGTCGGGGAGATGATTTGAGATGGATGATATGTATCTTTCTATATGATGAGATTGATGGTCTTTTCCTTAGAATGTGGGTTGTGAGACCTATGATTGGTCGGGGACTTTGATCCTGACAAAGACAGAGATTTGTATTTGTGATCTTTTCCTTAGGTTGTGGGCTGGGAGACCTGTGTTTGGTTGGGAAGAATGATCTTGAGAGAGAGAATGAAAATTACCTCCCTGGCTAAGAGGGAGTGTTGGAAAATATGGTAGCCATGGTCAGCGTTTTCATCTTGAAAAAGAAATGGAAATTTGAATTTTTAAATCTGCCTCCAAATTTATTATGTCAGTTGGCCCCCTAAGAGGCACCCATTGAATCCCCACTTGAAGGCTATATAAAAGAGATTATTTCTTCTCATTTGAACACATCAACTTGGTCACTTGCATCTTTGATCCAACGAAATTACAGGAGGGCCGAATTTTTGGAGGGTCGAAATTTTAGGAGGCTGAAATTCTAAGGAGGGCCGAAATTTCAGGGATTTGGATTTTGACATGGCAATTGATCATGATTTTGGTTATTGGTTTGGCTATTATTCTGCTATTTGTTATTTATGCTATATTGATAAATCTGGAAACTCTTTCTCTCTCATAAGGAAGAACTTTTATTGGGTTTTTTCCTTGGGGGGTTTTGCCTTGGTTGTGTGCCTATTTTTCAGTCTCTTGTCTCTTTGTTTCATGGTTACTTTACTGCTCTTTCATGTTTATTAGTTGATGTTTTTTCTTGTGTATAACTGCCTAATTGATATTGAATTTAATGCGACGTGACAGTGAAACTAATGTTTAATTGATCATTGAAGTAGTTATCAGGTGAAGAAAAACTTAATTCTAGCAGGTGCCCTAGAAACTCAACAACCTGTTGTATGTGGAAAAAAATATTGAGATTGGATTAGATGGTAGGCAGTGTGTTGAAATTTACTTTTTTAGTGCGATGTTAACTCTGTACTAATACATAGCCCTAGCCCCCTTGTTTTTATTTTCTTTAGATTTTCTGTATTTGGTATGCATATTTTGGCATCCTTTTCACAATAAATTATTGACCTAAGCTGTAAAATAAAATAGAAATCTTTGCTAATCTCATCTTTGTTGCTGTAATTTGTTCTTGTTTTTAGATGTCTTTATTTCATGCCCTTGATTCTTCCCTCACAATTAAGGCCCATGAATTGCGTGTATTTTGGATCCATCCCGTTGTGTTAGATTGTTGGTATAGTTTAATATTTCCGTTGTACATGCATTTGCAATTGGTTATTCTCATCATTTGATTTGTTTTCTTGCATATTACATTAATTCTAAGTCACATGACACAAGGAGACAGAGGATACATAAATACGAGTATTCGACACGAGACACAATGACATTGGAAACAGGGCACGGGGGACACTATATATATATATATATACTGAATTATAGTGTTTGATCCATATTTTTTAGAAATTAGAACATCTACATATATGAATCGTGATGATATCTATTTAGTAATTTAGTAATTTAGTATTTACAATTTTACTATGTTGCACTGGCTGTGGGGACGGAGGGACGGAGGGGACGCGGGGACGAGTTTCCAGAACGGCTAGAGCGCACCCCCAAATTTTCAAGGGACGACGGGTTGGGGACGACAAGTGCGGCAACTATTTATTATATTTATTATTTATTAAAAAATTAAAATTAAAATAAATTAAACATGAATCAACATAAATAAAATACTAAAATGATAAATCTAAAGACTAATACTAATAGTCTAATAGTATATAATCGTCATTGAGAATTGTGCATCACAAAAACAAATTTCGTCATCATTGCATAACTTAAGTACTATTAGTTTCATACAACTTACAACCTACAAACTACCACTGTCTAATATCTACATAATCATTCTATGATCATTGATGCATGAAGAATCATTTCAAAATTTAAATAGCAGCTAAACCGTAAAAGTAAATAGTACTAAAATTTAATAAAGATGTAAACATGAACAATTCATTAAAATTTAAATATAAATCTCAAATTAAGAGTCTAGAAGTAGAAAACCATGGATTATAAATTTATAAATTATATTCATAGACTATAGTCCGAGAACAAAAATGACAAAAATTAAAATTTAAAAATAATAGTCACTAGTGTAGTTGCCAAATGGTAAAATGGTAAACCGTAAATGATATAAGTTTGATAGGTGTATGCATTAGCCTTTAGGTTAGGGTAAATGTAATTTAGGAATTTACATTTTTTTAATTTAAATTTTGAATTTTATTAAAATATATATATATATTTTTAATTATAAAAATGAAATATTTTAATATTTTTTTTTACTTATGATTTGAAATTTTATTGGGGACGTCTAGAAGACCCCGATTTATCGAGGGACGTTTTGGAAATCCCCAAAAAGTCCCTTAATTTTCGAGGGACGGCTAGGGGATGACCTTGAAGTCCCCAAGTCCCCGATGGAGTCCCCAACAAATCCGGAACGTTTCCGACGAGTTCCAAAGTCCCCGGAATGCCGGAATAGAGGGAACGACATGAAATTGTGGCGGGGACGGGTCCCCATGCAACATAGCAATTTTACAATTTTAGAACTAGTTAGTTTATTAATTTACTACATCAATGATGTTCATAGTTCAGTGTTCATTGTTCATGTTATTAACAATTGTTCAAGCATATAAGAAACTAGAAATTTAGAAGTAGAACTTCGATATTAAAACCATAAATTGCAGATTTGTCATTTAGTCATCACAATCAAAATGTATTACATAGATACCGAGGGTGCCATGGAAAATACAAAATAGGTAGGAGTATCATAGCTCGTCAGTGGTGTTGGTCATCACTGATTAGTCATGACTCTGTCAATAGTCCAAGTCGTCCTCCACGTCATAATCACCATCACTACCACTGCCATCTGACTCTGCTCCATCCTCCTCCTCTATGCCCATACCAAGATATCCTGCTGCATTTGTTGGTGTGGAGGATGACCCTTCAAGAGACTCATCATCAACAGTGACTGGCTCTAGCACTGGGTCATTAAGATCCATGCTGGCTAATGCCTCATGAACAAACATGAAATTGGCAGAAAAAATGAAAATAAATTAAGACGCGATGCTTTTTTCTTTGGGATATTAGTCGGACATGTGTCCTAAAATCAGGACATGTTAGGGCATGTGTCCAACACAAGCCCAAACATGTATCCTGATTTTAGGACACATTGAAAAATGTGTCGGACATGTTTTATGGGTCGTGTTGTGTCTAACACGCGAAATACAGGACACAAGACCCCTAAGGACGTGTCCCGTGACTTAGTTGCTCATCCTCTTCATACATAGTGCATTTTATGATTGGCAAGTTCATACCTTTATGTTGCCTTAGATCTACCTGAGATCATTGATATTCTGGAGTGCTATTTACACTGTACAGTGATCCTTTATACTTGTGATTGTTTTTGTTTCTGCACTTATATTGTAGTTCTTTTAGCTATATACTTTATTCTTTTCTGCTTTTGATAGAGTAGCAATAGGAGCTCCTTTTGCTTTCCCACTGTATCCTCATGTACTATCGAGTTCCATTGACCCAACTTATTGTGCTCTTTTTATGGACATCGATAGAATTATGTCATCTTATAACTTTGTAAGTGCAAAGTTTTCCCTCAAGAAAGTTCTTGATCTAAAAGGTTATCACCACTAAATGTGTTTGTGAAGTGGTCTGTTTGGTTTGTGACTGTTTTTTCTGATGAACTTATCTGCAGGTTGTCACTAGCTTAGCAGACCCATCAGCAAATATCATATTTGGAGCTGTTGTTGATGATAGGTACGCAGGAGAAATACATGTAACTATCATTGCTACAGGATTTTCTCAAACTTTTCAAAAAACATTGGTAACGGACCCAAAGGTTGCCAGGCAAGAAGCTCAGGAGGCTAAAGGATTGGAGTCTAGTAGAAAAGGTTCAGCTCCTGTTTCTTCTAGGCCTTCTGGTAGGAAATGGCTTTTATGAAGGGGTGAAATATTTCAGTTGGACTGCGAGTTGCTAGATAAATTAAATCCAGAATGCGAGTAAGTTCATGATTGTCGTGAATGCTGCATCATATTATTGCTCTCGTTATCATTTGTACAAGAGACAGTGGTGGCTTAATCAGGAACGTAAAAACTCATTATCGAGACCATGCTTCTTTCATTTAGGAGGCATTGTGAGTGGTTTTAATCATTGGCAGTTTGCTTGATCATCAGTGATCAATTAATGTTAAGCGCAGTACATGCAATTTATAATTTTTTTCTTTGGAATGCTTTGATTTAAGTTTTTCAGCCCTAAGCATATCTTTGTATGATTTATGCTTCAAGATAACAAAACTAGAAAAAAACATAAATACTTTGTGACACCTTGTTGATTTCACATTTTTGGAGATCAGTTCAGAAGATTATGCCAACGGAAATCCAAAAAGTGCTCAAGTCTTGACATTGAAATTGCAAGTGAAGAATAATGAGTGTTTTATGACTAACTTTATTTTATTGTTGTTATTCTTAATATATATATATATATATATATATATATATATATATATATAAACCTAAGGGATGCTTCCCCACATTAGTGTATATCATCCCAGTAAACCTGTCAGTGTAGACTACTGTGTCTCATTCAAAAGGATTTGGTATATATATCCGTCTTTAAAAATAAAATAATCCCAAAAGCCACCAATAAGTGGGAGTGGCAGATACAGGAGGGTTGGCAAGACATGGAGTTCAGGTAACAGTCAACGTACTTATGTTGCTCTGACTACAGTGCAAATTAGAGAATGCTACGGAGGAATGGACCCCATGTATTTGAAGATAAAATCATCAAACATCACAAAATTAACTTCTTCAATCTGGAATGTGCTATACTGGTTTCATGCAGTAACTATACACAATGTCATTAAATTTAAATTATCAATATCAAGTACAGAACATGTAAGAGATTATTTCTTTTTTATTCGAAAACGTTTAGTGATTAAAAGTTACTCTATGTAATAATAGCCCGTTAATATTTTGTAAGAAATTTCAAGAATTCTGTGGCATCTTATTTGAGTGCAGGAAAATGTGTATATGACAACATTTATGGCCAATGTTTTGGTCCGAAAATAAAGTATTCATCAGTGTCAAACTCCAAGCATTGCAGATGTGTATGTGCATAGAGGATCACTTCTACGTGAGCATTATCCACCACTCAAAAGTTCCATAATCATTAGTGTCAAAATCTCCAAGCATTGCAGATGCATATGTGCATAGAGGATCACTTCTACGTGAGCATTATCCACCCCTCAAAAATGCCATATGCCATGATGGTGTTATATGAACTGCCCGGAACCATGAAATGGACTATATATGGAATGCTTGCTCATCGTGATTCTAGGAATGCATGCCAACCATCTCAATGTTGCGGGCACTCCATACACCCCCGTCATGGGAGTTTATGAGGGTTGAGTAATGCTCACCGTTACTTCCATTTGGGGAGTCATCCCCTTGAGCAGCATGCAAACTAACAATTTAAGTTTCTAATACAACATACCTTTTTCAGTTAAACCTCCACTTTCAGAACATCAAATACTTGGCCTGATATTGGTCAACCCCTGACAATTGACAACTACCTTGAGAGGAGCAATGCTATCAAAACTGGATTGTTTATCAAACCAAAAGAGCCCAAAAAATGTGAATAGATTGGAATTAGAAAAAAAATTGGACAAACAAACCGGCCGACCCAAAAATACATTAAATATTTTAATTTTAAATAAAAACATATATATTCATGTGCATCATATGAATTCAAAACACTTACAATTATGCAAAAGTTCTTGTTTATATGGCAAGAATTCTTAGAATCAAAATAACATTTAGTGCAATATATCTCCGAACTAAAATACATCAAGAAACAAGCTCTAAATGTTATTTGGAATCCAAAAATAATCATGGTACTAAATTTGCTCGTGGAGGTGGGTCCAAGTTCATTCAACGAAGGCCTTTTTTGTCTAATGTTGGTGTCTAACTCTCCACAATCCACTCTGATTATTGATCAAAGTCACCCAAAATTGTTGCTTGATTTAGGCGTCTTGTTCAACAGGTTACATCTCAACCTAAGGTTGCATTGAATACATGTCATTCACGTTTTTCTGCTCGAAATAGTTTCTCTTCTTGGTGCATACGCTAAAATACATTCCAATTCCATTCACACCTCGAGGCACTGCATGTTTGGCTTGTTGAGAAATCTATGGGCAACTAGATTAAGTGATTTCTTTTAAATTGGTAACTGCTTGTGATATCTTTTTACTTATCTTGATTAGCTTTTTCTTCAACTTGATTATTATTGTGTTCTTATCATAAAACAACTACCAAGCAATAAAGAACAATGAAACAAGAGGACACAAGATATAAGTTATCAGCAAGGGCGAAAACCTCTCCTTTTGAGAGGAAAACCTTCAAGAACTCTTCTTATAGAGCTTCAAACCTAGACCCTTGACCAAGACCCCCTCCAAGACCAAGTCAAAACTTTCCTTCGAAGAACTACTTCTACCGAAGTCAACTCAAGTCAAACCAATTTCACAATTGCTGTAATTTTTTCTTTGACCTCAACTTCGGACCTTCAACTTTCACTGTAATTTCAGCCTGCGATTTTCGGCCCTTGCTACAGAAACCCTAGGTGGCACGTGTGAGGGATTTATGGTGAATTTAGCTTCTTTTCTTCTTCTCTAGTGCAACCTTCTCTTCTTTGAATACTAAACTTTCAAACTTGACTTCTTGTCACACAGATTTCGGCTTCCTCTACAACTCATCCTAACTGCAATAAAGTGATGCCCTAAATCTCGCACGTGTGATGAGATGCAGCCCAAAATAGGTCAAAATTTTGGTTTTACTTATGCTTTTGTTTCTCCTTTCCTCGCTCTTCTTAGGTCTTCTTATCTTGTTGATTAAACTTCTTGTGCGTTTTTTAAATGAGGCCGAGTTCTACTTATTTATAGCCTTCCATGGTGGTCGAATAGCCCTGTCTGAAGCCTACTTGTCCTCTTTTAGTAGGCCGACATTTCCTTGAAGGCCGATTTGTTGCTTGTATGATTGACAAGGTCTTGAAGAGTTTTTGACTCTAACTTTGACTCAAATAAATTTTCTTTACAATATGTAGCATGCACAAAAATAGTCTTCCATATATGACAACGACTCTTTATGACTTGTTGACTCAAAGGCATGCCCTAGAAGCACTCAATGGGTGCTTGGCCTATAAATCAAATAAATTTGAGCATGAAACCCATGCCTCAAGAATGGCAATAATAATTTTATTTTTCCCTTTACATCAAATACATAAAATCATAATTACATATGTCATTATGAAGACCGAACCTAGTTACATATTTCAACATGGCTCAATATTTGAATTACAAAAGATTTCAAATTAAAGCATTGGCTACCAAACTGTTTCCATCAATAGATTGCAATAAAAGTTGAAGGAAAATAAGTAATAGCAAATGACTTTGAAACTTGGACTCAACTCTTGCAATGAGTGATATAATTTGAAAACGTTGACATTTCTTATCTGGTGTATCCTTAGTTATGCTTCTTATAGTTATAGACATGCAAAGGTAACAATACTCCTTGAAATTGAAGGGCTTCCTCTTGAACCTTGGGATCTGGGACCATGCGCTCAATGTATCTGTACAATTTCTCTTTCACCTCTCCATCTAGTCCAAAATCTTTATTGTAATGGTACTTTTCATCGACAACACACATTGATTGATTTTCAATGCTTGACAAAGTTTTTCTAATGATTATTAGAAATTATAAACTTTGAAAATTGAAATTACATACATTGGGTTTAAGTAATAACTAGTTACATGTAAAGGCATATGGAGTTTGTTCCATCTTTCATTAACAATTATCCATGTATGAAGACATTTTTGTCTTTATTCCCATATGTTGTTTTTATTGTCTTTTTGGATGGATTCATGGCTTCATAAACAAAACCTATGGTGGGTTTATCACCATCCATTATCTGCACTCTCATAAGAGGCTTGCTAAATAACAATATTTATTTATTTATTTATTTTATTATTATTATTATTAATTTTTTTAAATTTTTAAATTTTAAATTTTAATTTTTCTGACTTTCTTCAATTGTTTTTCAAATAGTCAACCACCTCTTCTCCTTTCAGTCGTTTCACTCCATTGAGGTGCACTCCATTCATAATAAAAAAAATCTTTCGAAAGTTGGCTTTTTGTTGAACTTGGGATTGCAATGAAAGAAAGTTTGCTGCAAATTGTGTGATTGTTGATCGAACAAACTCTCTACCTTCAATGTTTTTCTTCATAAAGTTCAAAACCCATGAGTGGCTCTAGATGTATCTAGTTATGGATTGTGTACTTCCACACACTTCTATTTCCACTCAATTTTGCCAATATTCTCAAGCATAAACTCCAAACAATGAGCTGCACATGGAGTCCACCAAATGGTGGGGTGTTTTTCCTCCAGAATCCTTCTAGTTGCAACATAGTTGGAAGCATTATCTGTTATTACTTGTACCACATTTTCTACCCCTACTTCCACAAGTTCATCTAAGAGACGAAATAATAACTGTGCATCCTTCACCTAATAAAAAACATCCACAAATTTGAGAAACATGGTACCTTTTGGACAAACAATTACGAAATTTAAAATACCGCGTGATCTTCCATTAGTCCTCCCATGAAACATATTTATGCATCTTGTTTTGGTCCATGATTGTTTGAAATTTGTGAGGTACTCATCTAGTTTTTGGACCTTATTTTGTAGTAGTGGCCCTTTGATATTGTGAAAGCTAGGGCCTTTAAAACTTGGACCCCATGCAACCATAACATCAATCGTACGATGATATGTAGAATTAGCAGAGTTGAAAACTATGTCTGCATCATATCACCATTTAACAATGCATTCCCAAACAATGTCCTTTATATTTTTCATTTAGCATTAATGGCAGATTGAGCACTAAGGGTGGTGTGAGGTACAAAGAATGAGTCAATCCCATTAGGGGAATTTTGAGGTCTAAAATGGGCCTCCTAAGAAAAATGTAAAACCAAAATAAACTCAATAAGAACTTGTTAAAATTGGACAACTAGGTCCAAACTCCATGTTGTGATGCTCAGATGAAGATACCAATATTTTTATTGGGTTCTTCTTTCAGAGAGGTGTAAGATCGATCTAAAATTGATCTTAATCCGATGAGCAGAACATTCATTTTGAATTTATTTTTAATAATTTCAAATATGTGCAAGTCAGCCCTAAGGTTTTACAACCCCCAGCAGATGTGTCACACACCTCAGTGATTGATATAAATAAAGTCAACATTGGAGGACTTTTTCACTCATCTCATCTCACACATCATCTCCTCCTTTGATTTAGTACGAGCTCCTTGGAAGCAGTTTTGGTTCACACATGGGAAAGAAGGATGAATTCACTGCAGCTAGGGTTTCCACGCAAATTTGACCAGCGTTGACTTTGGTCAACGCTTGGTCCAAAGAGGCCGAATTTTGGTGGATACTTCGATTTTGGAAGGCCGTACATATTGTCACAAGAACTAAGGTCAAAAAGTTGATTGAAGATCGAGTTGTGTTGACTTTCTTGCTGCTGTCTTGCGTTGACTTTTTCTAGACATTGTTGACTTTTTTGGGGTTGACTTTGAGTTGACCGTGTGGCTGTTTTGAGGGCTGTTGTGACACACGCTGGGTTCGCTGACCAAGGAGACTTTGCTGGTTGAAGTATCCTGTTGACTGCTGTAACACACCACCACATTTTTATGTTTCTGGTTTGTCTTCTATAGATCCTCTGGTATGTTCTATCAACATTTTACTCGATTGTTTATGTGATTGCTATAGTGAAAAGTAAAGTTGCATCAAGCATAGAACATCTACATAAATTTACATGGTATCGGAGCTGAGGTGGAGACAAGCCCTATTTGTAGCAATCACCGAAGAGGATAATGGGTTCCACAAACTATGGGTTCAAGGAGGATGACAAATTGACTAGGAAGGATGACTTCCATGCTTGGAAGATGATATTGGATCTCAAATTGGAAGACCAAGATGTCATGGACTATGTGCAGGGTATAATTCAAGAACCTCCATCCACTGCTACTGCTGCTGCCAAAACAAAGTACAAGAAGGGGGAGATCAAAGCAAAGATGATGATCAGGGAATCCATTCATAAAAGCCTGATGGCCTACATCTCTGAGTTGGGCACATCCAAAGAGATGCATGATAAATTGATCCTCATGTTCAAGGCCAACAATGCAAATCAAGTACTATTCTTCAAGAATTAATTGAAGAATCTGAAGAAAGGTAGGGATGAGTCTGTCCAATCATACTTTCTGAAGCTTATTGAAATCAGAAACAATCTGCTGGCTATTGGGGAGACAATAGCTGATCGAGAGATGTTACTCACCGCACTTGGAGGGCTCTCATCTGAATGGCATGTGTTCAACACTACCATTCTAAATAATAATGTGATACCTGACTTTGACGAAGTACTGTCAAGATGCGTTCAAGAAGAATCAAGAATGAAGAAGTATGGAAATGAAGGAAATGCTGCATACGCTGCTCATTCTAGAAGGAAGAACTCTGGTGGCCCAAAGAACAAGGGAAAAGCAGGGGCCCAAGGAAAGAAGGGCAAGTGTTTCACTTGTCATAGGCCTGGTCACTATGCTAGGGAATGTCCTTTCAAGAAAGATTCTCCCGGTGGTGATGATAACAACAACAACCAGAGGAATGGAAATCAAAGGAACACCAGGGCCAAGGGAAAGAGGAAGGCTCCCTCCGACGGAAATGATCAACCTTTCAAAAGGTCAAGAAACTCCAGGTATGAGGAATCACATGTTGTTGATAAAATAAATGAATACATTCATGTATCTGCCCTTTCTGTTGCATCCCCACCCGACACTATGGATGTCTGGTTGATAGATAGTGGTGCCTCAAAGCACATCACTAGGTTCAAGGAAGCACTCTCTGATATAGTTGAGAAGGATACTAATTTGGAAATTATCCTTGGAGATAATGCCACATATCTCGTGAAAGGGACAAGCACTGTGACCCTCCACTTGTCTCAAGTTCAAGTCCTCCACTTGCAGGATGTACTCTATGTACCAAATTTGAAGAAGAACCTTGTGTCTATATCGGCCATGGAAGACAAAGGTTTCAATGTGGCATTCACTGATGGAAAGGTGCTCATGTGGAAGAAGAGCTTCAAGGAAGCTATCTCGATTGGGTTTAGAGTTGATACACTCTATCAGGTTGGAGGAAGTCCGCTAGGAGCAATGACATGTGATACTATCCGACAGACTGAACTATGGCACCGAAGGTTTGGACACCTTCACTACAAAGCCCTTCCCGAAGCATGGAAGGTGGTGACATGGATGCCCGAGTTTTCAAATAATCATGAAGGTGTATGTAAGGGTTGTGCTGAAGGAAAACATACAAGGGTACCTTTCCCCTCAAGTGTCACAAAGACATCTGATGTCTTGCAATTGATCCATTTTGATCTATCTGGTATGCTGCCCGTGACATCCTTGGGAGGATGTTCATATTACATGACGTTCATAGATGACTTCTCTCGCAAAATCTGGATATACTTCTTAAAGAAGAAGGATGAGGCTTTCATGTGGTTCTGTACCTTCAAAGCCTTGGTGGAAAATATGACAGGGAAGAAGATCGAGATTTTGAGAACTGATAATGGCACTGAATATGAGACAAACGAGTTCAAGGAATTTTGCAGAGAAGCTGACATTAAGAGGGAGACCACAACTGTCTATACTCCCGAGCAAAATGGTGATGCTGAACGAAAGAACAGGACTATTGTGGAAGCTGCCTGTGCCATGCTATGTGACCAAGGTCTGCTGAAGTTTCTGTGGGGAGAAGCTGCGAACACTGCTGTGTACATACAAAACCGATGCCCGCATTCCGCTCTAGAATCCAAAACACCCGAAGAGATTTTCTTTGGTAGGAAACCTGACGTCTCACATTTTAGAGTTTTTGGATGTCCTGTTTACTTTCATGTACCGAAAGAAAAGAGGAGCAAGTTGGATGCTTCTGGGAATAAAGGAATGTTTGTGGGCTATAGTGAAACTTCGAAAGCCTATAGAGTCTATGTGCCTAGTCAAAGGGAAGTGGAGATATGCCACGATGTCACCTTTGACGAAAACACTTCCCTGAGGAAAGTAGTCAATCTTCTGAGATCTGAGGAAGATCATGAAGCAAGGCTTGGAAATCAAGAAGAACTGAAGGATGAAACAATGCCCGATGTTGAAGGACAGATGGACCTGATTGATCCACCTCCTTCACTGGGAAAGAGGCCATCATGGCTCAGGGACACTCTCGAGGATGCTGAGGGACATGCGGCCCCAAGGGGGACATTCCGTGAAAGCAAGAAGTTGAGTAGATACCAAGGGTATCTAACAGCCATGAGTACTATTGTACAATCCGAGCCTGGATCCTTTGAGGAAGTCGTAAAGCATCAAGTATGGAAGGATGCTATGCACGAAGAGTATGAGTCCATTATGAAGAATGATGTTTGGGATGTGGTTCCAAAACCAAAGGACAAAGCAGTTGCCACCTCGAAATGGCTCTACAAGATCAAGCATGGATATGATGGAAGTGCTGAAAAGTTCAAGGAAATATTCGTTGCCCATGGCTTCTCTCAAAAGGAAGGCATAGATTATGATGGCATATTTGCACCTGTGGCTTGATATACCACCATTCGATCTATTATAGACCTTGTTGCTACGCAAGGATGGAGTCTTCATCAGATGGATGTGAAGACCGCATTTCTGCATGGTGCGATAAAGGAAGAGGTATATGTGGAGCAACCTCTGGGGTTCGAAGTCCAGGATCGAGACACCCATGTCTGCAGGTTGAAGAAAGCCCTCTATGGGCTGAAGCAAGCACCCAGAGCTTGGTATGGGAGGATAGATAGCTACTTGATGAAGCTGGGCTTCACTCGAAGTAATGCTGATCCGAACCTTTAATTCAAGGTTGTCAAAGGGAAGCCTCTCATTCTGGTGCTATATGTGGATAACCTCTTCCTGACAGGTGCTGACCCTCTTATTCATCAGTGCAAGAGGGAGCTCGCTGCTGAGTTCGAGATGAAGGACCTAGGATTGATGCTGTTAGGTCCCTATATCACTAGTATAGTCCCTTATTGTTGTTAGTGTAACCCCCTTATTGTTATTATTGTACCCTTGTAACCCCCATATTGTTATTATTGTGCCCTTAAATTATTATTGTTAGGATTACATTGTGGCCCTATGGACTCCTATACATAGAAATGAGGTTTTGTAATTTGTATCATCCAATAATTGTTCATTCATGTAATCTATTGGAGGTTGTCCCCTCGAAGTGGCTTATTTCTAAGGCGTTGATATCTCTTTTCTTCTATTTTTGGAGCTGGTTTCACAACATTTGGTATCATAGCTTTGGATTTTAGGGTTTCGCTACCCCAAACACGTCATCGTGGCATTTTCGCTATAAATTTTTTTCTACGAAGGTTCAGAAGTTGAAATTTTGAGAGTGCGAAGCCGAAATCCTAAGGAACATCGTCGCAAAATTTCAGAGCTTGGTTCACAATATTTTCGGAGATATGATCTGTGGAAGTTAGGGCTTTTTGTAGGCTTCTGAATTTAATCTAAACAAGTCATTGCGGCATTTGTGCTATAACTTTTGTTCTACGAAGTTTCAGAAGCTGAAATTTTTAGAGAGTGAAGCCGAAATCCTGAGGAACATCGTTGCGAAATTTCAGAGTTTGGTCCGCAATATTTTCGGAGATATGATATGTGGAAGTTAGGTCTTTTTCAGGCTCTTGAATTTCATCTCAAAAAGGTTATTGTGGGAAAACCTTCATAACTCTCTCTTTGAGCATCGGATTGGAATGCTGTAAAAAGTGGTTGCAAGTACACAACATGTAGTTTCTTTTTTATCAATTTCAGAGCCAAAGGAGGAAATATTGACATGTGGAAAGTCGTACAAGTTCGCTATACTGAACCAGTCCATAATTGGGTCATTGTGGGAGATTGGACATAACTTTGCCTTGAAGAATCCAAATCAGGGAAAACATTTGGCATTCGAAAGAAGATTCAGAGGGTGACTTCATGGCCAAATTTTAGATATTGAAGATCCTAAATCACGATATAATTCAGTTTCAATATCGAGCTCCTGAAAATCAAGAAAAAAGTGTGTATTTTTTTTTCAAATTGTATAAGTCTTGTTTGAAAAATCAGTTCTAGTTGATTCCAAAGGCCTATTGAGCATAGCTATCAGTATTGGGTTATAAAATGCCTCCTAAAAAGAATTCAACACCCATTAAGCCTTCAAAAGGCTCTACTATGACTCATGAAGATGAATAAATGCAACATGAGATATCAAAAGTCCATGAGCAAGTGCACCAAATTTCTCTATCGCAAAGAGCAACAAAAAATGAAATGGAAGTTGTGAAGAAAGGCATGGAAACTAAGATGGATGGTTTGAAGAAAGGCATGGAAGCTAAGATGGATGGCATGGAAGTTGGCATGGAAGCTAAGATGGATAACATGGAAGCTAAGATCGATGAAAAAATGAAAAACATGAAGAATGATCTAAATGCAGACATGGAAGGTTTGACAAAGTTGATACAACAAATGTTTCCTAATGGTGAAAAGATAGTAGAGGAAACTCATGATGAGAACAAAATAAATTCTAATCGCGATTTCATAAACTCTAATGTTGGCAGGAAGAACCACCATATTCCAAAGATGAATATGAGGAAGTTTATGGCAAGGATCCCGTAACATGGATACTACAGATGGAGCAATACTTTGATCTCAATAATGTGCAAAACACACAAAAGGTACGCATTGCAACTTTACATCTAGAACAAAATACATTTGTATGGTATCGAAGGCTTTGCTCCCGTAAAAAAAATTGTCACTTGGTCAATTTTTATGGAGGAAATGATAGCACATTATGAGGATACAAAGACCAACACCTTCTTTAGCCAATTGATAAATCTCAAACAAAAGGGTTTAGTGGGGGAGCACATTGAGGACTTCCAAAAATTGAATATAAGGTAACTGATATTCCAGAGGAACACATGATTGATCTCTTCATAGGTACTTTAATGGATAACATCCAACATGAAGTTCGCGTTTTGGAACCTGATTCATTGGAGAACGCATTCAGGTTGGCAAGAAAAATTGAATGTAAAATTATGGCGACAAGGAAGCCTACCACTCACTTCTATAAAGAGGTAAGTGTTGCTATTCCTAGATTTCAACAACCTACAAGGTTGACACCACAACAATTGGAAGAAAAAAGAGCAAAAGGGCTTTGCTACAGTTGTGATAGCGAATACACTAAAGGTCATAAGTGTGTTGAGAAGAAATTATTTTACATAGATTGTGAAGGGGAAGAAGAAAATGAACAAGAAGAGGATATACATCAGGAACCAACCCTAGAAGAGGAAGAAATGAGTCTGACCATATCGTGTAATGCATTGACATGAATTACCACTCCTCAAACTCTCAAGATAGAAGGACATATCAAGAAGAAAAAGGTAATAGTGTTGATTGATTCATGTAGTACCCATAATTTTATTCATTGTAAGATAGCCAAGGAATTGAATTGTTTCTTATACCCAACACCAGAATGTTAAGTGACGGTTGCAAATGGAGGAACTATAAATTGCTTTGGAAAATGCCATAATATCAAGCTATCCATGGGGGAATATGTATTGAATAGTCCAGTGGTTTCCATCCCAATGGGAGGTGTTGATGTCGTACTAGGAGTACAATGGTTACAATCTTTGGGGACGATAGTTTTTAATTTTCAAGAACTTTTCTTGAATTTTTTTTGGAAGGAAAGGAAATCGAATTACGGGGTATCACAGGGAAGCCAGGAAAGATAATAAGCTCTAATGTCATGACAAAGATTTTGAAGAAAGAAGAATGAGACGTAATTGCACAATTATGCTCACTAGAAGTTCCAACATCAAAATCATCTATTTCTCCAGATCTTCAAAGAGTCTTGGACAATCATTCCAATGTGTTTGATACTCCCAAAGGACTCCCACCTATTCATGATCATGATCATGCTATTCATTTGATTCCAGGAAGTGTTCCTCCAAACATCCGACCTTACAGATATCCTTATGTCCAAAAGAGTGAAATTGAACATATGATTGCAGAAATGTTAGAGGCTGGGATAATTCAACCTAGTCAAAGTTCTTTCTCTGCTCCTGTAGTATTGGTACACAAGAAGGATGGATCATGGCGAATGTGTCCCAATTATAGGGAGCTCAATAAGCTCACCATTAAAGATAAATTTCCCATTCCTGTGATTGATGAATTATTGGATGAATTACATGGAGCAATTTATTTTACCAAGTTGGATCTTCATTCATGAAATCATCAAATTAGAATGAAGACTACAGATATTCCGAAAGCAACATTTTGAACTCATGAGGGTCATTATGAATTTTTGGTCATGCCTTTTGGCCTTACCAATGCACCTTCTACATTTCAAGGGTTGATGAATTCCATTTTCAAACCCTTCCTTAGAAAATTTGTGCTAGTATTTTTTGATGATATACTAATCTACAAAAGGTCTTGGAAGGATCATGTTGAGCATGTTGAGAGGGTGCTCAAACTATTGTAGGAGAAACAATTATATGCAAAAAAATCCAAATGTTTCTTTGGAATACAAGAGGTGGAATATCTGGGTCATATTGTATCTCACGAGGGTGTTAAAGTAGACCCTAACAAAATTAAAGCCATTAAGGAATGGAAAGTCCCCACAACCATAAAGCAGTTGCGAGGATTTCTCGGGTTAACAGGGTATTATTGCAAGTTTGTTAAGAATTATGGGAGAATAGCAACATCTCTAACAACATTATTGAAGAAAGATGCATTTTCATGGACTCCTGAAGCAACTAAGGCCTATGAACATCTTAAAGAGGAAATGTGCCTAGCACCGGTCTTAGCTATCCCAGACTTCACAAAAACCTTTATTGTGGAATGTGATGCCTCAGGAAATGGAATTGGTGCTGTTTTAATGCAAGAAGGAAGACCCATTGCTTTTGAAAGTCGTCCAATCAAAGGAAAGCATTTACCGAAACCTATTTATGAGAAGGAAATGTTAACAATACTGCATGCACTAAAGAAATGGAGAACTTACCTAATGGGAAGACACTTCAAGGTAAAAACTGATCATGATAATCTTAAACACATTTTGGAACAAAGACTATCTTCAGAAGAGCAGCAAAAATGGGTCACAAAGATGTTGGGTTATGACTTTGAAATAATCTACAAAAAAGAGAAGCTAAATGTTGTTGTAGATGCACTCTCAAGAAAGAATGAAGAGGTGGAAGCATTGCTTTGTGCCATTTCTATTATCCAACCAGATTGGATAACCGAAGCAAGAGATGAATGGAAGAAGAACGAAGAAATGTCGACACTCATTCAAAAGTTGCAGCAAGATCCTAGTACATCTGATACATTTAGTTGGAAAAATGATTCCTTATGGTACAAAGATCGCTTATATCTTTGTAAGAATTCCCAACTAAAACAAAAGATTCTTTTGGAATTGCACACTTCTCCTTTAGGAGGACACTCAGGATTTTTAAAACTTACCACAGGGTGAAGAAAGAATTTTTTTGGGATGGCCTTAAATCTGATATTCAAAAGTTTGTGGCGGAATGTTTGGTTTGCCAGCAGAATAAAGTTGAGACAATTAAGACCCCGGGACTTCTATAACCTTTATCCATTCCAAGTCAACGTTGGGAGGAGATTTCAATGGATTTTATCACAGGTTTACCTAAGTCCGAAGGAAAGAGTGTCATCATGGTGGCAGTTGATAGACTTACCAAGTATGCACACTTTTGTGCATTATCTCATCCATTTAAAGCAAGTACAGTTGCTACTACATTTATGGACACAATTCAAAAGCTACATGGAAACTCAAGGGTTATTGTGAGCGACAGAGATCCCATTTTTACTGGAAATTTTTGGACGGAGTTATTTTCTTGTTTGGGTACTCAATTAGCTCATAGCTCATCTTATCATCCTCAATCTGATGGTCAAACCGAGATAGTAAATAAATGTTTGGAAGGATATCTTCGTTGTTTTGTATCTGATAAACAAACACAATGGGTCAAGTGGTTACCTCTAGCTGAATGGTGGTATAACACTTCCTTCCATACTGCAGCAAAAATGACCCCATTTATGGAACTTTATGGATATCATCCACCATCCATCACATCATCTTTAAGAGAAAATTCAAAAGTTCAAGCAGTGGAAGATCACATCGAGCATCAACAAGAAGTTCTCCAACTCTTAAAGGAAAACCTGAATTTGGCACAAAATCGAATGAAACAACAGGCAGATCAACATCGCAGCGAGAGAATTTTTGATGTAGGAGATTGGGTATTTTTACGGCTACAACCATACAAATAAATGTCCCTCAAGCAAGCTAAGAAGGATAATAAATTATCGCCAAAGTACTATGGTCCTTACAAGGTGTTGCAAAAGATTGGTACCATGGCATACAAATTGGAGCTTCCTTCTTCTTCGCGAGTACATCCAGTTTTTCATGTTTCATGCTTAAAGAAGGTTATAGGTGAAAATCTTCCAGTTCAAACAATATTTCCAGAACTTGATGAGGAAGGAAAATCATATTGGAACCTGAAGCGGTCACAGAAACAAGCACTCGACAACTACGGAATCGATCAATTTCAGAGTATCTCATCAAGTGGAAGAACTTACCCACTGAAGATTCTACATGGGAGGATGAGAATTTTATACAGAAGCACCCAGAGCTACTCAAGCGTTGAGGACAACACTTTTTTGAAGGAGAGGGGCATGTTAGGTCTCTATATTACTAGTATAGTCCCTTATTGTTGTTAGTGTAACCCCCTTTATTGTTATTATTGTACCCTTGTAACCCCCATATTGTTATTATTGTGCCCTTAAATTATTATTGTTAGGTCGACTAGGATTACATTGTGGCCCTATGGACTCATATATATAGAAAGGAGGTTTTGTAATTTGTATCATCCAAGAATTGTTCATTCATGTAATGTATTGGAGGTTGCTCCCTCGAAGTGGCTTATTTCTAAGGCGTTGATATTTCTTTTCTTCTATTTTTGGAGTTGGTTTCGCAACAGATGCACTATTTCCTAGGCCTGGAGGTCTAGCAAAGACCTGGCGAGATTTTCCTTTCTCAGGGAAAATACGTTGTGATGCTTCTGGAAAGATTTAGTATGGTGGATTGTAAGTCCGTGTCGACACCGATGGAGCTCAACATTAAGAAGTTGAGTGGCAGCACTACTGGGCCCGTGTTAGCAAATCCTACTGAGTATTGTCAACTTGTAGGGGCCCTGATGTTCTTAGTGAACACCTGTCCGAACGTATGTTGTGCAATGAACACTTTGAGTCAATACATGGTTGATCATAACATTCACTGGGTTGGTGCCAAGAAACTCTTGAGATATCTCTGGGGCACAATAGACCATGGGCTGAGATACACTACCGGGAGCATGACACTCCTTGGATATACTGATGCCGATCGAGCTAGTAGTGTGGTGGATCGCAAGAGCACATCTAGATGCTGCTTCGCACATAGATCTGCTTCGGGCAGGAAACGAAAGTCGGTAGCCTTGAGCACCACTGAGGCCGAATACATTGCAACATGTATGGCCTGTTGTGAAGTCACTTGGTTGCGAAAGGTCTTTAGTGAGCTATTCGAGCATGTGCTAGATGCCACCGTTATCCTTTTTGATAACTAGAGGGGGATTCGTTTGTCATAGAATCCCAGGTTCCACGATCGATCCAAGCATGTTGATGGCTAGTACCACTTTATCTGGGATATGGTACAACAAGGTGCCGTAAGGCTCGATCATATAGGAACTGATGAGTAGGTCGCGGATATTCTCCAACTAACTTCGGGTCAGGTAAACTAACTTTGGGTTGGTATGAGACTCTTTGTGACTCTGATAGAGGTTTCGACTCACAACTGTCGCTGTGGAATGATGTCTTTGTGGATCGACCCACTTCTCGTTTCCGAAATAAAGAGGCCAGCAAAGCAAGTTACGGTGGGATGACGCATGATGTTTGATTGCACAGGTGGATGGAGTTCTCCCTAGTTGAGAGGGAGTGTTAAAATTGGACAACTAGGTCCAAACTCCACGTTGTGATGCTCAGATGAAGATACCAATATTTTTATTGGGTTCCTCTTTCGGAGAGGTGTAAGATCGATCTAAAATTGATCTTAATCCGATGAGCAGAACATTCATTTTGAATTTATTTTTAATAATTTCAAATATGTGCAGGTCGGCCCTAAGGTTTTACACCCTTAACAGAGGTGTCACACACCTCAGTGATTGATATAAATAGAGTCAACGTTGGAGGACTTTTTCACTCATCTCACCTCACACATCATCTCCTCCTCTGATTTAGCACGAGGTCCTTGGAAGAAGTTTTGGTTCACACGTGGGAAAGAATGACGAATTTACTTCAGCTAGGGTTTGGACGAATTTACTTCAGCTAGGGTTTCCACGCAAGTTTAACCAGCGTTGACTTTGGTCAACGCATGGTCCAAAGAGGCTGAATTTTGGTGGAGACTTTGATTTTTGAAGGCCGTACATATTGGCACAAGAATAGAGGTCAAAAGGTTGACCAAAGATCGAGATGCGTTGACTTTATTGCTGCTGTCTTGCGTTGACTTTTCTGGACATCATTGACATTTCTGGGGTTGACTTTGAGTTGACCGTGTGGCTGTTTTGAGGGCTGTTGTGACACAAGCTGGGTTGGCTGACCAAGGAAACTTTGCTGGTTGAAGCATCCTGTTGACTGCCGTAACGCACCACCACATTTTTCTGTTTCTGGTTTGTCTTTTGTAGATCCTCTGGTATGTTCTATCAGCATTTTACTTGATTGTTTATGTGATTGCTGTAGTGAAAAGTAAAGTTGCATCAAGCATAGAACATCTACATAAATTTACAGAACCAATAGGATTCAAGATGATGATGTCAACCATGGGGGATGATTCACCATTTTTGGAGTAAAAAAGTAAAAATATTAAAAAATAATAAAATAATAAAACTACTTTTTTCAACTCGTATTTTCAACTTATCTCCCTAAATTTTTATTCAAATTTCAAGCGGGAGTACTCGTTGGATGCAAAATTTAATTCCTCATCGAAGGAGTACCCATGTTGCATACTTTCGATGTACCATGATATACAAAAAATTGAGAAATGTATGAAAAAATGTGATTGCGATCACGTTTTTCATGTATTTCTCATTTTTTCGTGTAACAGGGTCCATCAAAAGTATGGAACATAGGCACTCCTTGGATGAGGAACCAAATTATGCATCCAATGAGTGTTGCCGCTCGAAATTTTAGTAAACTCATAGGGAGATAAGTTGAAAATACAAGTTATATATATTATTATTTTTTTCTCCCTCTAAATTTTGATGATGTAATCTAATTTTATTTTATTATTTTCACTATTATTTTATAATTTCCTTAGGCGGCCCGTTTCAGACCTTAAAATTCCCCTAATGCCTTTATGTGAGCTCTTCAAATTGGATGAACTAGAGTTAGAAGTAGAAACACATTCATCTTCAATTTTAACAGGGAATTTGAATGATTATTCAAAACTAGGGCCATGCCCTTCAAGTTTAAGGTCCATGTTAACAACATCATCCTTTTTATTTTTGCTTATATCTTTTTTAACTTTCTTGGTCTTGCTTGTCTTTTAGGATGGCTTTAGTCAAACCCAACACTTTTAGGTCATCTGAGACGCTATCACAAGATTTTACTTGGCACCTCCAATGTGTTAAGTGTTCTTTAATCATATGGACCATCCCTTAACGCTTTAAATTTCTTCCCACAATAGTTGCATACTTTTATTACCCACTTTTCATCCAAATGAAAATGTAATCATGTTGGATCATTCTTGCTTTTAGGTGCCATGACAACGTTTACAACATAAAATAAAAATCTGCATACAAAACCCTAGCAATTCTTAATTTATAGGAAAAAAACAACAACTTTTAAGAGAAAAATGCAGGGAAATTAGATGTCATGACATGCCTTAAGAAACCTTCGAATTGTTGACAAGAAAAAAAACTCAAAATAGCAGGAAAAACAACTTTTTAACAATCCTAAAGAATCCAAAATGACCCCTTCAATCACTTCCAAAGATAGCTCAAAAACAACCCAGGATCTTTGGGAAAAAAACCCTTGACGCAATTCCAAATTTTCGTAACAAACTGAACCCAAAAGCTTCAACTTAATCCTTCAACTAGCTCTCCAAATCTACCCATGTCTCCACAAAACAACCTTGAAAATATCTTTCCAAGCCCACTTAGGGAACTCAGTTTAAGGATTCCAAGAAGCTCAAACGACTAGTGTGAGTAAAGTAGAGGGGTGGTGGAGGATTGGGGGGTTTCCTTTAAATAGTTTTTAGGGGGGTCTAGAGTTGTTTTTTAGGTAGGATACCCACATTATATATATATATATATATATATATATATATATATATATATATATATTTAATTCGACTTTTTTGTTTCCCAAATTGTACAATAAAACACCATATAGTTTTGTATGGAATTGACCAGTTTGGTATCAAACCAACCTTTTTTGGTCCATAAACCAATTGGACCAATGGATTCAATATGGTCCAATCCCGATAACACTTTGTGAGAGAGTCTTGTTCTTTACCCATTCCAAAGAATACCAAACTTCCTTTTTCAAGCATCAAGTAACCACATGGAAGACTTACTGAACACATTCTCATAACCAACTCTTCTGCATTATTCTTGTAGATATGAACATTACCCTAGAGAAGAGTTATGCATTCCTCTGCTTCCATACAACCATCTAGCCATGCTACTTTCTGAGAAAGTCTTGATCTTTACCCATTCCAAAGAATGCCAAACTTCCTTTTTCAAGCATGGAATACTCACTGAGCACATTCTTATAACCAACTGTTCTTGCATGATTCTTGTAGATATGAACTTTACCCTAGAGAAGAGTTATGCATTCCTTTGCTTCCATACAACCATCTAGCCATCCTTTCTTGATTGAGATTGCTTCTTATACCTGTCAAAGATAGGTTTATTTTCCCATGAGTAGACAAATTTTCATTATTCCCTTTACACTACAACTCGACCATCTGCATTCCTTCATCCTTTAAGAGTATTGTTTCCATACTAGATAGAATATATATTAGTCATATTGCTTCTCCCAAGAACCTTCCTAAATGATAGTTCTTACAGGAGGATCTTTAATGATCCTCCTTGCAAAATGACTACCTATAACAATATGTTAGAAAATGCTTGGATGAACTATGATATTGGTCCAATATTCTCATTCTTTGATATCTAGATGACTTTTCAAAGCAACTTGATTATGTAGACTCTAATTCCTCTACTATCATATGCTTCTATCTATGATGCCATGCTTTTACAAAAACCAAGACTCTTCTAGAGAATGCAATAATGCATGCTACTCTACTTTCTACTAAATAAAAGAAATACAATTTGCATAAAGAACCTGGTAGATATGGAGCTTCCTTCAATAGTAGATATCCTTGGTATCTTCTCCTTTCAACTTCCTTTTAGGTTCTCCATTTTCTTTAGCTATATGAGCTTCACTTCTTTCCTTTCTTTTGTTGTTCATTTTGTTTGGAAAATCCCTCTTAAAGCGCTCATACTCATTGCATCCAAAGCATTGAATCTTGGACATATATGGATTTCTTTTGGACTTTCCAAACTTCCCTTTCTTCATCTTCTTGGACCTTGCAATAAAGGATTGAGATCTTTCATGTGATTCAATGTCATCCTTTGCCTTTATTCTAAATTCTTCCAAGATACATTGAGCCCATAACTCATCAAAAGGTGTAGTATATTTCTTAGAGTAGATACATGTTCAAAAATACGTCAATCAGGTGGCCAAGCATTTAATACATTGGTCATTTCAAAATCGGGAAAAATTTCCCCAAGCCCTTGCAATTGTTCTCTTATTTGTGAGATATTCATAAGATAAGTGGCCATGTCTTCATCCTTTGACTTCCTTGTTCTATATAGTTGATTCCTTAAGAAAATATTTTTCCCTGATGTACTTATAAAGTAAAAATTTACCAACTTATCATATATATCCTTGGATGTCTTCAAATTAGCAACAAAGGGAACATGATGATCCTTAATGGATTGAATAATGATCTTTTATGCCCTCACTTCCCCCTTGTATTTTTATAACTCTTGAGTCTTCTCTTTGTGTAGTACAAAAACTTCATCAAGAACATATTCCATGACTTCATTTTCTATAAGTGACATGTCAATCCTTTTCTTCCATGCTAGAAAGTTTGCCGATCCAACGAGCTTGTTGCTTTTTGCAAAATGTAGCCATTAGTTCTGTAGGTTGAGACAAAGAAGAAAATATGATACTTTTCAACCAATATTCCTCCTTCTCGACAATAATGTATTTAAACAACTTCAACAAGTCGACAATGATCCCAAGATTCTTTGATGCTTCCTTTTCTTAAAGATGATGCACTAGAGAATCTTCAAAAATATCTTATCCTTCCTTCCTTCAATGAGAGCTTGATCCTTCTTGAGATGATGAGATCTTCATTGAAAGTTTGATGTTGTAACCTTCCTTCCAAATCAATAGGTCTTCTTTCCTTGTGTCCTTTTTCAAATGATTCCCCTTGAGAAGCAATCCCTTCTTATGTCTACAAGATGATCACCAAGTTGCCTCCTCTTTCTTCACCTTAGCTCTGAAACCATGTTGAAGAATGTAGTGGGGAAACTATTAATTCAATTCTCCTTGACCTTGATAAAAGCTTGTGAACTTATGCTATCTTCTTCTTGTTCTTAATTAGATTCTTTTCATCAAACAATTATAAAGAGCATAAACAATGGAGACAATAGACAAATATATAGGCTCCAAGCTAGGGCAAAACCCCTCCAAGGGGAAAACCCATAAATAATATCTTCTCTTCTTATAGAATGTACTTCAAATGAGAAAACCAAGACCAAAAACCCTAGACCATGTCCTCCTCCTATTGAAATATGTAACTAGGTTGGGTGTTCATAATGACGTGTGTAATCATGATTTTATGTAACAAGAAAAATAAATTTATTATTGTTAATTCTTGAGGCATGTGTTTCATGCTCAAGGAGATTTATTTCATAGGAAAACTGCCATTGAGAGCTTCAAGGGCTTGTCATTAAGTCAACAAGTCATAAGATTCATTGTCATGTATGAAAGATCCTTCATGGGCATGTTACATATTGTAAAGAAACTTATTTGAGTCAAAGTTAGAGTCAAAAGACCCTCCAAGACCTTGTCTATGTGCTACAATCAAGTCGGTCCTCCAAAGAAGCAAGCCGACCTACCAAGAAGAAATGTTGGCCTAGGATCAATGTCAAGTCGAATTTCTAGCATGGGTGAAAATCCTATATATAGGAGGACCCAACCTCACTCAAATAATCATCCAAGAAGAACACAAAAGTTTGATCTAAAGATAAGAAGAAGCTTCACATCAAGCGAAGAAGGAAGAGGGTATGAGGAAGGATAAATCAAAGTCTTTCAAGGTTTGTCTTTGGGTTATTCTTCTCACACGTGTGACTGTAATTAGGATTTATGTAGCAAAATATTGCAGACCTCAAAGAATCCAAACTATAACATGTGAAAGATTAATCTTGGAAGCCAAAATTACAAGAAGATAAACCCAAGACAAGTGAAGAAAACACTTACTTCAATCTGCCCTAATTTTGTCACACATGCCAAATTGCAGAACGCTGAAAGTTGTAGGTAGAAGAAGTCAAAATTGTAGTAAAGGTTGCAAGTCCAAATTTTTGGTCAAAGGTGAAGTGGAAGAAGCTAAAAGGCAAGTTCGATTTGGATTGATAGAGTGCTTCAAAAAGAAAATTTGATGTTATGAATATAATTCATAGCGAATATAATAAATATAGTTATTAATAGTTAAATAGGGATTATGTAAGTAATCATTAAGTTAGTGAAAGGGCATGTCTAAAAGACATGCCCATTAATGAAAAGCCACCTGCGTAGGTATATAAGCAGGGCCTCATTGTAACATTTTATCATCTATCTATCTCATATCTTTTATAATATAATATTTGTATCCTCATGGATATCTTTGTATTCCAAGTGTTCTAGAGTATTTTAGCTTGAGAAAGAACTTTGTTCGCTTCATTTGGTATCAGAGCAATTCGATCTTCTCGCCACTCATCGCTGCACAGAGCTACGCTCCTTGATCCAGGGCTTTGACCATAAAAATCGTTAACCTTGTTGCCGTCGTGACTAAAGCGTTTTGCTATCAATCTTGGAGTTTCTCCATTTTCGCCACTAGGCCTTTGGCCATAATAAAAAAAAAGGGAAAAAACAAACCAGAGAATTTTTGAAAAGAAATATAAAAAAAGGGGAGAATAATTTATATAAAAAAATTGAAGAAATATTAAAAAAGGAAGAATTTATAATAAAAATAATAAAAGAGAGAAGGAAAGTCAAAGCATATTAAAAAGAAAAGAAAGAGATATATATAAAGAAGTACATATATGTACATACCAAGACAAATTAAAATTAAAAAGGAAAAAGAAATAAGAGTAGGTAAGGTTATTTTGATTATTCTTTCAGTGGTTTACAAGCTCATGGTTTTGGAAGTCCATGGTAATTTCCTATGGTATTTGCAAGGTAAAATAAGAAGTAAAGGAATAAAAAATCTCTTGTGAATGGTAAGTTTACTTTTACGTGGATAAATACACATAAGTGGACATATATTTTATAGGTGAATATATGTGAATAGCCACGTTTCACTAGGGTTGTAACCTTTCAACAACAAAAAAGAGTTAAAAAAAAATCAATTGTTAAAAGAGTATATATATATATATATATATATATATATATATATATATATATAAAATTAATTAATTAATTAAATTTTTTTTTTTTTTTGAAGGAATAATAACCTCATTAAAAAGAATAATAGAAAGTTAGGAAGGGTTACCTTAAAAACGCTAAAAACTCAATTCAAAAGACAAAATGAAATCAATCATTGATGGAAAAGAAATTAAATCCAATTCAGAAAGGAAAGAAAGAAAATTTCCTGAAAATTATAGTATTTTAACAAATACAAGATGAAGAAATTATTATCCATAAAACTTTGAGGAAAAAGTTCTGAAGGAAGGGCCAATTCATAATAAATAAATAAGTAAAAGATAATATATTTAAATTGTGACGAAAGAAAATAAAGGAAACTGTGCGTGATTGAACTGAAGACAAGTGTCAACTATAAGCTTTGAGGAAAAAGATTTTGAAGGAAGGGGCAATGTTATGAATATAATTCATAACAAATATAATAAATATAGTTATTAAGAGTTAGATAAGGATTATGTAAGTAATCATTAAGTTAGTGAAAGGGCATTTCTAAAAGACATGCTCATTAATGAAAATCCACCTGCGTAGGTATATAAGCAGGGCCTCATTGTAACATTTTATCATCTATCTATCTCATATCTTTTATAATATAATATTTGTATCCTCATGGATATCTTTGTATTCCAAGTGTTTTGGAGTATTTTAGCTTGAGAAGGAACTTTGTTCGCTTCATTTGACTTGGTCTTGGAGGAGTCTAGGTCAAGGGTCTAGGTCTTGGAATTCTTCAATTGAAGTTCTATAAAAAGAGAATAATTCTTTGTTAGAAAATCAGAAAGGCATAAATAGTTTCTTATACTTGATAATTACTTGTGATGTTCTTGTATTCTTATCAAATTTCTTATGATCTTCTTTTTTAATTCATCACGCAATTACCAAAATAGTAGCACACAGATCAAGGACAACAGATATAGGGAAAACCCCACTCTAGGGGAAAACCCAGTCAATAATTGTTCCTTCAATAGTTTTCCTGATATACTCTAGACTTGACATAGAATTCCTCCACACCAAGTCAAACCTCTTCTTCTTTTGCAGTTAATACTATCTTCGACCTGGCAGCAACAACAACAACAACAAAAACACTACGATGCAACACCCTTCTTCAACTTAGCAAATTCGATCTTGACCCAATAAATTTGATCTTGACCCAGTACTTCTTCTTAAGGAAACAATAACCAACAGTAGCAACTTCGACCTATTAGCAGCAAAATTTTCCTTGCAACAACTAGAAGTAAATGGAAGCAACTGGTAGCATAAACTTAGATATAGCTTGAGAGACTTCCATCTCCCTAAAGAACCCAAACGAGTGAGAGATAGATGCACCGAAACTTCGATCTAGGCTTAATATTCCTTCTTCTCCAGTCTCACACTTCCTTTTAGCCCTTTTCTTCACTTCACACTTTTTGCAGCTCTTTTGTAGATATCGAACTTGTGTAAGAGTTATTGCTCTAAATGAATTCGATTTGCTCAATATATAGCCTTTAGTTGAGGTCGAATTTACCTCCTTGAGGCCGACTTGGTGTGGAGGTGACATAATTAATTTTTGACTAAAAAATAAACCTTTTTACATTATTCAAAAGCCCAAGAAGGGTCTCTTTAAATTTACAATGACTCGATTGACTTAGAATAAATCCTAGAAGTCTTCAATGGGGACTTGGACCTAAAACATGATGACCCAAGCATGAAGCCCATGATTTAATAATTCATCGTAACAATAATACAATTTTCTTTTCATTATTATTTTGACAAGTACATTACATAATGACTCAATTACATTTATGAAGACCGAAACTATTTACATTCTTCAACACTCCCTCTTAACTAGGGAGGTATTCATTGTTGAGATTTTGTGTATTTGGGGTAGCATCAATTGTGCTCTAGCTCCCAAATTTTGAGGAAGGACTAGAGTACACTTGATCTACAAGACCCAGAAATTGATTTGGGAAATTTCATATGGTTTAGGAGATATTAAATTAATTAATTATTTTAATGTTTTTCCTAAGTTAAAACTTAGCGAACTTAAATAATTAAAGTGAATTTAATTAAACATGTGATGAAATTATCTTAAGTCACACGGACCAAGCTTTCTTTTAATCTTAGCCATTGAATCAAGATCTGATCATGGACGTTGGTTTCACAACAAGAAAAGTATAAAGGAAAGGCTTGGGGTCATTTGTAAAGACACACAGAGGTAGAGCACTGAAGCTAAGTTGAGATTCCAGGGTGGGTTTGCTAAGAATTCTCAGAAGTGTTTCAGCTGCAGAGAGGGGAATTTAGGCCAAGGGGATGATCTGATCCCGGGGTCTAGAATCACAAGAGGGATAGATAAGCTCAGAGAGGCAGTGTAGAGAAGCAGGAAAGCAACACTAGCAAGGACATCACAGTCCCTCAAGGACAGCGTGATTTTCAGGAGGAAGACCTCAAGGATTACACAGAGACCTTAAGGGGCAGCGTAAGGACTGCATCACCCAATCTGGGGTAACGCAACCATTTCCGGAGAAGCACTGAGGGATGCAGAGGCTTTAGAGGCTGACACAGAGACTTCACGGACAACAATGGGGTTACTAGGCCCTAATTTTGGCTGAGTCTTTTAAATCCCGTTTGAGGGTGTGGATTAGTCATTATTTTGGCTTCAGAACAGCCAATGAGCTATAGATCTATTATTTCTCTGTCGGGCTTTCCAGATCTAGAACCCTGATTTTTTGTATTCAGAAAATTATTAATAATAAAACCCTCTAGCAGCCAGAAGACCAATTTTCCCACATTGGGTTTTTCCGGGGACTATTTGTCCAGAAAATATTTGTGTCACTTTGTCTATGTGTGCATGTACTTGTTCTAGATCTGAATTGGTGAAGATCTTTTATGTGTTTTGCTTCGATTTTAATCTGAATTTATTCAGTTAATAACTTATCTAAGTAGGAGGAGCATAACCATATTAACAGTGAAAATTTCTCCATAAGTGTACAATTCAGAAATTTTCACATGGTATTAGAGCAATTACAGATCTAGGAGGGTCACCAACAAGAGAATGAAGGTTCTAGCTGCAAAAAGCAGTTGGAAAAACATCAGAAATGCAGATCTAAAGGGACATCGTAGTTTTCAGAGGTAGATTCACGCATAGGGAATGGTGACGCAGTCCAATGCTATCTCCTAGCAAGCCCACAAAATTACTGCACAGAGGCAACATAGAAACAACGCTGGATTGGTCTGAAGCCAGCTAGTGTGATGCAGATATGAATCTATCAGATCTAGAAGAGATTGAAAATTAGCTACAAAAATTCAGAAGGTGCTGGTGGGGTTAAATTTTTGAAGTTCTCAGATTTTTAGCCTAAGCACAAGTGATAAAGAGTGGGAGGAGATAAGCTTCTTAGAGAGTTTCTAGCCAAAGAAACTTACAGATTGATTAAAGGATCAAAGAGAGCTGAATCATTGTTGATTTGACAGATTTCCAAGGAAGGAAATTAATTGTCAGAAGGAGTAGAAGGTGCCTGTTTTGCCAAGGGTCTTAGATCCAGTTCTCTAGCAAAGAGAAAGGGAAGTTCAGACACATTTCTGAGCAGATGGATCCTCATGGACTGCGTGATCAGGACAGATTGGATGACCTCTCCAACTTTTCAGTTTGGAAGGAAAGGATCCTGATAGTCCTTGAGGCATATAATATTAGAGATCATGCAGAACAAACTCTGGCCACACTGACCGATCCAGATCTCCTACGGAAGCATAAGGAAGCTGTTGGGCATGGAAAGCGACTGATTATGGATGGAATTAAGGACCATATTATACCACACTTAGTTGAGAAGAAGACAAGGACCATATTATACCACACTTAGCTGAGAGGAAGACAACTAATGAGATGTGGAAGGCCTTAATCTCCCTATATGAGGGAAAATATGTCCAAAGGAAGATTCTGTTGGAGACACAGATGAGGTCATTCATGATGACCAAGGGAGAAGGCATGGAGAATTTTCTTTTCAGATTGTAGTCAATTAGAGATTAGTTGACTGCAACAGGTGCTAAGATGGAAGATGATGTGATAGTCAGGACTACCCTCAATGCAGCCACAGATGGGTGGGAAACCTTTATCCAAAGTATCCTGGGCAGAGCGGACCTCCCATATTGGGATAGCTTGTGGTCAATTCTGCGTCAAGAAGAACTCTGCAGATTCACCAAGAAGCAACACAACTCTGTATTAAGCAAAGTGAAGAAGGGATATGAAGAAGATGCAGCCTTGGCATCAAAGAGGTAATAGGGAAAGAAGAAGAAAGATCTGTCAAAGATCAAGTGCTTCCAATGTGGTGAAATGGGACATTTTTCCAGCAATTGTCCTCAGAAGAAAAAGGACAAGGAAGCTTATTCCAAGGCTGTTGTGGAAGATGATGGGTTGGAAGATGATGCAGCCATGAGCGCTCATGAACCACGAAGGTGGGGTGACATGGATATATAAAGGAGCTACATAGTCTGAGGGCGTGATCCTTGAGAAACTCGTCTCTTGGATCACATGCGAGCTATGATAGCCTTAAGATAGTAGCGGGGCAAGTAGAGCAATGGGTGCATAAATCACAGATGAAGCAGAGGTAGATCTGAAGACTAGGAGGAGCAGTGCAGAACAGTAGCAGTGTAGAAGAAGCAACAACGCAGAGGCTGATGCGACTTCAGCAGTGCAGAGCAGAGCTTCTTACGCAATGCAGAGCTACAACAACACATAAGGCTTACATAGTGCAACAACGTGAGAGATTTCAGCACAAGGGGCTGATGTGACTTCAATAGTGCAGAGGGAGTCTACTTACGCAGTGCAAAGCTGTAGCTGTGCATAATCCTTCAGATGCCAGCATAGATCTGTAGCCTATGGAGCTTCAGTGATGAGGATGCAACCCATCTGACTTGTCTATCAAAGATTGGGCAGGAGATTCAGTTGTTTCCCTCAACCACTGAAGTTGCAGTGCAACATATCAGCAGTGGCAGTGCTATGAGTAGCACAGATGCAACATATTGAGAGGGAGTTGCAGTACAGAGGTTGCAATGGCAGTGGCAGAGTCATGGGAAGCAGTATAAAATGGCAGCAACAGTGCAGAGTTGAGTGGCAGCAGACCAAGCTTCAACAACACAAAACTAGTACTCAAAGTCTTGTAATGCATAGTGTAATGTATTGCTAGAGCACACCCTTGATGCTAAGAGGCAGTTTTGAGATTTTGTGTATTTGGGTTAGCATCAATTGTGCTCTAGCTCCCAAATTTTGAGGAAGGACTAGAGTACACTTGATCTAAAAAACCCAGAAATTGATTTGGGAAATTTCATCTGATTTAGGAGATATTAAATTAATTAATTATTTTAATGTATTTCCTAAGTTAGAACTTAGGGAACTTAAATAATTAAAGTGAATTTAATTAAACATGTGATGAAATTGTCTTAAGTCACACGGATCAAGATTTATTTTAATCTTAGCCATTGAATCAAGATATGATCATGGCCGTTGGTTTCCCAACGAGAAAAGTATAAAGGAAAGGCTTGGGGTCATTTGTAAAGACACACAGAGGCAAAGCACTTAAGCTAAGTTGAGATTCTAGGGCAGGTTTGCTAAAAATTCTTAGAAGTGTTTCGGCTGTAGAGAGGGGAATTTAGGCCAAGGGGATGATCTGATCCCGCGGTCTAGAATCAACAAGAGGCACAGGTGAGCTCAAAGAGACAACACAGAGAAGCAGGAAAGCAACAATAGCAAGGACAACATAGTCCCTCAAGGACATTGTAGTCCCTCAAGGATAGTGTGATTTTCAACAGGAAGCCCTCAAGCATTACGCAGAGACCCTAAGGGGCATCGTAAGGAGTACATCACCCAGTCTGGGGTAATGCAACCCTTTCCGAAGCAGCGTTGAGGGATGTAGGGGTTTCAGGGACAGTGCTGGGGTTTCTAGGCCCTAATTTTGGCCGAGTCTCGTAAATCCTGTTTGAGGGTGTGGATTAGTCATTATTTTGGCTTTAGAACACGCAATGAGTTGTAGATATATTATTTCTCTTTCGGGTTTTCCAAATCTGGAACCCAGATTTGTTGTATTTAGAAATTTCTTAATAATAAAACCCTCCATCAGCTAGAAGACCGGTTTTCCCGCATTGGGTTTTTTCGGGGACTATTTGTCCAGAAAATATCTGTGTCACTTTGTCTATGTGTGAATGTACTTGTTCTAGATCTGAATTGGTGAAGAACTGTTATGTGTTTTTCTTCAATTTTAATCTGAATTTATTCAGTTAATAACTTATCTAAGTAGGAGGAGCATAACCAGATTAACAGTAAAAATTTCTACATAAGTGTAAGATTCATAAATTTTCACATTCATAACATGTGCAAGGAATATATCAAACTATATGAACTATGAATAATTTAGGCAACTCAATGTCATGGACTAGATTCTTGACCAAGGTAATCTATCCAAGGTCTCTCATCAGTTTAGGCATTAGAATGCCATGGACTAGATTCCTGACCAGGGAAATCTATCCAAGTGGGACTAAGATGGACTAAAGATGTCAACCTCTCTAGGTACCATCAGGCTTACTTTCTAACCATCAACCTAAGGATCCAGGTGTGTGTCAGATCTCAATGACCAATACCACCTTTCCAACTTCGGGAACTAGACGTCAACACATAGTGTCGACCATATGTCCTCCCAAGAAATGATTCACTCACAAATCATCAACACTTCTGATTATTAAAATCAATAACAAATCCTCCTTGATCCAACATATAAAGACAACAAATCTCTCTCGACTAACTTGATCGATAACAACAAGTATGTAAAACATACTATCGAACCTTTGAGAGATTTTCCTGTATGGACATAAATCCAATTAGTAACAAACTTTCAAATATACATAAGCACAAACCTCTGGGGCCTTTCTTGATGTTGCTTTCCACAGTAGGACTTCCAATTGAATATTTGACAGAAGATTCTTTAGCTTCCTTCACATGCAACAACATATTCAACACCTTAAAATGTATTCTCCAATTTCTTCTTTCAAGGTATTCATATGCCCTCCCTCTTAACTAGGGAGATTTATTCTATCCAAGCTCCCTCTTAACTTAGGGAGATCAACTTCTTCTATGACATTGGAAAATATTTCTCGACTTCCATCCTTATATTTTCTTTCATCATATCATGGCAACTTTACGAACATATTCATCATCTTTAAGATTATGTACCTACATGACTTAGATAGGAAGTACAACCAAATCTATAGAAGAATGAAGTTAATCATATCAAAGTCACATAATAATGGAAGCACTAAACTTTAAAAATATAATCAACAAGATACTATACTTCAATATTTCAACTTCTTGCCCAGGTTTTGTTACAAAACCCTAAATCATATCAATAACTTATATCTAGGGTTTCATTATCTTTTATATGGAAATCCCTAGAAACAATTCAAACAAGTATACAATGTATCTAACAAATTTTAGAATTCACATGTTAGACTTCTCACTATGATTTAGTGCACACCCTAGATTTCATAGATGAATCTTTAAGCTTCAACAATCAAAACCAATCACAACTCAATTTAATACTTCAATAACTTATCATATATTAGAGAATTGAGCTTCTACTAAGGTTTAGTTACAAAACCCTAGGAGTAGGGTTTAGTTCCAAACCCTAGGACTTATGACCACCAATAATTAGGTCAACACATAAATCTAGGATTACATCATCATGCACAAGCATATCATAACAACAAATGTTAGGAAAATTGATGATACAAACACGTTCATATATCTAACATATTTGATTAAATGGAAAAACATATGCCTAGGGATTCATTCCTAGGACACTATCTAAACAAGGGTTTTTCTCACAAATATTACCAAACCCTAAAGGTCTAGGGTTTCAATACATCACATAGAAAACCCTAATTTATTAAAACCTCAAAGGTTTGGGATTTTAGATAGCATCATTCAACCCTAATAGGTGAAGGTTTTCATAATCATACCAAAACCCCAAACATCAAAACCTTAAACATAAAAACAACATTTTTCACCAATAACCCTAGGTAGGCTAGGGTTTCAGATATTATCACCAACATACCCTCAGGTTAGGGTTTTTCCAGAGAACCTTTCTAGGGTTCCATAAGAATAATCAAAGATGTGAGGAGGGTATATTTATCTAATGATGAATCACCCAATCAAGAATCTTTATGATTCAAGAAGGCTAGAGACAACAATTTTAGTAATGTAGAATATCAGAAATGATGAATATACCTTTGAGAGATCAAAGTATTATAGTTTAAGGAATACCTTTGTTATTTGACAAACCTTGTAATATTGTGAGTCCTCCTTTCATAATCCTTGAGTATTGAGTAAGTCTCTCCTAAGAAAGGAAATAAAAGTAGAAATGTGATTAGTATTTAATATAAACAAACTTAAATAAGTAAGAAAACAAAAACTGAAAATGAATAAGGTAATTATCTTTTGGAAGTTGGTTAGGGATCCCTCCAAAGCTTGAGGGATACCTATAACCATATAAAATAAATTCAAAATGTATTTCCGAAAATATGTTAAACCTAAAAACACTAAAAATAAAAAATACAAAATGAAAATATCTAAGGCTTAGAGGAAAGAACTTAGTAGTGTAAGTACCTTATATATGATTCTTAGGGCTTAGATTTCTTGGGAGATCATTCTTCAACAACATTGGCTTGGTCTCTTTCCCTTTTCTTATTCCTTGGATTGTCGGGACATTCACTTATATAGTGACCCATTTTATGACATTGATAACATTCTATTTTCGACATGTCAACCTTCCTTCTTGGTCCTTTTGACCTTTTGGAGTTTCCTTTCTTATGTTGAGCAATATAGGCATTTGAAACTTCTTTATTGTTGGAAACAATTATGATTCTCATTTCCTCTTGGCTGCAGGCATTCCATAATTCTTGAAATGTGGGAGTTTCTTTCCAATTGTTCAATCCTGAAGTAAAAGCAATCCAAGTTGGTGGAAACCCAATAGTTCAGTTATCATTAGCTCTTTGTCTGGAATAATTTCATCTATGGCTAAAAGGTCATATTTGATTCTAGCTATCCTTACAAAGAAAGAAGTGTTGTGAAACTAGCTCCAAAAAGAGAAGAAAAGAGATATCAATGCCTTAGAAATAAGCCACTTCGAGGGGGCAACCTCCAATACATTACATGAATGAACAATTCTTGGATGATTCAAATTACAAAACCTCATTTCTATATATAGGAGTCCATGGGGCCACAATGTAATCCTAGTGGGGTCACAATGTAATCCTAGCCGACCTAACATTAATAATTTAAGGGCACAATAATAACAATATGGGGGTTACAAGGGTACAATAATAACAATAAGGGGGTTACACTAACAACAATAAGGGACTATACTAGTAATATAGGGACCTAACATGCCCCCTTCCTTCAAAAAAGTGTTGTCCTCAATGCTTGAGTAGCTCTGGGTGCTTCTGTATAAAATTCTCATCCTCCCATGTAGAATCTTTAGTGGGTAAGTTCTTCCATTGGATGAGATACTCTGAAATTGATCGATTCCGTAGCTATCGAGTTCTTTGTTTTCGTGACCGCTTTAGGTTCCAATATGATTTTTCATTCCTCATCAAGTTCTGGCAATATTGTTTGAACTGGAAGATTTTCAATTATAACCTTCTTTAAGCATGAAACATGGAAAATTGGATGCACTCGTGAAGAAGCAGGAAGCTCCAATTTGTATGCCATAGTACCAATCTTTTGCAACACCTTGTAAGGACCATAGTACTTTGGCGATAATTTATTATTCTTCTTAGCTTGCTTGAGGGACATTTGTTTGTATGGTTGTAGCCGTAAAAATACCCAATCTCCTACATCAAAACTTCTCTCGCTACGATGTTGATCTGCCTGTTGTTTCATTCGATTTTGTGCCAAATTCAGGTTATCCTTTAAGAGTTGGAGAACGTCTTGCTGATGCTCGATGTGATCTTCCACTGCTTGAACCTTCGAATTTTCCCTTAAAGATGATGTGATGGATGGTGGATGATATCCATAAAGTGCCATAAATGGGGTCATTTTTGCTGCAGTATGGAAGGAAGTGTTATACCACCATTCAATGAGAGGTAACCACTTGACCCATTGTGTTTGTTTATCAGATACAAAAAAGGAAGATATCCTTCCAAAAATTTATTCACTATCTCAGCTTGACCATCGCATTGAGGATGATAAGATGAGCTATGAGCTAATTGAGTACCCAAACAAGAAAATAACTCCGTCCAAAAATTTCCAGTAAAAATGGGATCTCTGTCGCTCACAATAACCCTTGGGCTTCCATGTAGCTTTTGAATTCTGTCCATAAATGTAGTAGCAACTGTATTTGCTTTAAATGGATGAGATAATGCACAAAAGTGTGCATACTTGGTAAGTCTATCAACTACCACCATGATGACATTCTTGCCTTCGGACTTCGGTAAACCTGTGATAAAATCCATTGAAATCTCCTCCCAACGTTGACTTGGAATGGATAAAGGTTGTAGAAGTCCCTGGGTCTTAATTGTCTCCACTTTATTCTGCTGGAAAACCAAACATTCCGCCACAAACTTTTGAATATCAGATTTAAGGCCATCCCAAAAAAATTCTTTCTTCACCCTGTGGTAAGTTTTTAAAAATCCTGAGTGTCCTCCTAAGGATAAGTGTGCAATTCCAAAAGAATATTTTGTTTTAGTTGGGAATTCTTACAAAGATATAAGCGATCTTTGTACCATAAGGAATCATTTTTCCAACTAAATGTATCAGGTGTACTAGGATCTTGCTGCAACTTTTGAATGAGTGTCCACACATCTTTGTCCTTCTTCCATTCATCTCTTGCTTCAGTTATCCAATCTAGTTGGATAATATAAATGGCACAAAGTAATTCTTCCACCTCTTCATTCTTTCTTGAGAGTGCATCTACAACAACATTTAGCTTCCTTTTTTATATACTATTTCAAAGTCATAACCCAACATCTTTGTGACCCATTTTTGTTCTCATCATGAGTTTCCTCTACTATCTTTTCACCATTAGGAAACATTTCTTGTATCAACTTTGTCAAACCTTCCATGTCTGCTTTTAGATCATTCTTCATGTTTTCCATTTTCTCATCGATCTTAGCTTCCATGTCATCCATCTTAGATTCCATGCCATCCATCTTAGATTCCATGCCAACTTCCATGCCATCTATCTTAGATTCCATGCTAGATATCTTAAATTCCATGCCATTCTTCAAACCATCCATCTTAGATTCCACGCATTTCTTCAAACCATCCATCTTAGTTTCCACGCCTTTCTTCAAAACTTCCATGTCACTTTTTGTTGCTCTTTGCGATAGTGAAATTTGTTGCACTTGCTCTTGTAATTTTGATATGTCATGTTGCCATTCTTCGTCTTCATGAGTCATAGTAGAGCTTTCTAAAGGCTTAATGGGTGTTGAATTATTTTTAGGGGCCATTAGAATCCAATACTGATATCTATCTTACAATATGCCCTTGGAATCAATTCAACTTGATTCTTCAAACAAGGCTTATGCAATTTGGAAAAAAAAATATACACCTTTTACTTGATTTTGAGGAGCTCGATATTGAAATTCAATTATCTCTATAATTGCAGATCCTCAATATCTGAAATTCAGCCTTGTAGTAGCCCTCTGAAGCTTCTTTCAAATGCCATAGGTCTGATCTGATTTGGATTCTTCAAGGCAAAGTTATGTCCAATCTCCCACAATCACCCAATTTTGGACTGGTTCAGTAGAGTGAACTTGTACGACTTGCCACGTGTCACTGTTTCCTTCTTTGGCACTGAAATTGATAGAATGAAAACTACAGTCCGTGTACTTGCGGCCACTTTTTACAGCATTCCAATCCAATGTTCAGAGAGAGAGATATGAATATTTTCCCACGATCACCTCTTTGGGATGAAATTCAGAAGTCTAAAAAAGCCCTAACTTCCACATATCATATCTCCGAAAATATTGCGAACCAATATCTGAAATTTTGTGACGATGTTTCTCAGGATTGCGGCTTCGCACTCAAAAAATTTCAACTTCTGAACCTTCATAGAAAAAAAGTTATTACGAAAATACCACGATGACCTGTTTAGGTTAAATTCAGGAGCCTGCAAAATGACCTAATTTGCACAGATCATATCTCCGAAAAGATTGTGAACCAAGCTCTGAAATTTTGCGACGATGTTCCTTAGGATTTTGGCTTGGCACTCTAAAAATTTCAAATTTTGAACCTTCGTAGAAATTTTTTTATAGCAAAAATGCCACGATGACCTATTTGGAGCAGCGAAACCCTAGAATCTGAAAGCTCTGATACCAAATGTTGTGAAACCAGCTCCAAAAAGAGAAGAAAATAGATATAAACGCGTTATAAATAAGCCACTTCAAGTGGGAAAACTCCAATACATTACATGAATGAACAATTCTTCGATGATTCAAATTACAAAACCTCCTTTCTATATATAGGAGTCCATGGGGCCACAATGTAAGGTCACAATAATAACAATATGGGGGTTACAAGGGTAAAATAATAACAATAATGGGGTTACACTAACAACAATAAGAGACTATACTAGTAATATAGGGACCTAACAGGAAGTCACAATGTCATCTTTAGTCATTTTTGTAGTTCTTAGCTCATTCTTTAAACTTGCTACTTGCCAACTTTTCTTGATAGTGAATAGCTTTAACAAAGCCTCATACATGTTTTGGGCATGGCCAATATTAGATATATAAGGGAGGCCAATATTAGATATATAAGGGACAAGAATTTCCTTTATGCCTTCTACCATTAGTGTCTGATTCTTTGAACTTCACCTTATCTGCATCATTGGATTATTCAGTAGGATTCTTTAATTTTCCTTTAACCTAATCCAATACTCTGTGTTTTTCAAGAATGAGGTCAATTCTCTTTTTTCATGACCTATAATTTGATGCTCCTTCAAGCTTGTTCCCTCCCTTTATTGTGTTAGACATTGTTCTTGAAAATAGTAAGCTTCTTCCTCTATAAGGTCTCCTTTTATGATTCCTTGATCAACTACTTAAGACTGCCTTTTTCCTCTTTCACTAAAGCTTTGATATCATGATAGAAAATAAGAAAGACATAATTTTTTTCTTATACTTGATAATTACTTGTGATGTTCTTGTATTATTATTAACTTTCTTATGATCTTCTTTCTTAGTTGATCAAGAAATTACCAAATAATAGCACACAGATAAAGGACAACAGATATAGGCCGACAACCAGGGAAAAACCCCACTCTAGGGGAAAACCCAGTAAGTAATTCTTCCTTCAATAGTTTTCCTGAGATAATTCATGACTCTATAATTTGATACAGACTTTCTCCACACCAAGTCATACCTCTTGTGTTTTGCAGATAATACTATCTTTGACCTGGAAACAACAACAACACTATGATGCAACACTCTTCTTTGACCTAGCAACTTTGATCTTGCTTTAGTGACTTCGATATTGACCCAATGAATTCGATATTGACCCAGTACTTCTTCTTAAGGCAACAACAACCAAAAATATCAAATTCAACCTATTAGAAACAAACTTATCCTTGTAGCAACTTGCAACAACTGGCAGCAACTGGTAGCATAAACTTCGATATAGCTTGAGAGACTTCGATCTCCCTAGAGAACCCAAACAAGTGAGAGATAGATGCACAAAAACTTAGATATAGGCTTAATCTTCCTTCATCTCTAGTCTCACACTTCCTTTTAGCCCTTTTCTTCATTTCACACTTTTCCAACTCTTTTGTAGATATTGAATGTGTGTGAGAGTTATTTCTCCAAATGAATTCGATTTTTTCAATATATAACCTTTAGGTGAGGTTGAATTTCCCTCCTTGAGGAAAACTTGATCTTCTTAAAGCTGACTTGGTGTGTAGGTGACATAATTAATTTTTGACTAAAAAATAAACCTTTTTACATGATTCAAAAGCCCATTGATAAGGGTCTCTTTAAATGTACAATGAATTTATTGACTTAGAATGAATCCTAGAAGTCCTCAATGGGGATTTTGACCTAAAACATGATGACCCAAGCATGAAAGCCGTGCTTTAATAAGTCAATGTAACAATAATAAAATTTTATTTTCATTATTCTTTTCACAAGTACATTACATAGTGACTCGATAACATTTATGAAGACCGAAACTAGTTACATTCTTCAACATTCTTGTGGGTTTTCCTCTCAAGTGGAGAGGTTTTGGCCCTCGCTGGTCGCCTACATATTCTATCCTCTTGTCTTATTGTTGTTTATGGTTTGGTAGTTGTTTGATGAAAATAACAATAAATATAATCGAGTGAAATAAGAAGCTAATTAATTTAAGTAAAAAAAACAAAAACATCACAAGCAGTGATCAAAGTAAGAGAACTCACCTATCTTGTTGCCCTATAGATTTCTCAACTCCTCCAAGCACTAAGTTAGTCCTTCAAGAATTTCTAAACAAATCAAAGTTGACCAAGTCAACAAAATTCAAACCTTTTTGAGTTTGCTTCACTTTATAATTCGACCTTCTACTTAATATATATAACTTCGATCCTTTGGAACAACACAAATCCTTTCTTTCGGCACATGTCAACCTTTTAATAAGTCTTCTATCAAGCAAGTCAATGTCTCCAAAGTCAACAACAGTCAACTCCCTTCAAACCAAACCTAATCCAAAGCTCGACCCTAAACCACGGGTTTTAAACTTGACCTACAACTCTTCAGCCCTACAACAACACAAAAACCCTAATTCAATTTGACATATGTGAGCATAAAATTCCAAATTTTAGCTTCTTTCCTTCACGAGGGTTTCCTCCTTGACTTCTTGCTTTTTTGTTCTAGATTTCTTCTTGTTTTTATTGCAGATCGAACTTCTTGCTTGAGAGATCGAATTGGTCACTAATGAGATTGAAGTTTCCTCTATTTATAGGCTTCCCATGAGGTCAAATATCCATCTTTAGGCCGACTTGTCACTAGTAGGGCCAACTTGTGCTAGGAGGCTAATAAGGACTTTCTATTCTCAAAATAATATCTTTTACATGTTACATTTTTCCCAATAGGGTCTTATACAATTGAAAAGGGCTTTCTTGACTCAAGAAAAATATTCTTTTGACTGAAAAACCCTAGGAGCATGAAATGCATGCTTGACCCATATAACCAATAAAATGAAGCATGAAATCCATGCTTAAAAATAATATTTTTCTTTCTTCTTTTTTCTTGTAACGTAAGATATACAAAATGACATGAGTACAATGACAATTATGAAGATTGAAACTAGTTACATTTTCCAACAAGAACTAGTATAAATAGGTTTCATGATTCCTTGATTTTGTTATGAACTCGATCAAACACAAGGAAAATATTCAAATATGAAGGAGTACTAGAAGAGGGTCACAACTTGTGAACTAAGGAGTTGAGGAAGACAAGTTTCTTGATATCTTTTGTGGTATTCTTAGTAGACCTGGACCTTTCTTTCTGGGTTCATTTTCTGAGGATATTTCAATAGTCTTCAACATCTCCTCAAGAAGTAGACCTCGATCTTTGAAGGAATAAACCTTAGTCTAGTATTAACTTGTTCAAGTGCCGATATTGGGCTAATATTGTAAAACAATTTGACCTACATACCTCAATCATATTAAAAGAGACTTCACCCCCCTTTCATGGTCATTGTAGGAATAAAGATTCTAGTTTACTGCAAGAGCATACCTCGCCTTACTATAGGAAAATCCTTAGCATTTTGAAACAGATTAAACCTTAGACCTATGACAAACATTCATGCCAGTGGAAATTAGAAGAACAAATTCAATATTTAGAATTCTAGAAACAAACCTTATCACTCCTACTAGAGAACAAAATTGTTGACACCTCTTTTTGAGGAGCTTCTAGAAGTTACAATTAGAGTTTGGATATAGTTCTTGAAGAAATTCTTTGAGGAATTATTGAGCATTGTTGAAGACACTTTAAAAAAACTTGTTGAAGCAACCTTTTAACATATAGTTGGAGAAGGATTGTGACACTTCTTGAAGCATCTATTGCAACAACTCTAGAAGCAGTTTTTGAAGAAAAAATCATTTTTGCAAACTTGTTATCACCTCCTTGAAGACCATCCTTGAAGTTGTGGACCACTGTTGAATACATTTTTGAAGTCATGTTGGGGCAAATTATAAAGAAACTATTGTGGAAATCTTGAATCTAAACTTATTCTTAGTTTTTGGAGAAATCTTTATTGTATCCTTTGAATAGAGTTGAATAATTTTGAAGATATCATTGAAGAAACCTCATTAAGAGCTCTTGTGTTGTCTTGAAGATTATGTTAAAGCTGAATTGTGTGGAGACTTGAGAAACCTCGACGAAGACTTATTGAGCTGACATAGATAAACCATCTTTGTCTACATCTAGAGCACTATTCTTGACAACCTTGTAGCATTGTTGAAGTTTTGTTTAAAATATCTTTCAAGTCTTGTTGAAGAAGCCTTTTGAAGACTTGAAGCAGTATTGAAGCCACCTTGAAGGATTGAATTAAATTGAGAGGGTTGGAGCCCTAGAGGATTGGAGTCCTCACACAGGGTTGAAGCCTTGTGGAAAACTAGGTTGGAGCCTAGATTTGTTAAGAGGATTGGAGTCCTCAAGTAGACCAAGTTGGAACTTGGATTTGAAGTGAGGATTGGATTCCTCACCCAAGGTCAGAGCCTTGAAAAAGTTGAAGAATTTATTGTATAGGTTGGAGCCTAAACTGTTGTAAAAGAGGATTGGAGTCCTCACCATCTTATTATTAAAATTATTTTTTATTCTACATATTATGTTCTGGTACAATTTGTGATAATATCTTAACTGGCATAATAGAACAATTGTAAAGAAATATTGATTCACCCCCCTATCAATATTTCCAACCTAGAGCATGTACCATAAAAAAAATAATTTTCATAATATTTGTGTTAATTGAGAATTTGATACATGATGCTATGATTATTTTTTTTCAATGAAATTGGTGGATGTATGGATGAGAGATATTGCACAATGTCAAGTTGTGAAACATGAAGGATGTGTACATATTTGACATAAAAATAATCAAATTCTATATGGTATTTACAACCACATGTGTTACGATCTATGTATATTTTGACATACCAAGGCTTGCATTTCTCAACATACCATGTCCTAATTTTTGAATCATTCATAGTGTTGTTTGTATTATGTCAAGGAAGTGCTTAATGTGGGTTTGACAATATTTAAAACATTTTCTCAACGTTAGCACAACCTTTTAGTTAGATAAAAACTTTTATTTTCATGCCAAAACTTTTACATTAGCTTATTAACATCATTAATTAAATTCTTGTTTGAAGAAAAATTCCTATCAATGAAGGCCTAATAAACTATTTAACTGGGGTTGTCAAGGTATTCCCTTACAATAGAATATTTTCGAAGATTTTTTCTATTTACTTTAAAAGTTTGAGACATTAGGGAAATTTTGAGGTGAAAAATGAGCCTTAAAATGAAAAATATACTAACAAAGTCAACTTTAAAAGAACTAATGTGATGCTAGATGATGATGTCATCCTCAGGGGTAAATATTTTTGGAGGGAAAAGAAGAAAACTACTATATATATATATATATATATATATATATATATATATATATATATATATATATTCTACTTATCTCTTTATATGTTTACTCAAATTTCAAGTGTGTACACTCCTTGGATGCAATATCTAATTCCACATCCAACAAGTGTACACACTTAAAATTTGAGTAAACACATAAGTTGAAAATTCTCTCTCTTTATATATATATATATATATATATCTGAGTAGTTTTCTTCTTTTCTTTTAAATAAAATAAAAAGAATTAGTTTTCTTTATTTTATTTTAAAAATTCATAACTGTTATTTTATTATATTCGATAAGAGACCCATTTTAGACCTCAATATTCCCCTAATACGTGTGTAACATCAAAATATGTTTCCTTGTGGAATTTCTTATAATAGAATTTTATATTACACTATGAGCTATGTTATGATTTATTGAATGAGTAGTCTTTCCAATTGTATTAAATGTAGTTTGAAGATTTCTAACAATTTGATTACTAGTGTTTGTACTTATAATTATCTTTATGCCTAAGATTCTCCTAAAAATAGTTAAACAATGTGATTTTAATTAAAAAAAATTAGTTGGCATTTATATGCATCATTTTTTGAATCAAAAATTTCTTTCAAAGTTTTGTGGCACTGATACTAAATAGGTCATCTATGTAACTTATCTTCAAGGCTCATTAGAGATATTTCATCCACATGATTACCTATAGGATTTCTTTGTCATGCACTGGCTAATCAAGGTAAGTAAGGTGAACATTAAGTCTAGATCTCTGGATCAATGGATTCTAACACTTCATCCACCTGATGGTTGAGATTGAAAATGCAATGAACAATTTCCTGGTTTGTATGTTGAACATATAGCCATTCAAATTAAGTTTGCAGATGAAAAAACTCTTCATTAGAAGGTTATGAATAATTCATTTCTTTAATTTTTACCTTTGGATACTCAACATATCAAAAAATTTGTATGTCTTCTTCAAATATGTCATTTCTTGTTGATGGAAGATTGGCTAGAATTTTACTTGATGTTGTAGTTTGAATGGCCCCCATTGGACAAATACACTTTAGTTTTAGCAAATATTTCACCATGGTATCCGTTATGCAAGGATTTGAGCTAGTGATGGGTGGATGCCTATGTTTATCCATACCCAATCTTGTCTTTTCTCTCAGATCTTGGACTCTTTTAGGGGAAATAACTTCCTACTAGAAATTTTTGATCAATTGTGTAAGTTTCCCATCTCCAAAAGGTTATAATACAACAATAATATGGTAAATATAATTAAGCAAATCAATTTTAAGAAAAATAACACCTGCAACAATTTTTTTTTCGTGGGATTGCATGTTCGAACAAACATGTGAGTGATGATAGGAGAAAAATTATGGGAAATAGAAACATGTGTTTTTGTATTGTAAAATCAAGAACATGTGTGTGTTAATAATGCATGCATGTTAATAACACACACACATTTTTCACACAACATCTACATTGAGGGAAAATAAGAGGGAGGAATGTAGAAAGGAAGAGAGAGAGAGACAACGAGATTGGGGGGATGTTGATGGTGTTGGATCCTGCCAACATACAGGGGGTCTCCCTGATATGAAATCCCAATTATACCTCACACCATTTGGTATAGGATCCCCATCTGGAAATGTCGCCCGACTTCCATATACTTAAAGATTTTCCTTGGTTTCAATCGTTAGCATGAGAGAGAAACACACATGTTTCAAATGAGAAAGTAAGCATGCCTCATGAAATGATAAATTGTAATATATATCCAGGTTATTTCACTAGAAAGGAAGATAAAGTGAGCCTTTATAAGAAAAGTATTAGTACTATCCCAATAAAGACACACACACATACATATAAAAGAATCGTTGACTTTCTAGCAAAGTAGTTCACATGGACATAATGATCATTAAAACAATTACAACACACATTCAACAAGCTGAGCACCAAAGCCAATGAAATAGTTCAATTTCCTTAGTACATATCAAACAAAACACATGTCACGAAAATATAAAGAATAGTATTATTATATTCATGATATATGCATGAAATTGTGTTAGCTCAATGAGCTTCAAATATTAAGCGAAAGTTCCAAGATACATGGATACAATGAGACACCACTAGCTCCAATAATGGAGAATTAAGCCACTACTTTATCTCCAAAAGACCAATATTTATCTCTAATTCCTAGATGGATAAGCCAAGGTTAAAAGTCCCTTACTTGAGTAATGAGGCTTTTTTTATAACAAGAGGAATGACCTTTCATATTCCTCATGACTCTTAGACTTATAATGTGACCTTTTGACTTCCATGAGACTTTTGGAATTTTCCTAATGACTCTTTTGTCCATATATGTCTCTTGGACTTCCACATATTTACATTTACAATATTTTCGAAAATTACATAATCATTTTCCACATCATCATGTGAGGACAACCATGACAAGTCATAGACATTGATGACTTGGACTCATAGTAAATTGTAACATGGATTTCTTTGAGAAGTGACGACACTACCACTATGTCTTTAATACTTTTAACAAAAATTGCATTGTTGTTGCCTTCTACCCTTCAAAGGTCTTGTGAAATCATGGAGGCTTCATGAGTCACTTTGATCATCTGGATATATCATTCCTTTAACTATCACAACAAGGTAACTTGTGCATTTTGTCTTTAATATGCTTCCGTGGGAAACCTTTCTTGAAAAATCTCCTCACAGATCTTTGCCATGTGTTATTGAGCACCTGCAAGTCTAGATCACTCACAAAAAGAAAAAATTAGCTAAAAAATCTTGTATTCTATCATGTTTGATGCAAATTTTTTAACTGTGGATAAAAATTCACACAAGAGAGAGGGAGAGACCTTCTAGGCATAGAGCGCACTTACATGAGACAAAGGAGAGCTTCAATGCTCACTAAGACTATGTCATGCGCAACTCTAGAGGAGGAGGAGGAGGAAAGATGAGCGCATGTTGTAGTTGAAAGAGGTAAGGCATTAGGACTAGCCAATAAAAATGCGGCATGCGCTAAGGAGGGAAGCTAGGGCCATAGGGAGTGCGTAGGTTGCAATCACAAGGCACAAGGGAAGGAATTACTTCCCACTGGAAGTGCGCAAGGTGCCACACTGGGAGACATGGACTTGGCTAACATAGTGAGGGAGGGAAAACATAAAGGAGGGGGGTCTTCTAACTAGAATTGCATAGTGCACATGAGAGAGAGGGAGGGATCAGGATGATACAGGTTGCAGTTCTAGATGACAAGGAGGGCCACCATTAGGCCTTAGAAGTGCACAGTGCACTCTTCCTAGCCTAGTGGGCAACTTGTGAAGTTAGAAACATGTCTAAGTTTGGAAAGGTGAAACATAGAAAAACATAATGATTTAGGGGAAAAATAAAGCACAACACATCTCAACTCATAAAAAAACTTAAACAATACCTAATACTAAGAAATATACATCAAAAATCCAGTTCAAAAGCAGTCTCCAAGTGCAATAAATAAAGTACGTGCGGTTGTGACCAATAAGTGTCGTTTTGTGATTAGGAAGTGTACTATGACTCCAAAGTGTGTTATTTCTATTCTTAGTGATCCGAAAACACTTAGGAAGGATAAAAAACACTTGAAAGAAATGTATAAACATAAAGCGACACTTGAAAAATAAAAAACGACACTTCACATGACAGAAGGTAGGCTCCAAATTTTGAATATAGTGAAATTTTTGAGGGTGTTGTACCAGTGATAATAGGGGGTCAAATAGAGAGGGAGAGAGAAAGGAATAGGGAAAGGGGGAGGGGAAAAGAGAGAGTGACTAATGGTGAAAATAAAATAGAGAGAGGGAGGAGTAGGAAAATGGAGAGAGAGATGAAAATAGTTATGGGGAGAGGGGGATAGATAGAAAGCGATAGGGAAAAGGGTAGAGAGGGGGGGGGGATATCAAGAAAGAGAGAGATAGGAGGAAAACATAGGGGGAGAGAGAGGGATATAAAAAAATAGGAATGGGGAAAGGATGAGAGAGGGGGGAATAGGGAAAGGGTGAAAGAGATAGGATAAGGGATAGGGGGAGGGGGAGATATAGAAAGAGGTAGATAGGGGGGGGATTAGGGAAAGTGATATAGAGGGATATAGGAGGGAAACATATGGAGAGAGAGAGAGAGAGAGAGAGAGAGAGAGAGAGAAGGAGTTGGGAAATGGGGACAAAGATGGAAAGAGGGAGAAATGGGGGGGGGGGGGTGAGAGACAAAGAGAGGCAAAGGGGAGAGAGAGAGAGAGAGAGAGAGAGAGAGAGAGAGAGAGAGAGAGATAGATTCATTCTTATAATGAGATGTGGGGTGAATCAATATACTATCATTTTTTATTTTAAATGATGATTCATCAATCATTCATTAACTTCAAAACATTAAATGGATGTAAACTCAAATCAAATCCTTTAATTGATTAATGTAGAAACCCTTGTAGGAGAAAACCACAAAATATTATCTTTATAAATGTATTTAGGCACCAACCTACTGTTACAAAGCTTATAGGAACTTACCTACTGGAGACACTAATATCCTTAGTTGACCACCAAGTTAGCAAGATATTGTGTAGGCACCAACCTATTAGAGATGTTAATATATGTGGTTAAGAACTAACTTAGAAAGACATATATAGGAAATAACACAAGGAATGCATCATAGAGTAATTATACTTCATCCACATGCATCATAATTCATGCATTTCACAACATAATCATACACTTGAATTTCATGCCCCATCACCTCTTCTTGCTTCATACTCCATATATAAATTCAAACCCTTCACAAATGTAGCCTTTGTGCCCTACCTAACCTCATAGTATCATTCCATAGAATATAGTTCCAGACTAGTGCAATTCACAACATCATAACCCTAAAGTATCACACTTCAAAACATCATATACATTATTCCTTCATGTCACATCCTTAAAAACTCCAAGAAAAATCCTTAGGCTCCTCTTATGCACCTTTAAACTTCCAAAGAGTACTCCCCAGGTCCCCTTGTGTGTTGAGAATTTGGAGGGGCGTATATTAATTCAAATTCTCTACTTGATAATTACTTATGAGCTTACTTATTTCACTTATGTCTTTTCTTCTAGGCTTATTATATCTTTCATAAAGTCAATAACCAAAAATATAAGAGACACAAATTTAGGCTCTTCAAGATAGGGCCAAAACCTCTCCCACTTGGAGAGGAAAACCCATAATAAATTCTTCTTATAGAATTTCAGATGACAAGTACCATGACCATGAAACAGACCCTTGAAATTTATATGCCTTCAAGACCTTGTCACTGCTTTGTCAACGATTCCTTGAGCCGATCCTTCTTTCTTGCACCTTCCTGCACCAGTCAGGACCGTTCAACACCAAAATTAGAGAGCTCGTTCTCTAATATTCAATTTCTCCTTTACATTGGATCATTCTTGGCTAATTCTTATCTAACATTTATGCCCAAGACAATGGTACATAATCATTTATATGCAGTCCTTATAACATGTCTCCTTAGTGTGAAAATTATACTATAGTGTATTGGTTTATTTTCTCCTACTTGATTTAATTTATACAAGTTATTTTCAGAAATTAGATTCAGAAAATACCGAAAATAAACACAACTATAGCTTAAAAATGTAGATCATTTACTGAATAATTCACTCATGCAAAAAAGTGACACATGGATTTTTGGACATAAGTCCTCGGAAAAACCCAAAGTGAGAAAACTGGTTCAGTAGATATGAGGGTTTTATTATTAAGTAGTTCTGAGTACAGTAAATCTGGGTTCCAACCTTGGAAAACAAGACATAGAATAAAAGATATAAAATATACAGATAACCTAAATATCTAGTGCCAAATATGTGACTGATGCACACCCTCAAACGAGATTTATAGGACTCAGCCTAGATCTGACTCTAAAAACCCTCAACGCTGCTTCTGAAGCCCCATCGTTTCCCTGGAGGTATTGCGTCAGCCTCTGCATGCCTCTAGGAGGGTCTGCGTCACCCTAGGAGGGTCTACGCTGCCTTTGCGCCGCCTCTACTTAGCCAGTGTCAGCCCAACATGGCCCTAGTTGCCTCTGCGCTATCCCTGTTGCTCTATGTGGCTCTGAAGCCTCTCTGTGCTGTCCTTGTGGCTGCTCCTCTTGCCTCTTGCTGTATATTGGACCCGGAATTAGAACATTCCCTTGGCTAATACTACCCCTCACTGCAGGAAATTCCACTGGAAATTCTTAGCAAACCTGCCTTAGAATTCCAGATCTATTCCTCAGTTCTACAGAAAATGTGTGTTCTCAACTGACCCTCAAGCCTTTCTTTTATACTTTTTCGTTGAACCTTTCAACGGTTGAGATTAAATCGTCCATCAATGGATGAGATTAAAAGACTGCTTGATCCATGTGACTTAAGGCAATTTCAACACATGTGTTAATTAATTCACTTTAATTATTTTATTTTCCTAAGTTAAACTTAGGAAATCCATTAAAAATAATTAATTATTTGAATAACTTGAACACAACTTGAAATTTCTCAAATCTATTTTTGGGTCTTGTAGATCAAGTGTACTCTAGTCCCTCCACAAAATTTGGGGCCTAGAGCACAACTGATGCTACCCCAAATACACAAAAATCTCAACACTTAGCACTGTGTAGATAACCTTTTTCCTGCCTTGAATACTTTGCTGGACAATCCTTACATGACTTCGCACTTCATTGTGAGTTTGTTTCTCTTTGGCATCAAAGTAAAACCCTATAATTTAGTTCTTTCTCCTTTATTTCGGCCCTTTACTTCACACTTATTATAACTCTGTTCTCTCATATAGTTCAGATATATACCACCAAGGTATATTAGACTTGTCCACATTACTGTTTCACACTTATCCACATTCATTGTTCCAGGCTTGTTCGCAAGTCTTCACATATTATATGATATTACATCAACCTTCCTTCGCAATTTCTTCATACTGTATAAACCTGATCCTCCTGTCTGTAATCCGCAACCTTCTTCCTGAAATTTCTATACGAAAGTCTTACTCTCTGTTTTTTTGCATAGTATATATAGGGTATATATAGCTGTTTCCTCCTATAATTGAGCCGAACCGACCATATGTAGCGAGGCCGACTTGAACACTTGTTTATAGGTCGAATTATAGAGAGTATTTTCTAGCATTAAGGAGGTTGACTTGAGGGCTGTCTTGAGACATTTCTTCTCGGATAAATGACAAGGGCTTGAGGCATATTCCTTTGACTAGACACTTCATAAACATGACTCTTAAATTCATTTATAATCGGAAGACTGTTAGGTCCCTATAATACTAGTGTATCCCCTTATTTTTGTTAGTGTAGCCCCCTTATTGTTATTGTTGTACCCCTGTAACCCCCATATTGTTATTGTTGTGCCCTTACATTATTATTGTTAGGTCGGCTAAGATTATATTGTGACCCCATGGAATTATATATATAGAAGGAGGTTTTATCATTTGTATCATCGAAGAATTTTTCATTTATGTAATGTAAAGAAGTTTTCCCCCTCGAAGTGGCTGAATTATAAGGCGTTGATATCTCTTTTCCTCTATTTTTGGAGCTGGTTTCATAACATTTGGTATTAGAGCTTTGGATTCTAGGGTTTCGCTGCTCCAAACAGGTCATCATGGAATTTTTTCTATAAATTTTTTTCTACGAAGGTTCAGAAGCTGAAATTTTTACCATGAGAAGAAGAAATCATGAGGAATGTTGTTTAAAAATTTCAGATCTTGGTTCACAATATTTTATAAGATATGATCTGTGGAAGTTAGGGTTTTTGCAGGCTCTCGAATTTCATCTAAAAGAGGTGACCATGGGAAAATCGTCATAACTCTGTATCTGAGCATCAGATTGGAATTATGTAAAAAGTGGCCGAAATCACATGGACTGTGGTTTCCTGTGTATCAATTTAAGAGCCGAAGGAGGAAACAATGATACGTGGCACACCATAAAAGTTTGCTTTACTAAACTAGTCCATAATTAGGTCATTGTGGGAGATTGGGAATAACTTTGCCTTGAAGCATCTAAATCAGGTCAGACCTATGGCATTCGAAAGAATATTTATAGGGATACTATAGGACCGAATTTCAGATATTGAAGATCCGAAATCATAGAGATAATTCAGTTTCAATATCGAGCTCCTCAAAAGCAAGAAAAGAGTGTGTATTTGTTTTTTAAATTGCATAACGTTTGTTTGAAAAAGCAGTTTGAAGTGATTCCAAGGGCATATTGAAGCATTTGTATTAGTATTGGGTTCTATAATGCCTCCCAAAAATAATTCCACACCCATTAATCCCTCATAAATCTCTACTATGATGCATGAAGGGGAAGAATTGTAGTATGATATATCAAAATTACAGTACCAAGTGCAACAAATTTCGATCTTACAAAGAGAAATCAAAGATGACATAGATGGTTTAAAAGAAAAAATGGAGGCTAAGTTGGACAGTTTGAAGGATGAAATAAAATCTAATATGGATGATAAAATAGTGGAAGATCACATCGAGAATCAATAATAAGTTCTCCAAATCTCAAAGGATAACCTAAATTTGGTGTAGAATCAAATGAAACAACATGAAGATCAACATCACAACGAAAGAAGTTCTGAAGCAGTCACAGAAACAAGAACTCGACAACTACCAAATCGATCAATTTCATAGTATATCAACAAGTGGAATAATTTACACGTTGAAGATTCCACATGGGAGGATGAGAATTTTATACAGAAGCATCCAGAAATAATACAACGTTGAGGGCAACACTTTTTGAAGGAGAGGGGTATGTTAGGTCCCTATAATACAAGTGTCTCCCCTTATTGTTGTTAGTGTAGCCCCCTTATTGTTATTGTTGTACCCCTGTAATACCCATATTGCTATTATCGTGCCCTTACATTATTATTGTTAGGTCGGCTAGGATTATATTGTTACCCCATGGACTCATATATACAGGAGTTTTTTTCATTTGTATCATCCAAGAATTTTTCATTTATGTAATGTAAAGGAGGTTTCCCCCTCGAAGTGGCTCAATTCTAAGGCATTGATCTCTCTTTTCTTCTATTTTTGGAGTTGGTTTCATAGCAAAGACAAATCCTAATAGACATAAAGAAGAAGTCTATTGACCTATAATAAAAAATTGCTCATGAAACCCATGAGGCAAGCATACCAAAAATATATTTTATTATCTTTGTCTCCTTCTTTACATAAATAGATAATTACATAGTCAATATGAAGATCAATCCTAGTTACACTTTTTAACTCTCCCTCTTAACTAGGGAGGTATTCATATAGGTACATGGTCACTTTCAAACTGAAGAATCTCATAAGAAGAATCGGATTGGTAATCACATCTGTATAGCATCATAAAACCTTGCTCATGAAGGTTTTATGATGCTATACTCAACAACTACCAAATTGATCAATTTCAGAGTATCTTAGTAAGTGGAATAACTTACCCATTGAATATTCCACATGGGAGGATGAGAATTTTATATAGAAGCATCCAAAAATAATAAAGCATTGAGGGAAACACTTGTTTTAAGGAGAGGGGCATGTGAGGTACCTATAATACTAGTGTATCCCCTTATTGTTGTTAGTGTAGCCCCCTTATTGTTATTGTTGTACCTCTGTAACCCCCATATTGCTATTATTGTGCCCTTATATTATTATTGTTAGGTCAAATAGGATTATATTGTGACCCCATGGACTCCTATATATAGAAGGAGGTTTTGTCATTTGTATCATCTAAGAATTGTTCATTTATGTAATGTAAAGGAGGTTTCCCCCTCAAAGTGGTTGAATTCTAAGGCATTGATCTCTCTTTTATTTTATTTTTAGAGCTGGTTTCATAACAAAGACAAATCCTAATAAACATCAAGAAGTATATTGACCTATAATAAAACCTTGCTCATGAAGCCCACGAGGCAAGAATACCAAAAATATATTTTATTATCTTTGTCTCCCTCTTTACATAAATACATAATTAGATAGTCAATATGAAGACCGATCTTAGTTACACTTTTCAACACTTTCTCTTAACTAGACACTTCATACATGACTCCTTATATAGGACATTTATGACCAGGAAAAAACCATAGAGGACATCAAGAAGAAGTACTTTGACCTAAAACCTTGCTCATGAAATCCAAGAGACAAGTATGTCAAAAATATATATTATTATCTTTGTCTTATTCTTTACATAAATACATAATTACACAGTCAGTATGAAGACCGATCCTAGTTACACTTTTCAACACTCCCTCTTAATTAGGGAGGTATTCATACAGGTACATGGTTTTCAAACTGAAGAATCTCATAAGAAGAATTAGATTGGTAATCACATCTGTATAGCATCATATCAACCAGCATTTTCCTAGTGCAAGGCCTTGACTAACAGCCCCATCTCTCAATGAGACAATGGGCTACAATGTTGGTGAGACACATGACTTATAGACACCATAGTCATTGTCTCTCCAAGGTACATACTCCACCCAAGTGTTCCTAGAGTATGAACTTCTTGGACTATTCTTTTCTTGGGTATCTAGCCCTCAAAGAATATCGGTCCCCGACTACTCTTATCTTGAATGCCCTATCACATTCTCAAAGAGTATCAAATGCCAAATGATTACCCAAGTGAAGACCATAATGATGTGTTTATCCATTCTCTCCACATGTCCTTCACTAAGACTTACGACTGTTATTCCTGGTCTAGTGCATGATACATGTATTAGAGAATCATATACGTCACTCCCTCTTAATTCAGGAAGGACATACTTCAAGTTTTTTCCAAGCAAGAAACTTATCACCAGGCTCCCTCTCAACGAGGGACCTACAACAACAATGGCGATATACCCATATTCTCATGAAGGATTCCTCCCCTCAATGCCATGGATTTCAATATTGATGAACCTTCAACCTTTGGCTCCATATGGAACAAATCATCTATCACTTTCATCCTTGAGTCATGTTAGCTATCAGAGAGTGATTCATCAGACTTCCTTATCTGGAACACCTTTATGCCATGCTACTTTTCTTCAAACCATCTCCTAAGGATTTTACATCCTTCCACATGATTGACAGGCCTGCATAAACTCATCCAGATAAACATATACATATGAAATTTTAAGTCAAAAGTTACCTCAGTGATGATCTTTCACCATGACATATTCCTGTAGGCATCGACATCCTTTATTCAGATTGAAACATCTCCTAAAGATATGTCTTGTCCAAGGTATTCTTGTTTATCAGACTTCTATCAGAGTCTACATATCCTCCCAGGAGATCTCCTAGTCACATATTCTTGGCTTCCGGAGAATAACCGCCTCTTTAAATGATTGCACTTCATGATATCTTCAATTATTTCTATGCACAACTTCATACCCAGGAACTTCCAGTATCCAATTCCTTGTTTGTATACAACTACCTCATATTCCATATGAGGACATATTTAATTTTATCTGTTAGTGGAAACCTGTGCACCGTGAGAGATCCTCCTCCATAGATCATACTTATAAAAATAGAATTCCATTACATGCAACCATATGACATGAATTCACAACATCCAGTGTCAACATATAAATATATATATACCTCATACCTTTTTACTTTGAGTCATCTTGTAGCAATTTTACTAGAATGAATAATTTCATTCCATTGACTTGCTTCATCAATATGTCATCACATCCTAATACCAAAATTCTGTAGCATAGAATTGTCAATGAAACATTTATGCTTTCTTTATAATCAGTGAATCCATAGAGAACTCCATTAGAAAATGTCAGCACCTGTTTCCATGATGACCCTTGATCTTGATGACTGCCCTCCATCAATGTTCTTTATCAGTGAGGTTTTCCAGGAACTGTTTCACCAAGAGCTCCTACCATGCTTCTACCATGATTCTATTAATATACATTGCTTCTTGTCATACTATTTTACAACCAACCGAAATCACTTAAAGAAGAAGATGATCTCAATCATAATAAAGATCTCTCGCTTCTTCTTTCTTAGATTTCTTTATATCAGGTTCTTCCTTTATATCTGTGACATGGGCTTCTTCCTTTTTCCTCTCGTACTTTCCAGATTTAGGATAGTCCCTTTTATAATGCCCAAGTTCATTACATCCAAATCATCGTACTTTTTCCATACTTCGTCTTTTATTTTGAGGACCAAATTTTCCGAATCTTCCTTTCTTCCTAGACATGGCTACAAAGGCTTGATTCCCTTCACTTGATGCCATTTCAGCTTTGGATTTCAATTTTTTTTCCTCTATTTTACATAGAGACCATAGATCGTGGAATGGTGTTGCTTCTTTCTTCTCGTATAAGCTTGAAGTGAATTTTCCCCATTCTTCCGCTAGAGCATTCAACACCACTATAGTCATCTCAGTATCAGACATTACTTCTCCCAATTCCCGCAATTGGTCTCTTATTTCAGAAATCCCCAGAAAGTATGAAGTGATTCCTTCTTCTCTTGACAATTTCATTTTGTATAGTTCTTGTCTCAGAGAGATTGCTTTTCCTGCAGTACTCACAAAGAATAGCTCCACTAGTTTCTCATATATTTATTTTGTAGTTTTTATTTTTGATACGTAGGGTATGAGTGAGTCCTTAATGGATTCTATGAGAATCCTTTGGGCTTTGGTTTCTCCTTTCATGTACTTGGCATGAGCTGGAGCATATTATTTTGAGGGTTGAATTGTAGATCCTTTGATGTAGTCCATAGCTTCATCTTCAATTAGATTCAAATTTGTCCTCTTCTTCCATGCACTAAAGTTTGATGACTCAAGCAATTTGTTGCTCTCTTTACAATAAGTAATTTTGACAGATTTAAATAAGGTCATATATACTTACTTGAGTAGAGTGAATTCCTCCTTTTCGCAACTTATTTGATAATGATGAAGATAGGAAATCCTTATATTGAGTTCTCTGATGAAGGGATTCTTGAATCCTTGACGATAAAGGATGTTTTCCAAAAAGATGATGTCTCTTCCAACAATGTCTTGAATATAACCTTTTGATGAAAAATATTATCCTTTTTATTAGTGGATACTTTGAATAATATTCCTTGCAAATTGATCTGACCTTTTAACCCAGACTTTGATCTTTGCTTCTTTGAGTGTATTCTTGTCAAGTAGCCCTTGTGTTCAACACCTTAGCTCTGATACCATGTTGAGAATTTGGAGGGGTGTAGATTAATTCTAATTCTCTACTTGATAATTACATGTGAGCTTACTTATTTAACTTATGTATTTTCTTCTTAGCTTATTATATCTTTCATCAAGTCAATTATCAGAAACACAAGAGACACAAATTTAGGCTCTTCAAGCCAGGGCCAAAATCTCTCCCTCTTGGAGAGGAAAACCCACAAGAAAGTCTTCTTGTAGAATTTCAGATGACAAGTACCATGACCATGACATAGACCCTTGAAATTTATATGCCTTAAAGACCTTGTCACTACTTTGTCAATGAATCCTTGAGTCGATCCTTCTTTCCTACACCTTCCTGCACCGGTCTGCACCATTCAACACCAGCCTTAGAGAGCTCATTCTCTAATATTCAATTTCTCCTTTACCTTGGATCATTATTGGCTTCTTCTTATCTAACTTTTATGCCCATGAAAATGGTACATAATCCTTTATATGCAGTACTTATAACATGTCTCCTTAGCACTATGTAGATAACCTTTTTCCTGCCTTGAATACTTTGCTGGACAATCCTTACATGACTTCACACTTCATTGTGAGTTTGTTTCTCTTCCGTATCAAAGTACAACCCTGAATTTAGTTCTTTCTCCTTTATTTCGTCCCTTTAATTCACACTTATTATAACTATGTTATCTCATATGGTTCAGATATATACCATCGAGGTATATTAGACTTGTCCATAATACTGTTTCAAGTTTGACTACATTATTGTTTCAGACTTATCCACATTCTCTATTCCAGAATTGTCCGCAAGTCTTCACATATTATATGATATTACATCACCATTCCTTCGCACTTTCTTCACAATGTATAACCCTAATCCTCCAGTCTGTAATCCACAACCTTATTCCTGAAATTTCTATACGAAAATCATAGAGGAGTACAAGTCTTACTCTTTGTTTTTCTGCACAATATATATAGGTTATATATAGTTGTTTCAACCTATAATTGAGCCGAACTGACCATATGTAGTGAGGCCGACTTGAACACTTGTTTATAGGCCGACTTGTAGAGAGTATTTTCCAGCGTTAAGGAGGTTGACTTGAGGGCTGTCTTGAGCCATTTATTCTCAGATAAATGACAAGGTCTTGAGGCATATTCCTTTGAATAGACACTTCATAAACATGACTCTTAAATAAATTTATAACCAAAAGACAAATACTAATAGACATCAAGAGAAGTCTATTGACCTATAATAAAACCTTGCTCATGAAACCCACGAGGCAAGCATACCAAAAATATATTTTAATATCTTTGTCTCCTTCTTTACATAAATACATAATTACATAGTCAATATGAAGACCGATCCTAGTTACACTTTTCAACATTGTGCACCTTATATCTCTTTTGCATAGTTGTACTTTATATTCTTACTTGTATATCCTTCACATATGCATATGTCATTTATTTTTAGTGTTTATATGTTCACTTATGGGGAAAATTTGTAAATATTGGTTGAGCCAAGTTGTACTTTAACCCTAGGTCAAGCTCACATATTTTTTCATATCTTCTCATTCTTATGGAGTTAGAGGGGTTCCATATACCATTCAATAGGTATTTAGAATAAAAAAATCCTATTTTCTCATTTGAGCAAGGTATTTAGAATAAAAATAACTTTAGAGATAGGGTATCCAAACTAGGCATAAAAAATCTAAAAAAAATATTTCCAACAATCTCCATCTTGCAATATTTCTCTTTGACATCTATATTGTCCCCTGTCTTTGACATAAATGACAAAAATATTTAAAAAAATCTCCCTCTTTGCCATTGATGACAACCATTAGTAAATTTTCCAACAATACGAAATTACTCCCTCTGAGTCTGAAAATCTCCTTGTAACATATTCTCCCCTTTTGAAATCAATGGAAAAGGCCTTTCCCACCTTGGCTTGTGTTTCCATTTACAAAAAGGGTGAGAGGGGCATCATTCCCATCTTATATTTGAGATATTCAATTTTTTTTTTTTGGGAAGGGATTTGATAAAAATATGCACAACCTATTTCTTGGTGGCAATATATTTCAACTTGAAACTTTTTTCATATACTTGTTCTCTTAGGAAGTGGTACTTGACGGTAATATGCTTTGTCTTTGAGTACTTCTTCATACTTGAAAAACCTTTAATCCAACTAGAATTTGATTTCTTGGGAAAGCTCAAGAATGTGTGTGTAAATTTCCTGCTTTTCCAAGCTATTAAAAATGTGCCAAGTTTCTCAAAAGCAACGAGGGAACTCTGCTTGAGGAGGCCTAACTGAAGGAGTATCCCAAAAAAAATCCATGTCATTATCAAATCTTATGATGGGGGGAGTCCTCATAGAAAATATTTTGATGCCACTAATCTAGTTGTTATTGTGTAGGTCAAGAATACTATTATTCCAAACAAGTTAATTAACTTGGGTGTTTCCATTAATATTATGACACAAGATACCATGGAGGCCTTATGACTCTTTGGTCTTAGACAAACCCCCACTATGCTTCTAATAGCTTATAGGTCAACAATTAGACCAAGAGGAATTCAAGAGGATATAGTGATATCTGTAGACTCGTTGGAGGACCCTGCCAACTTTATGGTTCTAAAACATAAATCCTCTCTAGGGGATACCTTCTAATCACTGGGAAACCATGGATGGCTATTGAATATGCATATATCAGTTGCATATCTGGGACTATGCAAATCTCCCACAACATCTCCACTAAATAGCTCGAAGACATGAAAACATTATTCTTCAAGGCATCAAAGCTCAACATGTCACTAGCGGGGATTTGAACATAGGTGGATAGAATAACAATCATTTTGTTGAACTACTCGAGATAACCCTAATTGACTAATAGAGTAATTTTTTTCTTCCTATTATGTAATAATGTAATTATACTATATATTAATGTTATTAATAACATTTATTACATTAATGTTTTTATTAATATTAATTTAATAATTCTATTATAGTGTAATAATAATATGAGTTGCATTAATATTATACTATTAATGGTATTAATAAAATTTAAGTAATAACATTAATATTAATAAAAAACCCATAAAAAATTAATAATAATAATAAAAATATTATTATTAATGTTAAGAACATTTAATCTGTAGGTAATATGATTAATAATATTTAATTAATATTAACCACGCAACAATAACAATATTAATATTGATTTCTTATACTATTAGTATTAATAATAACACCTTATATTAATATTAATAATAATACTAAATATGTAATATTAAGATTATTAAGAATAAAATTAACATTAATACTAATACTAACAATCTTATGAATAATATTAATAATAATGATAATGAAATTAATATTAATAACACTATTATTAGTAACATTAATATATTAATTATAACATAGGTATATTATTAATAACATTAATAACATTAATAAAATTAAAATTAATATTAAAGTTATTATTAATATTAACATTATTAATAAATTTGAAATAATAGCGTTTTACCATTAGTATTAACAACATAGCAATAATAAAAATAATAGTAATAATAATAATGTAATAATATAATAACTTGCTATTGCAATGTCATAAAGAAAATCCAATGTCACAATGTGATGAACATTGTCCATCATCACATTTTTTTTGAACATATCCCCACATCGCATTCCAATATAATCCTTCACCAACATCAAATTGTGGTGCAATACAAGAGATCCAAATGTCATAATGTGACAAATGTCTCTCAATATTACAATGTGATGAACATAACCTAATGTTGTGGAAACCCATTGTTGCAATGTTATCTATGAAAACCCAACATCATAGTATGATGAACATAACCAAATATTTCAATCTAAGTCCCTTCTTTCCTTCTGGAAAAGCAAGAGAATAAAAGAAATATCCTTCAGTTTTGTAGACATGACCGAAGCATTTTTGTCTTCATAGGACATCCAAAACATAATTCAAATAAACTAATTTATGAAGTATAGTTCCCTTCTAAGTATTTGAGTCTTAATGGTAGATATGGGCTATCATTTGAATAACTTGGATGACGCTCCATTTTGGGATCAATCCATTATGGAAAATTATGTATGATTAAGGAAGTCAATGTGATGTGTATATATATTATCCTAGATACAATACATATATGATTTTCATATCAACTGGTGGGATTGATTGATAGACTCAAAAACAATAGGAAACTACAAATGCTAACAAAAAAATCTAAGACATAAGTTTACTGAACATCAAAATTCCAAATCTCCAGGAAAATTACAATGGTCCTCTACTACTGCAAAAAACTACACAATTACTACTATAAAAGAGCATGAAACTACATTTTCCTTACAACATTGACTGTTCATCTCATATATCCCTGATAATCTACATTTATACAAAAAAATATGTCGGTTAATTTCCTCTTCAGGTTGAAAGAGTTATGGCGGTGTTTCCCTTTCGAATCTAAGCAAGCTGAGGTGGTGTGCAATAGTGAGGTGGTGTGTATGTGAATGATTTATTTAAGAGACGAGCATAATTATCACTTGCTAATTTTTTCAACTAGGTTCAAATTCCACTTTGGACAACTCAAATGATGAAGGTTATAATTGCATTAGATTCCTCTTTTCGAGAGGACCAAAATCGACCTATTAATCTCCCCAATTGGTTAATCGGAAGTTAAATTTTGAATTATTTTATTTATTAAAGTGAAATGGAATGGGTCGGCTTAAGCACATGTGGAATTAGTCAAGTTGGCCTCAACCCCAGGTAGACCCTCACGAAATCTATAAATAGAAGCGACCTCAAGCTCATTCTCACACATTTTCTAAAGCGATTTTCTTCTTGCATTCTTTGTCTTGGTTTGTCTATTCTATTTTGGCTCACACAAGTTTGAAGAAAGAAGTTTGCGTAGGGTCCAAAATCACAGGCGAGAGGCTCGCTCTAATCTAGGGCTTCTGGGTCATAGCCGCAAACTTGAAACTAGTTTTTTCGGGCTATAGCCGTGGGAAAAATGTGTTATGCCTGCAGCTAGGGTGTCATAGCTGCATGCATAGCATGGAGAGGTATCAGCTAAGGATTTATGGCCAGATTAGGCTAATCTGGGCCATATGCATAGGCACACAATGTCCTTCCAATGTCTAGGGAGCTATAGCCACTAGCACAACGTCTTAAGGGTTCGTCTAAGGGATTTCTAAGCAGATATGGGCTAGATCGACCTCTGTTGCTCGCGCATCAGTTTATGATATATTCCGCTTAGTCACATATGCTCACTGTCATTGTTTGGTAGCATCCTGGATTCAAATATTGGATTCGTCAGTTGATTTTAGTTGGCTTCAATTGTTTATTGGATCCGTGTTCCTTACTATTGTAGATCTGGAAATTTTTTCTATATATTTCCGCTGCATATGTATTGGGCTCATTGTACTCTCTGCGAAATTTTTTTTTAAGGCGATCTATTGAAGAAGAAGATTTGAAAGGGTTTCCCCCTTGTGGGGTTTTTCCATAGTCTTGGACCAATTTTCTATCTCTTATGGTTTTGTTGTTGTCTTCTTTATCACTGCATATATTGTTCTATCTTCAATTACATTTTATGATTGATTACACTGCTAATAATTGGATACATTGTTTATGAAGAAATAATTTGGGCTAAAGTAATTGATACAACATAGAAAAATTTGAAAATTTAACATGGTATCAAAGCTGAGGTGAATTACAATCCCAAAAGAAGAGAAACATTGAAGCCCTCATTATCAGAAAGAATATCTACAAGCCAAGGTCAAGATGTATTCCTCTACCTTCAAGAAGCATGAAAAGTTGGGTGATGCTTCAAACTTTGTTGCATGGAAAGTCAGGTTGGAGATCATAGTTGACAACAGTGATGTGTTGGAATACATTCAAGGAAGGATGCCGGAGCCTCCATAAAATGCTTCAACTTCTCTCAAGAGTAGGTACAAGAAAGGTGAGTACAAAGCAAAGAAAATTATAGCTGATGGTTTACAAGATCATTTACTTGCATATGTTGGGAATTTAAGAAAGTATAAAGACATATATGACAAGATATTTAACATGTATGAAATAGACAATCTGAATGAGATCATCACCTTGAAATATCAACTCAAGGAAATGAAGATGAACAAAGGTGAAGTTGTTCAATCATACATTATGAGGATCTCTCATCTCAGATATCAACTACAGAGGGTTGGAGAAAATGTGCCCGATAGAGAAATGGTAGTCGTGACTCCTAGAGGTATCCCTCATGTTTGGAAAACCTTCATTACTTCAATAAAAAAAAACAATGTCCTCCCATCATTTGATGAAATTTTAGGGAATATAACTCAAGAAGAATCAAGAATGATAGAAAGAGGTATAATTCATAAGCATGAAGAGGGAGATCCCAATGCATATGTCTCTTATAAAAAAATGAAGAAGGCAAAAGGAGTCCCTTTGAGAAAGCCCCCTTCTCAAAATTCAAAAGGAATAAATGACAGATCACTATCCCATATTGAATGCTATAACTTCCACAAGAAAGGTCATTTTTCACGTGATTTTCCTGAGAAGAGAAAGAGGCAACGATACAACACCAGAAGCAATAACAATAATAAAAGAAGAACATACAATCAATGGAACAACTGCAACAGAAGATATGAAAGGAGAAGAAGAGATTCTTTAAGCGACCATGAAGAAGAACATCCTCCTCAAAATAAGTTAAGGGCTCCCAGGTATGAAAGTAATGCTCTGAGTAAATTTGAATATATTCTCATTTCTTCACTTACTATTTCTTCTCCATCGGATTCGTGGGATAGTTGGTTAGTGGATAGTGGGGCCACTCATCAATTATATGGTTTCAAGGAAGTCCTCTCTAATATGGTATAGAGGCAAAATAATTAAAAATCATTCTTGGAGATAACTCCACTCATCCCGTAAAATGTTTTGGATCCGTTAAATTTTAGTTGAATTATGGGGAATCAATATTGCTGCATGATGTTATGTATGTGCCAGGTGTAATAAAAAATTTGATATCTATACCCACATTGGAAGGTAAAGGGATGAGGGTTGCCTTCATCAATGGATTAGTTTTGAATTGTTCTGCTAATGCACCTATGAAATATGCATTCACATTAGGTATGAGATCCGAAGGTATCTATAAAGTCATCGGAAGGCCACTTCTAACATTGGTTCATAACACCAATCATCTAAGAAAATTGTGGCACCGTATACTGGCTCATTTACACTATGATGCTCTTCTGAAATTAAAGAAACTGGTCTCAGGTATTCCCGATGTTCAAGCTCATCATGATGGAGTTTTTCCAGGTTATGTGAGTGGAAATAATAAAAATGGACCATTCCCCTCTAGTAAGAACAAAACAACTAACATCATCGATCTCATTCATGTAAATATATGTGGTCTGATGCCTGTGCATTCTATTGGCGGTCATCTCTACTACATTACCTTCATTGACGACTTCTCAATAAAGACATGGATATAGTACCTTAAGCACAAGAATTAAGCCTTCGAAAATTTCCAGGAATTCAAAGCTTTTATCGAAAATTAATTAGGGAAAAGAATTATAGTATTCAGGTTCGACAATGTAGGAGAATACATGTCAAAGGAATTTATAGAATTTTGCAAGAAAGAAGGGATCAATAAGGAAAATATTGTGACATATACACCTGAACATAATCGCTTAGTTGAAAGGAATACCATGTCTATATTAGAAGCTGCTCGTGGTATGCTTCACGATCAAAAGGTACCAAAGTTTCTCTGGGATAAAGCCACACATGCTACTGTATATATTCAAAACCGGGTACCTCATCAAGCATTAGAAAACAAGACATATGAAGAAATATTCACATGTGTCAAGCCTAATATTAGCCTTATTCGTATATTTGGATGCCTCATATATTTTCATGTGCCGAAGGACAAAAGAAACAAGCTGGAAGTTACAGGAAGAATGTTGATTTATGGTAGCATCAGATGTGCTCTAGCATTGTAATTTTGTATATAGGCTAAGAAACATGGATTCCATAAAACCCAGAAATGGTTTTGGAAAATTCCACTTAGAGATGATTTAATTAAATTAATTAATCATTTTTTAATGTTTTCCTAAGTCTAAACTTAGGGAATTTGATTAATTAAAGTGTATTAATTAAATCAACTATGAATCTTCTAGATAAATTCATGGATCACCTCCAAGTTAATCTTAGCCCTTGATTATGTTTTAATATGGATCGTTGAAGAGTCAATGAAATATTATAAGAAGGAGGGTGAGGGGCCTATGGAAAATACACTTGACACTTGAGCCATTGAGAATTTTCGAATTTGTGTGAGAAGACACAACTTTTGATCAAGAACAAATCACTAGGTTTGGGTTTGCTAAGTGATTTGATTTAGTGATTAGATCTAGAGAGGGGTAGAAGCAGATATTGGTCAGGAGGACCAAGAATACATTTAAGAGATAGGCAACATCAACATAGGAGGGAGAGAGTGCAATTTCTGGCTAGGGTGACGCAGCTATTGCAGAGAATCACGCAGAGCCAACGCAATGTCCCTTGGAGTCAGTCAGGAGAAATATAGAGGCTAGGGTTCTGAGCCAAGAGGGTCAAGATCCAGCTTCAGATCAGCCAGATCAGCTATAGGAAGGGGTGATGTAGTCCCTCTAGCTTGCCTACATAGGCTTACACAGGTCCAACGTAAGCAATCACGCAGAGGCAGTGAGGGCTTCATCAACGCTGTTTTGATTAGTCGGAGACTTGCTGAGTGAGGTATATCTCACAATTATTTTTGCTATCTAGATTTATCTGAAGGGTTTTCCGGATGTTGGCACCCTAGTTGTATTCAAGATTCTGCTGCTTAATAATTCAACCCTCAGATCCACTGCACCGGTTTTCCCAAGTTGGGTTTTTCCAGGGACTTAGTCCAAAAATAACTGTGTTAATGTGGTTGTTTTTCATTGAGTTTTTTTCAGATTGTTTCAGCACTTAGATTTATTCCGAAATATTATTTGTGTAGAATTCTTCAGTAATTAATTCAGTATTTCAATGTAATGAAATAATTATCAAATAATAGGAGAAGTAATTCAGATTTGTTGCAGTAGGAATCCAGATCTAGGATTTTTCACATGGTATCAAAGCTTATTTAAGTTGAAGAGTAGGAGAAACAAAGAGAACCATCAGATCAGCGCTGTAGAGTCTGGGATCTGCGTAAGCAGCAACAGACTCTCCCAAAAAATTACACTGTCCAGGCCAGGAGGGAATTCCAGTGTAGAAAAGGCTCCCTCTGAGAGAGTTGACAGAGGGGTAAGATTTTTCAGTTGCAGAAGAGGTAGCATAGCAGATCAGCGTAGCTGAAGGACGTAGTTACTGCACAACAGTAAGAGCTGATGCATAAGCATCAGAAAATTTCTAAAAGACACAGTTGAGGATTTCTTGATCTCAGAGGGTTTCTTACTCAAAGAAACTCAGTTTTTTCCCTGCAGTAGCAGAATAAGTGACTTACTCCACAAGGAGTGCATAAGTCAAAGCTGAGCAGAGGGTTAGAGCAAGGTATTTATAGTTGAGGAGATGGCCAGCAACGGACTGCGTGACCAAGATATATTGGAGGGTGCCTCCAACTATGTTATCTAGAAATCAAGGATAGAATTTCTCCTTGATGAAAACGATTTGAAAGCCCTCATAGACAGCGCAGTTGCAGAACCTCTTGATGTAGCACACCTGAGGCACTTCAAGAAGAATATGGCTAGAGCTAAGAGATTGATCCTAGATGGAGTGAAGGATCACATTGTACCTCACATAGCAACCAAAAACACTGCTAGAGAAATGTGGGTAGGGCTAGAAAAGTTGTACCAAGGATCTTCCGAGCAATGGAAGATGTACCTTGAAGAGAAGATGCAGAATATTAGGATGAAGAAGGGAGAGCGTTTTGACTCCTTCTTGTCTCAGATTCAGGAGAACCGAGATCAACTGTTTGTAGTAAGATCTGCTCCTAAAGACTCAGAGCTAGTAAGGCTCATGCTGAACTCTATTTTCAAAGATTATCAAGTCTTCGTCCAAAGTATATTGGGTAGAGAATGTTGGCAATATGATGCAGAGTGTTGTCCTTGATGGCAACCCACTGAATGAAGATGAAGACATGCGACTGTTGACATGTGTTGTCTTTGATGTCAATTCACCTGATGAAGTTATTCTTGACTTGATGGACTTGGTAAATGATGTTTGTTAGCAATATGATGTTGAGTGTTGTCCTTGAAAGGCAACCCACTTGATGAAGATAATGGCAACTTACTGGATGAAGTTGTGCTTGATAGAATATGTCTTGTACAGAAGGCAATGAAGAAAGGAATTCAGCATGTGCTAGATCTATAATGAAAAGAGTATGTCTCAAGGCATACGCGGATCTGTCTAAGGTAAGTCGCGTATGCACGCGGGAAACAACGTTCCAAGTCGCGTATGGGCAAAAGTGCTCATAAAGTGGGAAACCAGGGGTAACCACCATGGTATTGACCCATTGTATTGGGTAATGATTCGTCTATGTGACCCGGTCCAGGAACACCATCAGAAGTAATGTAGTTTTGGGCTCATGGTATTGTTTTGGCTCATGGTATTGAAAAAGGGGCCCGTGGTATTGAAGGCTCATGGTATTGTTTTGGCTCATGGTATTGAAAAAAGGGGCCCGTGGTATTGAAGGCTCATGGTATTGTTTTGGCTCATGGTATTGAAAAAGGGGCCCGTGGTATTGAAAAAAAAGATAAACCTATATAAGGAGAAGAAATTCATTGTGCAAATCATGAGTGTGGGAGCAAGATGTCTGAGCTTGAATGAATACTTATCTGTGAAGTATATCTGTATGGAAAGGGTAATGGTTTGAATGATAGATCTGAATGTATGATGCACCAATGATGAAGAAGGGGATCTAGATCTGAATTGTACTTGTATCTGCTAGATCTGTTTATGGAAGACTTAGATTTAAGATGAGGCAAACATCTGTCTGAAGTAAAAGGGTAAATCTGAACTGAATATCTGATCTGAAGAGATATGCTGCTATATAATGGTTGAAGATCTATACGCTAGTTCGCCGAAGGGGAAGCGCGTATATACGCGGCTTCACTGAAGAGAAAGCGTGTATGCGCAATGAAATTGTTCTGTAATATGTGCAGAAGTATACGCTGGTTTATGTAAACGAAAGCGCGTATATACGCGACATCAGTGAAAGGAAAGCGCGTATGCAAACTAGGGTTTGCTGAAGTCTGTGGTAAGAAATGTCTGATCTGTTCTGCTGGTTTACTGATATCTGTCAGTGAGTTATATGTATCTGTTTCATGGTTCAATGTGCTTAAAAGTATGGAGTGGGTCCAGTCTGAAAATATGATGAAACGAGGCCTGCAAGTTGTGTTCTATTGAAGTTGTTTGGATCCAGTGTGAAAATTGATGAAACGTGGTCCATAGAGGTGCTGAGGGTTGTAGCCTTCAGTCAGGGGGTTGTAGCTCCCTTCCAGGTGAGGCTGGTAAATGAGATCAGGGGTCGTAGCTCCCTTCCAGGAGAGGCTGGTAAACGAGTCAGGGGGTTGGAGCTCCCTTCCAGGAGAGGCTGGTAAACGAGCGCAGGTGGGTGCCTGCGTGCTGGTAGAGTCTGCACCAGCACATATGTTGTAAAATGTTTTCTCTATAATAAAATATTGAAGGCTGAGCAACTGCAGCGGTGGTTTTCTCCCGACTTGGGTTTCCACCTAAAAATCTTGGTGTTCATGTGTGATGCTTTGTGTGATGGTTTATTCTGTTGTTACTGCACATGTTTACTGGTAACTTAACATCAGATGAATGAATATAGCAAAGAACTGAGTTAATAAATATCTGCATATTTAGATCTCTGCTAATACGCGAGTTGTGTGAAGGATATCCGCGTGTATACGCGAGTTTACTAAAGGAAAGTAGCGTATGGGTATTTAAGGAATGAAAAAGTGGAATTAGTTTTGAATTTGTAGTAAATACTGATTCACCCCCCCCCTCTCAGTATCAAGTCTTCGTCCAAAGTATATTGGGTAGAGAAAGGCTTCCAGGATTGGAAGCAATGTGGGCAACATTACAGAAAGAGGAGTTGAGGAGAGATCTCCTAAAAATCGACTTGGAGGATGGCAGTAGTAGTTCAAAGGTCAAGAAGGAGGAAGAAGGTAACACTGCCCTTGCATCAAAAGGGAAATAGAAGAAGAAGAAGAAATATCTATCCAAGATCAAGTGCTTCCGGTGTGGAGAAATGGGGCATTATGCCACACAATGTCCTCTTAAGAAAAAGGATAAAGAGGAGAAGGAAGATCCACATGTAGGAGTTGCCAAGATTGAGGTAGAGAAAGATTGTGCTATGTTAGCTCATATTCCAAAAGGAGAAAAGTGGTCTGATTTGGATTTGTAGATCCAAAATCTACAAGGAGGCATGATCCTTGAGTATTTCCGAACTCTTGGATCACATGTGAGCTACGACAACCTAAAGACAGTAGCATGATGGACAGTTGCCGCAAAATATGATGAGATGATGCAATGGCTAGCAGTACTAGAGCCTGATCAGCGTAGAGAAGAGGCAGTAACAACAACAGCTGAGTAGCAGCAGTGCAGTGCTCATGAAGTGTAGAGTAGCAACAACGCAGTATTTTCAGAGATCTAGCGACAGAAACTAGCAGCAGTTAGTCCTATTTTTCAGTTGCAAATTTACTTGTCCAAATTTCAGATGTTTTTCTATTGAAATTATCAACAATAGCAGTAGAGATGAGTAGCACCAGCAGTAGATAAGCAACACCAGTGCAGTGCATAGAGAGGCAGCGCACTGTAGAGTGGTGCTCATGCAATGCAAATCATTGCTCACGCAGTGCAGCAACATGGTTGCAGAATTTAGAGGGAGTTGCAATACAGTGGCAGTTGGCAGTAGCATGCAGAGTCAACAATAGTATAGTTGCAACATTTTTGTGCAGTGTTGGTGAGCAACATCAACAAAACAACAGAGATGTTCCAGAAGTCATATCAACAGCACATTGAGTTGTTTTGCTAGAGCACTTTCCTCGCTAAGAGGGAGTGTTGATTTATGGTAGCATCAGATGTGCTCTAGCCTTGTAATTTTTTATATAGGCTAAGGCACATGTATTCCATAAAACCCATAAATGGTTTTGGAAAATTCCACTTAGAGATGATTTAATTAAATTAATTAATCATTTTTTAATGTTTTCCTAAGTCTAAACTTAGGGAATTTGATTAATTAAAGTGTATTAATTAAATCAAGTGTGAATCTTCTAGATAAAGTCATGGATCACCTCCAAGTTAATATTAGCCCTTGATTATGTTTTAATCTAGACAATTGACGAGTCAATGAAAGATTATAAGGAGGAGGGTGAGGGGCCTATTGAAAACACACTTGACACTTGAGCCATTGAGGATTTTCGTATTTGTGTGAGAAGACACAACTTTTGATCAAGAACAAATCACTAGGGCTGGGTTTGCTAAGTGATTAGATTTGGAGAGGGGCAGAAGCAGAGATTGGTCAAGAGGGCCAATGATACATTTCAAAGAGAGGAAACATCAATGCAGGAGAGAGACAACGTAGTTTCTGGCTAGGGTGAAGCAGTTACTGCAAAGAATCACGCAGAGCCAGTGCAGTGTCTCTTGGAGTTAGTCCAAAGAAAGATAGAGGCTAGGGTTCTGACCGAGGAGGGTTAAGATCCAGCTTCAGATAAGCCAGATCAACTACAGGAAGGGGTGACGCAGTCCCTCTAGCTTGCCTACGCAGGCTTATGCAGATCCAGCGTAAGAAATCACACATAGGCAGTGAGGGCTTCATCAACGCTGTTTTGATCAGCCAGAGACTTGCTGAGTGAGGTATATCTCACAATTATTTTGCTGTCTAGATTTCTCTGAAGGGTTTGCCGGATGTTGGCACCCTAGTTGTATTCAAGATTCTGTTGCTTAATAATACAAACCCTCAGATCTCCTGCACTGGTTTTCCCAAGTTGGGTTTTTCCGGGGACTTAGTCCAAAAATAACTGTGTCAATGTGGTTGTTTTTCATTGAGTTTTGTTCATATTGTTTCAACACTTAGATTTATTCCGTAGTGTTATTTGTGTGGTCTGCTTCAGTAATTACTTCGGTATTTCAATATAATGAAATAATTATCAAATAATAGGAGAAGTAATTCAGATTTGTTGCGGGAGGAATCTCGATCTAGGATTTTTCACAAAGAAAAGGTACATTTGTGGGTTATTGTGAAAATTATAAGGCATACATAATTTATATTCTTGGTAAAAGGAAGGTCGAAATTAGTAGGGACGTAACCTTCGATGAAAATGTAACTCTTGGTAAAGAAAGAGGCCTTCCTCCACCTCCTCCTCCCAAGGAAGAAAATGATGACTGAGATATTCTAGATGGTCCTTTTATGCCCGAGTCCGATGATATTGATGTTTCCATGAAGCCTATGGATCCCTTAGATCCACCTCCCAAAAATCCTCATACTAGGAAGAGATCACTTTGGCTTCGCAACACTACGTGATAATGAAATAAATTTTACCGTTCACAAATCATTCAAAGAAAGGAAGAAAACAGGTAGGTATCAGGGATATGTAGCTACCATGAGCACTATGATTCAAGCTGAACCATACTCATTCGAATAAGTAGTCAAAAAACAAGCTTGAAAGGATGCTATGGCCAAATAATATGAATATATTATGAAAAATGATGTAAGGGATGTTGGGCCGAGACCGTATGGGAAGTTTGTTGTGACTTAAAAATGGCTATTCAATATCATACATGGAATCTATGGCATCATTTAGAAATACGAATCAAGGTTCGTAGCTCGAGGCTTATCTCAGAAAGAGGGAGAAGATTATGATGACATATTTGCACTTGTGACTTGATACACAACCATTCGTTCGATAATTTCCCTTGCTGCTAGTCAAGGATGGACCCTTCATCAGATGTACTCCTGGGTTTGAGGGATCTCTAGAAATAGGGTACTTCTTTATCTTTTACCCACAGCGTTGAAGATGTTTCTCCCCTATCTTCTTAGGGTCAGTGAATATTGCTCCCCTAATTTCTCTTTGTTGAGTATACCCCAGTTGGCATGATACCCTCAACCAAGGCTTGTTGGGAATACCACTCCTTGTTTTCCCAACGAGTTGAGAGTGTACTTGAGGTGTACAACCCATGTCGATTATGATGCAAGTATTTTACCACATGACTATTGAGAGTCATTGATAGGAATATCAATATGAAATAGGATTGGGTTGAGAGTTTCTCCCCTTTTGAGAATCTAGGGTCGAAGATGTGCTCCCCTGTATGATGCATTATCCTATTTATTGGTATGGGCGGAAGCTATTTATCTCTGATTGTTCTTCTTCTAGATCTGAGAAGATTTCAACAAATGGAGTTGAGTAGTGACGATATTAGCATCATGACACCATGATGTGAAGATCTACAAAAAAAGGTTAACAAGTGGAATTATTCCTAGTTGAGAGGGAGTGTTGATTTTTGAAACTACGGTAAAATTCCATTTTGAACAACTTATATGGTGGATATTATAATTTCATTAGATTCCTCTTTTCGAGAGGACCAAAATCGACCTATAGATTTCTCCAATCAGTTAACTAGAAGTTAAATTTTGAATTATTTTATTTATTAAAGTGAAATGGAATGGGTGAGCCTAAGCACATGTGGAATTAGTCGAGTCTTCCTCAACCCCAAGTAGACCCTCACGAAAACTATAAATAGAAGTGACCTCAAGCTCATTCTCACGCATTTTCTTAAGCATTTTTCTTCTTGCATTCTTTGTCTTGGTTAATGTATCCTGATTTGGCTCGCAAAGGTTTGACGAAAGAAGTTTGCGGAGGGTCCGGAATCACAGCTGAGAGGCTCACTTTGATCTAGGGCTTCTGGGCCATAGCCGTAGGCTTGACGCTGGGTTTTTAGGCTATAACTGTGAGCACAATGTGTTATTCCTGCGACCATGGTGTGATAGTCACAGACAGAATGTGGCAAGGTAGTGGCTAGGGATTTAGGGCCATATCAGGCTGATCTAGGCCATAACCACAGGCACAAAGTGTCCTGCCAGGGTCCAGGGAGATATGGCTGCTAGCAAAACGTATTAAGGGCGTGGATAAGGGTTTTTGGAGCAGATTTTGGATAGATCAACCTCTATTGATCGCGTAGTGGTTTCTGATATCTTCCGCTCAGTCACATATGCTCATTGTTAGTGTTTGATAACGTCTTGGATTCAGATCTAGGATTCGTCAATTGATTTCAGTTGGCTTTAGTTATCTATTAGATCTGTGTTTCTTGCTGTTGTAGATATACATATATGTTCTATATATTTCCAATGCATATGTATTGGGCTCATTGTACTCTCTACTGAATTTTTTTTTATGAAGATCTATTGAAGAAGAAGATTTTAAAGGGTTTCCCCCTTGTGGGGTTTGTCCCTGGTCTTGGACCAATTTGCTATCTTTTATGCTTGTGATGTCTTCTTTATCACTGCATATATTGTTCCATCTTCAGTTACAGCTTATGATTGATTACACTGCTAATAATTGGATACATTGTTTATGAAGAAATAATTTGGGCTAAAGTAATTGATACATAATATAAAAATATGAAAATTTAACATCTCAAACACTCCCCCTTAATTACGACTAAAAAATTAACCATGAATTGACATAAATTAAACATGCCTGCTTGTCTAAGTCTATGCTAGGATTACAATGACTCAAAACTTTGACATCAACTCTTGTGCTAGATTTATTTTTCCTTTTCTTCCAAATTTTGTATCCTCTGAATTGCTTCATCTTTGTCTTTTTTTCATAAGCTCAAAATTTTAGTTTCTTCATTTGTTGAAATATAGAAAATCATTTCAGGCTGACATCCATGCATTCCCTCTACTTCTTCAAAAATATGCTTGTATGTGGACTACTACCACATGTCACCTTCTATAGTTTGTTCTTTATCATCAATATTTTGATTATCAATTTGTTGCAACATAAGTCCATAATAATTTTTTATATCTTCAGGACTCCATCACATTAAAATTTCATTGGCATTTTCATTTTCTACATCATCCATGTTGTCTTAAACATTCATTTCTACAACTTCTATTGATCAGATTTGGATCAAGGACCTAAGTGATAGCTCAAGTTTCAAAGTGTTCGAAAGTGTATCAAACCTATGCGACCGGATAGATCTCGTCTTCCTGATTTCGGTTTCGTGAATGGTTCAAAAAATCGACACCGTATGAAGAAGTTATCGCGTTTTGAAAAGTCGAGTCAATTGAAAATTTCAACAGTTGACCAGGTTTGAATGGGAATTTGTATAGTCAACAAAAACAATATTTTAGGGAATATTCGTAGAATATTCCTTGAAATATTCCCTAGAATATTCCGTTCGGGCTAGTCGTATTTTGACAAGGGGCATGGTATTATTTGTTGGTTGGTTGTACGATGTTCTTTTCGGGCCAATTAGAGGGTGACACGTGGATAGCCCAGAAGGCCGCCACGTGTCCCCTTAGTGGTGTGGCAAAATTTTGGTGGAGCGGACAGGAGTCAACCCCGCGACCTCCTCATGAGCATGCCCGCATTTTACCGTCTCCCCTAAGCTTGGTTCTTAACCTCTATGGGCGAATGGTTATAGTTAAAGATTAATTGTAATGCATTTGGGGGTTGAGACTGCTGGCGGTCCCAACCCGTGGGCGGTCCATTATATATGGTCACATGTTATTTTCCAACCACAACATAAATGTTAACCCACAGGTTTATGAAACTGTATCTGCACGATTTTCGATGATAGTTCCCGCCAGTTGTGCAAGCCTTGTCACATTGCAATGTTAAATGTAAAAATAAACGTAAACCCTGCGGACAACACGAAACCTCCGGCAAGCCTGTTATGATGTTGTCACATGCAAATTTTATTTCCGCATGTTCAGTTAGGTGGCAGTCAGTGCTAACACCGCTTCTACCCGGAGTTCCGACTTCAACCCGTGGTTACCACCTTCAGTTATGCTAACCTCCAATGAGACTGCGGGGTATGGAGTCATGTGGCCACCACAACAGTTAAATTTATTACTAACGATGTTTCTGGCAGAGCTTTTGGAACGCACCCATATTTAGGACGATTTTCCATTTTTATCTCCAGCTAACTAAAGCCCTCCACAATTTGTGGAGTTTTCCTAGGGGTTACTAGAAAAAATTGATTATGCTCTATCTTGAGCATTAGTCAACCATTCTGATAGTGTGAATAGTCAATTTCGACTTTCTTGGACATTATAGACTCATTGGTGAGGGTTTCATAGCCATCAGAGGACTTATGAGCGTGATTTTGCTTCAAAGAAGCTCTCGGGGCCACTAGGGCCACGAGGGGCCAGCAGCAGAATGAGGCCTAGCTAGGGCAACTAGAGGCCTTAATATGGAAAACAATAGTCATTTTTGGACGTTTCAGATATTATAGAACCATTTTTGAGGTTTTTAGAGCCAACAGAGGACTTCTAAAGGCCGATATGCTTTAGAGAAGTTCCAAGGGCCACCAGGTGCCAGCAGGAGAATGAGGCCTATCCAGAGCAACCAGTGACCATTCTCAGCAAACCAGTAGTCTATTATGACTATTTTGAACCTTATGAATCCAATGGAAGGATTTGAAAAATATTTTAGAGACTTATGAAGGCCGAGATGCTCCAGGGAAGTTTTTAGTGAGCCTAGAGCCACATGGTAACACCAAGTGTTTGGGGCATAACCAGAGTAGCCAAAGGCCAATTTCAGCAAGTGAATAGTCTATTATGACTATTTTGGAAATTATAAATCCAATGAAGAGATTTTTAGAGATATTTGGATACTTCTAGTGCCGAAAAAGCCACAAGGAAGTTTCAGGCAGCTGAGGGCCAACAGGGGTTGGAGGCCTAGATTGTGGAGCCAGAGCTCATTTGGACAAAATGATCAATCTATTTTGGATGTCTAATATGTGCTGGAGACATTAGAGAAGGTTTCAAGGACAGAAAATAACTTCTAAGGGAGTTAGTGCCACAGAGAAGCTCACAGAAGCTTAAGGGCACCAACAATAGAGGTCAAGTCAAAGGGAACCTAGATCCATTTCCAGATAGATAGTGGCCATTACAGGGGTATGATGGTATTCTAAACCCATTGGTACAACATAAGAAACCATATGTGTCAAGTAGAAACTTGTAAAAGATTTTTTCCATCATAATCCCAAAGAGCCAGATCTATTGACAAAGGCTCAAGGAGACGTAGCCCACGACATTCAGATAAACTCCTTTATTAATTTGCTATCATGTGTTGATGATTTTTTTCTGCACTTTATGGTTGTTGTACATGCTTGATATCAACAAAAACAAATGTGTAATTCCTCACACTTAAAGCATTAAAACAATTTAAAACACATACACCTGAATCAAGAATTCAATTCCGCACAGTCAAGTATAAGCTAGATCTTAATTGGTTTAGTTGAGTGGAAGGTGCTTGTAAAGCATAAAAATTTATCCACCCATTTTAGATCAGGTGATATCAAAGAACTAAGTTTCTTTCTTATCAGAGTACTAGGTTACTTGCTTATCAGAGCACTAGGTTTCTTGTTTGACTTGAAAGGTGTTTAAAAGTGCAAAGAATTAAATTGTTTTCAAATTGACAGATGCTTACAAGTTTGAGTTTGATAGAGGTGAAGGGGAGCTATTGTTAGCTAAGTATAGAAGAGGACAGGAAGGAATAAGGCTAAAATCATTCTCCTTACTGAAAGGACCTCAAGGAAACCCTTGAAGCACAAGAGGGATTGTTTGCAAAAGGTTGCTTGAAGAAGAGATACAAGCTGCAGAAAAGAGCTTGAATATACAACCATATTGTCTTTGAAGCTTTTTGAATTGTTTTTGAATTTCTTTAATTCATTTACATAATTATGACAACTTCATCAAGTGAAGTTTCTAAATCCTTCTTTACAAGACTCTTTGATGAAGAGATGAAGCGGGACTTCTACATCCTGAATGATATGGTGAAAATTCTGTATGAATATGGAAGGGAAAGCACTAAACTTCATGAGCAATTAGTTTCTATGAAGTAATAGAAAGAAGTAATTCTTCAAATAATGCATGAGATGGAGATGTAGCTCCATCAAGCCCAAGAGGCCTTAACCAAACACATGCTTGAAGCAGAGGTAAATCACTCAAATTTGTCTTCAAATTCCTCTTCAGATAGATGTGTAGGTTCATTTGAAAATCACACTAGAGGTATAGGGTCCAAGTTAATGTTAAAAATGGGCTTTGAAGTCAAGGGTCTAGGCAAACATGCACAAGGCATGATTTATCCTATTTTGGTTGAGGAAAGGCCTAAGAATGTTTGGTCTAGGCTATGTTCAATATTATGGCGAAAACTCCAAAGACATGAAGGCACTTGAGGCATTTCCAAAAAGAACTTTTGTTGCAAGTTCAAATCCACAAACATGGCAAGTTTTTTTTCAATTTGCTTGCCATTGTTTGAAGCCTATGTTGTAGCAATATATGTGTAAACATGCATCTTATTGCGAGCAAGAGAATTCTAACAACTATCAAGACATGAACACTGATGTTGGTCTTCAAAAGAGAGCTGGAACCTCTTCAAGTTCATCTAGCCAAGAAGGTAAAAAAAGGTGGACATGCAAAGCAACATTTGAGGTATAATTCTTCCCATAGTCAAGTTGATTATGTTTTTGTTAAGCATGGAAAATATACATGCAATAATGGAAGAAAGAGTTGTTGTTCCTATTGTGGTCTGTGTAACCATGAAGTTTCAAAATGCTGGAAGAGGATGAAGGCATACAGGAAATAATTGAAGCGAAGGTAATTTGCATAGAAGATGCAAAAGACTTGCCATGGAAGTGGCTTGGTAAGAAGAGGTTTGACTTCTTAACCTAGCAAGACATACATTCATTTGTACATATGCAAATTTTAGTCATGTATGCATTTCTGTTGAAAAATTACGTTTGTTTGAGCCACCTTTGATCGATGATCAAGGACATGATGTTCAACACCTTCTACTGAAGATTTATCACCATAAATTTCTGAATGATTTCATGGAAGATACAATTCTTGATAGGAGGACAAGAGTATCAAAGAGGGGAAGTGTTGACTACCTTCGCGTTTTGGGGCTCAAAGGCACTAAAAGGCAAAGTGTAAGAAGGCTGGAAATGTGAGGGTGTTGTACTCTCATCTACTGAACACATAATCAGTCTTTTGGGGTCCAAAAGATTCCCAATGGGGTGGAGTGATCAGATTTGGATCAAGGACCTAAGTGATAGATAAAATTTTAAAGTGTTCAAAAGTGTGTCGAACTCGAGTGAACGGATAGATCTCATCTTCCTGGTTTCGGCGCCGTGAACGGTTCGAAAAATCGACACCATATAAAGAAGTTATCGAGTTTTGAAAAGTCCAATAAACTGCAAATTTTGATAGTTGACCAGGTTTGACTGGGCATTTTTACGGTTAAAAAAAAAAATTCTAGGGAATATTCCTCAAAATATTCCCCAAAATATTCCTTTCGGGCCAGTCATATTTTGACAAGTGGCAAGGTATTATTTGTTGGTTGGTTGTACGATGTTTTTTTCGGGCCAATCAGAGGGTGACACGTGGCCAGCCCAGAGGCCGCCATGTGTCCCCTTAGTGGTGTGGAAATTTTTTGGTGGAGCAGACATAAATCAGCCCCACAACCTCCTTGTCAGCATGCACACATTTTACTGTCTCCCCTAAGCTTGGTTCTTAACCTCTATGGGAAAATGGTTATAGTCCCAACCCGCCAACGGTCCATTGTATATGGTCACATGTTATTTACCAACCACAACATAAACGTTAACCCGCAGGTTTATGAAACACTCTCCGCGCATTTTTCGGTGATGGTTCCATCTAGCTGTGCAAGCCTTGTCACATTGCAATGTTAAATGTAACGATAAATGTAAACCCCGCGAACATCACGAAACCTCCGACAGGCCTGTTATGTTGTTGTCACATGCAAACGTTATCTGCGCATGTTCAGTTAGGTGGCGATCAGTGCGAACACCACTTATACCCAGAGTTACGACTTCAACCCGTGGTTACAGCCTTCAGTTACGCTAACCTCCAACGAGACTACAGGGTATGGGGTCATGTGGCCACCCCAACGGTTAAATTTGTTACTAACAGTCTTTTCAGTAGAGCTTTTGGAGCACGCCTAGATTTAGGGCGGTTTTCCATTTTTATCTCCAGCTGACTGAAGTCCTCCACAATTAGTGGAGTTTTCCGAGGGGGTTACTGGACAAAATTGAGTATGCTCTATCTTGAGCATTATTCAACCATTCTGAGAGTGTGAATAGTAAATTTCGAATTTCTTGGAAATTCTAGACGCATTGGTGAGGGTTGCAGAGCCATTAAAGGACTTCTTAGCATGATTTTTCTTTAGAGAAGTTCTAGGGGCCACTAGGGCCACCAGGGGCTAGCAATAGAATGAGGCCTAGCCAGTGCAGCTAGAGGCCTTACTCAGGAAACCAATAGTCATTTTTGGATTTTTTAGACATTATGGAACCATTGGTGAGGTTTTCAAATCCAACATAGGAATTATGAAGGCTGATATGCTTGGGAGAAGTTCTAAGGGCCACCAAGGCCACCAGGTGCTAGTAGGAGAATGAGGCCTATCTAGAGCAGCTAGTGACCATTAGCAGCAAACCATTATACTATTCTGACTATTTTTAACCTTATGAATCCAATGAAAGAAATTTTAGAATATTTTAGAGACTTTTGAAGGCCAAGATGCTTCAGGGAAGTTTTCAGTGATCCTAGAGCCATAGGGAGCCACCAGGTGTTTGGGGCATAACCAGAGTAGCCAGAGGCCAATTTCAGCAAGTGAATATTATATTTCAGTCTATTTTGGACATTATGAATCCAATGAAGATATTTTGAGATCCATTTAGAGAATTCTAGAGCCGAAGAAGCCACAAGGAAGTTTCGGGCAACCGAGAGCCAATAAGGGTTATAGGCCTAGATTGGGGAGCCAGAGCTCATTTGGAGAAAATGATCAATCTATTTTGGATGTCTGATATGTGATGGAGACAATAGAGAATGTTTTAGGGACAAAAAATAACTTCTAAAGGAGTTAGTTCCACAGAGAAGCTCAAGGAAGCTTCAGGGCACCGACAGTAGAGGTCAAGTCAAAGGGAGCCTAGATACATTTCCAGAGAGATAGCAGCCATTCCAAGGGTATGGTGGTATTATAAACCCATAGGTACAACTTAAAAAACCATTGGAGTTAAGTAGAAACTTGTAAAATAATTTTTTCATCATAATCCCAAAGAGCTAAGTCAATTGACAAAGTCTCAGGGAGACGTAGCCCACGACATTCGGATGAAATCCTTTGTTAAATTTGATGTCATGCATTGATGCTTATTTTATGCACTTTATGGTTTCTGTACATGCTTAATATCAGCAAAAAAAAATGTGTAATTCCTCACACTTATAGCATTAAAACAGTTTAAAACACATAGTACACCTGAATCAAGAATTCAATTCCGCACAGTCAAGTATAAGCTAGATCTTAATTTGTTTAATTAAGTGGGAGGTGATTGCAAAGCATAACAAGTTATAAACCCATTTTAGATCAGGTGGTATCAGAGCACTAGGTTTCTTTCTTATCAGAGTACCAGGTTTCTTGCTTATCAAAGCACTAGGTTGCTTGTTTGACTTGAAAGGTGTTTAACAACGCAAAGAATTTAACTGTTTTCAAATTGACTGATGCTTACAAGTTTGAGTTTGCTAGAGGTGAAGGGGAGATATTGTTAGCTAAGTATACAAGAGGATAAGAAGGAATAAGGCTGAAAGCATTCTCCTTACCCAAAGGACCTCAAGGCAACCCTTGAAGCACAAGAGGGATTGTTTGCAAAAGGCTGCTTGAAGAAGAGATACAAGCTACAAAAAAGAGCTTGAATCTACAACCATATTGTTTTTGAAGATTTTTGAATTATTGTTATAGTTCTTTAATTCATTTACATAATGATGACAACTTCATCAAGTGAGGTTTCTAAATCCTCCTTTAAAAGACTCTTTGTTGAAGAGATGAAGTGGGACTTCTACATCCTGAAGGATATGGTGCAAATTCTGTATGAAGATGGAAGGGAAAGCACTAGAATTCATGAGAAATTAGTTGCTACGACACAAGAGAAATAAGGACTTCTTCAAAGAATGCATGAGATGGAGATGCAGCTCCATCAAGCCCAAGAGGCCTTAACCAAACACATACTTGAATGAGAGGTAAATCACTCAAATTTGTCCTCAAATTCGTCTTTAGATAGATTTGTAGGTTCAATTGAAAAGAGCACTAAAGGTATAGGGTCCAAGTTAATGTTAAAAATGGGCTATGAAGGCAAGGGTCTAGGAAAGCATGCACAAGGCATGATTGATCCTATTTTGGTTGAGGGAAGGCCTAAGAATGTTTGGTCTAGGCTATGTTCAATCTTATGGCAAAAACTCCAAAGACATGAAGGCACTTGAGGCATTTCAAAAAAGAACTTTTGTTGCAAGTTCAAATCCACAAACATGTCAAGTTTATTTTCAAGTTGATTTCCATTGTTTGAAGCCTATGTTGTGGCAAGATGTGTGTAAACATGCAGCTTATGGCGAGCAAGAGAGTTATGACAACTACCAAGATATGAACACTGATGTTGGTCTTGAAAAGAGAGTTGGAACCTCTTCAAGTTCATCTCCTCAAGAAGGTAAAAAATATGGACATGCAAAGCAACATTTGAGGTATAATTCTTCCCATAGTTAAGTTGATTATGTTTTTGTTAAGCATGGAAAATATGCATGCAATAATGGAAGAAAGAATTGTTGTTCCTATTGTGGTCTGTGTAACCATGAAGTTTCAAAATGCTGGAAGAGGATGAAGGCATATAGGAAACAATTGAAGCGAAGGAAACTTGCACAAAAGATGCAAAAGACTTGCACACATTTCCAGAAAAAGGAACATTTAATTACCCAATGTTGGACATTTCATCCAACTAAGCATCCCAAGCATTTGAAGCAAGAGGATAAAAAGACTGGCGAAAATGGAACCAAAGATTCCGTCATTGGTGGAGAACAGATGTTTCACAAGAAGAATATTTTCAGCAAAAAAAATCGCCATGGAAGTGGCTTGGTAAGAAGTGGTTTGAATTCTTAACCCAGTAATACATACATTCATTTGTAAATATGCAAATTTCAGTCATGTATGCATTTCTGTTAAAAACTTACGTTTTTTTTAGCCACCTTTGATCGATGATCAAGGACATGATGTTCAACTACCTTCTATTGAAGATTTCTTGCTAGAAATTTTAGAATGAGTTCAAGGAAGATACAGTTCTTGACAGGAGGACAAGAGTATCAAAGAGGGGAAGTGTTGACTACCTTCGAGTTTTGGGGCTCAAAGGCACTAATCCAAGTAAGGAAAAGTGTAAGGAGGCTGGAAATTTGAGGGTGTTGTAATCTCATCTACTGAACATATAATCAGTCTTTTGGGGTCCAAAAGATTCCCAATGGGGAGGAGTGATCAAATTTGGATGAAAGACCTAAGTGATAGCTCAAATTTCAAAGTGTTCGAAAGTGTGTTGAACCTGAGGGACCAGATAGATCACATCTTCCTGATTTCGGCGCCGCGAATGGTTCGAAAAACCAACACAATATGAAAAAGTTATCGCATTTTGAAAAGTCCAGTAAACTCTAAATTTTGACAGTTGACCAGGTTTGACTAGGCATTTGTACAATCAATAAAAAGAATATTATAGGGAATATTCCTAGAATATTCCTTCTGGGCCAGTCATATATTGACAAGTGGTAGGGCATTATTTGTTGGTTGGTTGTATGATGTTTTTTTCGGGCCAATTAGAGGGTGAAACGTGGCCAGCCTGGAGGTTGCCACGTGTCCCTTCCGTGGTGTGGAAAATTTTTGGTGGAGCAGATAGGAGTCAACCCCTTGACCTCCTCACCAGCATACCCACGTTTTAACGTCTACCCTAAGCTTGGTTCTTAACTTCTATGGGCGAATGGATATAGTTAAAGATTAATCGTAATGCATTTGAAGGTTGAGACCGCCGGCGGTCCCAACCTGCCGACGGTCCATTATATATGGTCACATGATATTTACCAACCACAACATAAATTTTAACCCACAGGTTTATCAAACAGTCTCTGCACATTTTTCGGTGATGGTTCTCGCTAGCTGTGCAAGCCTTGTCACATTGAAATGTTAAATATAACGATAAACGTAAGCCCCGCAGACAACACGAAACCTCCGGTAGGTCTGTTATGATGTTGTCACATGAAAACATTATCTCCATGCATTTAGTAAGGTGGTGGTCAGTGCTAACACCACTTCTATAGAGAGTTCCGACTTCAACCCATGGTTACCACCTTTAGTTACGCTAACCTCCAATGAGACCGTGGGGTATGGGGTCATGTGGCCACCCCAACAATTAAATTTATTGATAACGATATTTCCGGTGGAGCTTTTGGAGCGTGCTCAGATTTAGGGCGGTTTTCCATTTTTATTTCCAGCTAACTGAAGTCCTCCATAATTAGTGGAGTTTTCCTAGGGGGTTACTGGACAAAATTGATTATGCTCTATATTGAGCATTATTCAACCATTATGAGAGTGTGAATATTCAATTTCGAATTTATTAGAAATTCTAGACTCATTGGTGAGGGTTTTAGAGTCATCAGAGGACATATGAGCATGATTTGGCTTCAGATGATTTTTAGGGGCCACTAGGGCCACCAGGGGCCAGCAGCAGAATGAGACCTAGCCAGAGAAGCTAGAGGCCTTACTCAGGAAACCAATAGTGATTTTTGGATTTTTCAGACATTCTGGAACCATTAGTGAGGTTTTTAGAGCCATCATAGGACTTCTGAAGGCCGAGATGCTTCAAAGAAGTTCCAAGGGCCACCAAGGCCACTAGGTGCCAGTAGGAGAATGAGGCCTATCTAGAGCAACCAATGAGCATTCTCAGCAAACCAATAGTCTATTATGAATATTTTGAACCTTATGAATCCAATGGAAGGATTTTTATAAGCTTTTAGAGAATTTTGAAAGCCGAGATGCTTCAGGGAAGTTTTCAATGAGCCTAGAGCCACAGGGTGCCACCAGGTGTTTGGGGCATAACCAGAGCAGCCAGAGGCCAATCTCAACAAGTGGATAGTCTATTTTGACTATTTTGGACATTATAAATTCAATGAAGGGATTTTAAAATCCATTTAGATAATTATAGAGCCAAATAATCCACAGGGAAGTTTCGGGTAGCCGAGGGCCAATAGGGGTTGGAGGCCTAGATTGGGGAGACATAGCTCATTTGGAGCAAATGATCAGTCTATTTCGGATGTATGATATGTTATAGAGACAGTAGAGAAGGTTTCAAGGACAAAAAATAACTTCTAAGGGAGTTAACAGAGAAGCTCACGGAAGCTTAAGGGCACCGATAGTAGAGATCAAGTCAAAAGGAGCCTAGATCCATTTCCATAGAGATAGTAGCCATTCCAAGGGTATGATGTTATTAAAAACCCATTGGTACAACATAAAAAACAATTGGATTTAAGTAGAAACTTGTAAAAGAAATTTTCCATCGTAATCCGAAAGAGCCAAGTCAATTGACAAAGGCTCAAGGAGACGTAGCCTAGGAAATTCGGGTGAACTCCTTTATTAAATTTTCTGTCATGTGTTGATGCTAATTTTCTATAGTTTATGGTTTCTATACATGCTTAATATCAGCAAAAACAAATGTGTAATTCCTCACACTTAAAACATTAAAACAATTTAAAACATATACACCTGAATCAAGAATTCAATTCCATATAGTCAAGTATAAGCTAGATCTTAATTTGTTTAATTGAGTGGGAGGTGCTTGCAAGCATAACAAGTTATCCACCCATTTCATATCAGGTGGTATCAGAGCACTAGGTTGCTTGTTTGACTTGAAAGGTGTTTAACAGTGCAAATAATTTAACTGTTTTCAAATTGACTGATGCTTACAAGTTTAAGTTTGCTAGAGGTGAAGGGGAGCTATTGTTAGCTAAGTCATAGGACAAGAAGGAAGAAGGTTGAAAGCATTCTCCTTACCCAAAGGACCTCAAGGAAACCCTTGAAGCACAAGAGGGATTGTTTGCAAAAGGCTGCTTGAAGAAGAGATACAAGCTGCAGAAAAGAGCTTGAATCTACAGGCATATTGTTTTTGAATATTTTTGAATTTTGGTTTAAGTTCTTTAATTCATTTACATAATGGTGATAACTTCATCAAGTGAATTTTCTGAATCCTCCTTTACAAGACTCTTTGATGAAGAGATGAATCGGGACTTCTACGTCCTGAAGCATATGGTGCAAATTCTGTATGAAAATGGAAGGGAAAGCAATAGACTTCATGAGTAATTGGTTACATGAAGCAAGAGAAAGAAGGACTTCTTCAAAGAATGCATGAGATGGAGATGCAGCGCCATCAAGCCCATGAGGCCTTAACCAAACACATGCTTGAAGCAAAGGTAAATCACTCAAAATTGTCTTCAAATTCCTCTTCAGATAGATGTGTAGGTTCATTTGAAAAGCACACTAGAGGTATAGGGTCCAAGTTAATGTTAAAAATGGGCTATGAAGGCAAGGGTCTAGGCATACATGAAAAAGGCATGATTGATCCTATTTTGGTTGAGGAAAGGCCTAATAATGTTTGGTCTAGGCTATGTTCAATATTATGGCGAAAACTCCAAAGCCATGAAGGCACTTGAGGCATTTCGAAAAATAACTTTTGTTGCAAGTTCAAATCCACAAACATGTCAAGTTTGTTTTCAAGTTGATTTCCATCGTTTGAAGCCTATGTTGTAGCAAGATGTGTGTAAACATGCAACTTATGGCGAACAAGAAAGTTTTGATAGCTATCAAGACATGAACATTGATGTTGGTCTTTAAAAGAGAATTGGAACCTCTTCAAGTTCATCTCCTCAAGAAGGTAAAAAATATGGACATGCAAAGCAACATTTGAGGTATAATTCTTCCCATAATAAAGTTGATTATGTTTTTGTTAAGCATGGAAAATATGAATGCAAGAATGGAAGAAAGAGTTGTTGTTCCTATTGTGGTCTATGTAACCATGAAGTTTCAAAATGCTGGAAGAGGATGAAGGCATACAGGAAACAGTTGAAGCGAAGGAAACTCACACAAAAGATGCAAAATACTTGCACACATTTACAGAAAAAGGGACATTTAATTTCCCAATGTTGGACATTGCATCTAAATAAACATCCCAAGAATTTGAAGCAAGAGGATAAAAACACTGGCAAAAATGGAACCAAATATTCCATCATTGATGTGAGAATAGATGTTTCACAAGAAGAATATTTTCAGCAGCAAAAATCACCATGGAAGTGGCTTGGTAAGAAGTGGGTTGACTTCTTAACCCAGTAAGACATACATTCATTTGTACATATGAACATTTCAATCATGTGTGCATTTCTGTTGAAAACTTATGTTTGTTTGAGCCACCTTTGATCAATGATCAAGGACATGATGTTCAATTACCTTCTATTGAATATTTCTTGCCAGAAATTTTTGAACGAGTTCAAGGAAGATATAGTTCTTGACAGGAGGACAAGAGTATCAAAGAGGGGAAGTGTTGACTACCTTCAAGTTTTGGGGCTCAAAGGCACTAAGCCAAGAAGGGAAAAGTGTAAGGAGGCTAGAAATGTGAGGGTGCTGTACCATCATCTACTGAACAAATAATACGTCTTTTGGGGTCCAAAAGATTCCCATTAGGGAGGAGTGATCAGATTTGGATCGAGGACCTAAGTGATAGCTCAAATTTCAAAGTGTTTGAAAGTGTGTCAAACCTAAGCGACCAGATAGATCTCGTCTTCCTGATTCCGGTGCCATGAACAGTTTGAAAAACTGACACCGTATGAAGAAGTTATCGCGTTTTGAAAAGTCCAGTAAACTGCAAATTTGGACAGTTGACCAGGTTTGACTGGGCATTTGTACAGTAAAAAAAAAAGAATATTCTAGAGAGTATTCCTAGAATATTCCAAGGAATATTCCTAGAATATTCCTTAGAATATTCCCTAGAATATTTCTTCCAGGCCAGTCGTATTTTGACAAGTGGCAGGATATTATTTGTTGGTTGGTTGTACGATGTCTTTTTCGGGCCAATCAGAAGATGAAACGTGGATAGCCCAGAGGTTGCCACGTGTCCCCTTAGTGGTGTGGAAAATTTTTGGTGGAGCGGATAGGAGTCGAACCCGCGACCTCCTTGCTAGCATGCCCGTGTTTTACCATCTCTCCTAAGCTTGGTTCATAACCTCTATGGGCGAATGGTTATAGTTAAAGATTATTCGTAATGCATTTGGGGGTTGAGAACGCTGGTGGTCCCAACCCGCCAACGGTCAATTGTATATGGTCACATGTTATTTACCAACCACAACATAAACGTTAACTCGCATGTTTATGAAACAGTCTCCGTGCTTTTTTGGTGAGTTCCCGCCAGCTGTGCAGGGCTTGTCACATTGCAATGATAAATGTAACGATAATCGTAAATGCCGCGGACAGAATGAAACCTCCGACAGGCCTGTTATGATGTTGTCACATGAAAAAGTTATCTCCACGCGTTTAGTTAGGTGACGGTCAGTGCTAACACCGCTTCTACCTGGAGTTCCAACTTCAACCCATGGTTACCGCCTTCAGTTATGCTAACCTCCAACGAGACCACATGGTATGGGGTGTTGAACACTTATTTAAACTGAGAGGGGGGGGGGGGAGTGAATCAGTTTAACACATTCATGGAATTTTAAAACTTTTCATTAAAACTTATTTACACCTTCATTTCATGTCCAACTTAATATGTGAGTAATCTTCGAATGTGAGCAGCAAGTATTAATATAATATAACAGTAGAATTAATATGAGAGTAACATGTATTAAGCAGATGATATAAATCAGATCAACACATAAACATCATGCACAGAGACACCAGATATAAGTGGAAACCCATAAAGGGAGAAAACCACATCTTATTATTGTTGTGATGCAAAGGCAAGCTCCAACTCCCTCTCACCACTGTTTTTCTGCAGGCACCAACCCACAGGAGGCTCCAACCTCAATTCTGCAAGCTACAACTTGCAAGGAAGCTCCAACTCCCTTCAATTTTCTGTAGGCACCAATCTACAGGACGCTCCAAACTCAGTAAGCTATAACTGACAGCTATCAAGTTTCAACTTGATAGGAAAGCTCCAACTTCCTCAAATTATCACAGGAAATGTTTGCTGATTTACCTCAGATATCAGCTCTGTTCAGTAGCATTTCTTTCTGCTCCTCTCTTCCTTATCTTCTCTGCCTCAATATTCTATGCTTTTCATTCTCTATGCTTACTCTCTCTAACCTCTCTGTGCATATCAATGTGATATTATATATAGAGTTCATCACATGACTCTTTACATTCCTCAGGGAATTTGAAGTGAATAGTCTTGACTTTTTGACTTCTGTCTTCTCATTCCTTTATCCAACTCAATTTTAAATTATAATAATATGTACAAATTTCCATGCTACAGTGGGATTTTTCTTTTCCTAGGATACTTGCCTTTGCATCACAAACAATATAAACAAAAAATATTTACATTTTCAGTTACACATTTTAATTCCACTCAGCTCCTTTTCTGGACTTTGGCTTTGCTGGATTTGTCTTTTCTGCTGCTGTTGAGTGACTGTTCTATATATTTTGGTTCACTTTAGTGTCTATTCATCTGTTCACTGTACTTGAGTGCACCAACTACATATATAACTGTTTTTCAGGTTTTATTCTCAAATACATATGAATCTGGGCGATGTCTGTTCATTACCGTCTTTGTTCTCTGTCTACCTGTCTACATTCTCTGTTCATATATGAGTTTAAACATAATGGTTTGAAACTCACATTACAATTTCAATTCATCTTTTTCCCTGTACCATTTTTCTGCCGTTGTCTCTCACTCTTTTGTTCTTGCAGGATCTTGTAATAAACCCAATCTCATTTCATATAGGTTTCGACTTTAGCACAACATATAAATATATATCATCATGTATGCATATTCCCTTGTTAGACACCTTGCAACTTTATTCATGATCCAACGGTGGATAATTCATCTCTTTTTCAACCTTTGATCCAACGGAAATCGCGCAGTTAACTTTCACGAGGGTTAATATTCAATAGTTGCACAATGCACTGGGCCCCAGCGTTAACGGTCGTTTCCATCCGACGGTTGTTATCACGTCGCGCCGCCTCATTTGATCGGACAGATATCGCTCGGCGAAGATGCGCGAACAATAACGCGCGATGGCGCGCAGTGAGAGCGGTTTTGGGGTCCCTCCGTATGCCACGTGTCAGCCGCTCTATGGAATCGCTGCGATTTCTTGAAAACCGCTTGCCCGTCGAAGGTGGTGTGATGAAAACCACCGGTTCGCTCTAAACTGCGTCCACTATTCCTCTTTCGTGGTTCTGCCCCTCTACTCCAGGTTCCGTCGTCACTATTCACACCTCGTGGTTCCTCACCTTCGCTCAAAGTTCCACATCCTTTCGTGATCCGGTTACTAACGCCAACCCATTTTTACAGTTCATTAGTCAGAGTTTCGTATTCCGAGTTCTGCTTCTAATACTTCGCTCCTTTCGTTATATATATAACTATTCCGCTTCGAGGTTCTGGTCCTTTACATCTTTACTGCATTCATATTCCATTATGCTGTAATATTCATCGCATTCTGCTCCATAACACTCACACTGGGACTCTGAGAAAGCCTCTCCATATAGGGGTTAACATTTCAGAGCACATATAATCTTGATACATATATAAGCCCTTATTTACGAACTCACATCGATTTGCTTGATCGTGCACAGAATTACAAATCTACCCTTTTGCACAGGGTTCTCAATGTTCACAAACTTTGAGGGTCTAACTCCCGCTTTCACAAGAAATATACAGGTATGGTATAGTTCCGCTTTCTCTTGGAGGATCGATCCTTTCAAATAATATGGAAGCAGAATTATATCAATTCTCTCATCTCCTCAGAGTCACTAAACAGATTCTTCATTTGTGCTAATTGAAATTACTTACAAAACCCTCTTGTTCATGAAAACAAGAGGACAATCTATTCTGTCGTTTGGACAACTCTGCTTCAATTCACTGCTGTCTTCTGCTGTTGTCCTTTGCCATCACCTTTTCCATTTAAGCAATGCTCCAACTCATTCCCAAGCATATTAAGTCTTTACCACAGGGTTTTAGTCTTCAATCAAATTCTATGCCATACAAACTCAATTATTGAATAATTACTCAATAATTCATCTGTAAATTGTATTAGACCCCTAATTCATAAATAGACCTCTGTATTACTCTCCTTCAGGCCCTTTCAACTCCACTGCCCTGTCTCTAATTCCTCTGTTTCTTCTGCTTCCTCTGCTACCTCTCTGTCTCTTTTGCCTCATGGATAGTTTAGGTGCTGCTCCTATCTTTACCTTTGCCATCAATGACAACATTTCCAAGATGGGGTCATGTGGCTACCCCAACTATTAAATTTATTGCTAACAGTCTTTCCGACAGAGATTTTGGAGCGCGCCTAGATTTATGGCGGTTTTCCATTTTTATCTCCAGCTAACTGAAGTCCTCCACAATTAGTGGATTTTTCCTAAGGGGTTAATGGACAAAATTTATTATGCTCTATCTTGAGCATTATTCAACCATTATGAGAGTCTGAATAGTCAATTTCAAATTTCTTGGAAATTCCAGACTCATTGGTGAGGGTTTCAGAGTCATCATAGGACTTCTAAGAATGATTTTTGTTTTTCAGAGAATTTTTAGGGGCCACTAGGGCCACCAGGGGCCAGCAGTAGGATGAGGCCTAGCCAGGGCAGATAGAGGCCTTACTTAGGAAACCAATAGCCATTTTTGGATTTTTCAGAAATTATGGAACCATTGGTGAGGTTTTCAAAGATAACATAGGACTTCTGAAGGCCGAGATGCTTCAGAGAGGTTCTAAGGGCCACCAAGGCCACCAGGTGCTAGCAGGAGAATGAGGCCTATCTAGAGTAGCCAGTGACCATTCTCAGCAAACCAGTAGTCTATTATGGCTATTTTGAAACTTTTGAATCCAATGGAAGGATTTTCAGAAGTTTTTAGAGACTTTTGAAGGCCTAGACACTTCAGGGAAGTTCTCAGTGAGCCTAGAGCCACAGGGTGCCACCATGTGTTTGGGGCATAACCAGAGAAGCCTGAGGCAAATTTCAGAAAGTGAATAGTCTATTTTGAATATTTTGGACATTTTGAATCCAATGAAGGGATTTTTAGAGCAATTTAGAGAATTCTAGAGCCGAAGAAGCCATAGGGAAGTTTCGGGAAACCCAGGGCCAATAGGGGTTGGAGGCCTATATTGAGGAGCTAGAGCACATTTGGAGAAAACGATCAGTCTATTTTGGATGTATGATATGTGCTGGAGATAGTAGAGAAGGTTTCAGGGACAGTAAAAGAACTTCTAAGGGAGTTAGTGCCACAGAGAAGCTCAGGGAAGCTTAAGGGCACCGACAGTAGAGGTCAAGGCAAAGGGAGCCTAGATCCATTTCCAGAGAGGTAATAACCATTCCAGGGGTATGGTGGTATTCTAAACTCATGGGTACAACATAAAAAACCATTGGAGTTAAGTAGAAAGCTGTAAAAGAATTTTTTCATCATAATCCTAAGGAGCCAAGTCAATTGACAAAGGCTCAAGGAGACATAGCCCACGACATTCGGGTGAAATCCTTTATTAAATTTGTTGTCATGCGTTGATGCTTATTTTATGAAATTTATGATTTTTTTACATGCTTAATATCAGTGAAAAAAAATGTGTAATTCCTCACACTTAAAGAATTAAAACAATTTAAAACACATACACTTGAATCAAGAATTCAATTCCACACAGTCAAGTATAAGCTAGATCTTAATTTGTTTAATTGAGTGAGAGGTGCTTGAAAATCATAGCAAGTTATCCACCCATTTCAGATCAGGTGGTATCAGAGGACTAGGTTGCTTGCTTATCAGAGTACTAGGTTTCTTGCTTATCAGAGCACTAGGTTGCTTGTTTGACTTGAAAGGTGTTTAACAGTGAAAATAATTTAACTATTTTCAAATTGACTGATGCTTACAAGTTTGAGTTTGCTAGAGGTGAAGGGGAGCTATTTTAGCTAAGTCTAGAAGATGACGAGAAGGAAGAAGGCTGAAATAATTCTCCTTACCCAAAGTACCTCAAGGTAACCCTTGAAGCATAAGAGGGATTATTTGCAAAAGGCTGCTTGAAGAAGAGATACAAGTTGCAGAAAAGAGCTTGAATCTACAGCCATATTGTTTTTGAAGATTTTTTAATTGTTGTTGAAGTTCTTTAATTCATTTACATAATGATGACAACTTCATCAAGTGAGGTTTATAAATCCTCCTTTACAAGACTCTTTGATGAAGAGATGAAGCAGGAATTCTACATCCTAAAGGATATGGTGCAAATTCTGTATGAAGATGGAAGGGAAAACACCAGACTTCATGAGAAATTGGTTGCTATGAAGAAAGAGAAAGAAGGACTTATTAAAATAATGCATTAGATGGAGATGCAGATCCATCAAGCCCAAGAGGCCTTAACCAAACACATGCTTGAAGTAGAGGTAAATCACTCAAATTTGTCTTCAGATAGATGTGTAGGTTCGTTTGAAAAGCACACTAGAGGTATAGGGTCCAAGTTAATGTTAAAAATGGGCTATGAAGGTAAGGGTCTAGGCAAACATGCACAAGCCATGATTGATACTATTTTGGTTGAGGAAAGGCCTAAGAATGTTTGGTATAGGCTATGTTCAATATTATGGCGAAAAATCCAAAGCCATGAAGGTACTTGAGGCATTTCCAAAAGAAATTTTGTTGCAAGTTCAAATCCACAAACATGTCAAGTTTTTTTTCATGTTGACTTCCATTGTTTGAAGCCTATGTTGCAACAAGATGTGTGTAAACATGTAGCTTATGGAAATAAAGAGAGTTCTGACAGCTATTGAGACATGAACGCTGATGTTGGTCTTCAAAAGTATGTTGGAACCTCTTCAAGTTCATCTCCTCAAGAAGGTAAAAAAGATGGACATGCAAAGAAATATTTGAGGTATAGTTCTTCCCATAGTCAAGTTGATTATGTTTTTGTTAAGCATGGAAAATATGCATGCAAGAATGGAAGAAAGAGATGTTGTTCCTCTGGTGGTCTATGTAACCATGAAGTTTCACAATGATGGAAGAGGATGAAGGCATACAAGAAACAGTTGAAGCGAAGGAAACTTGCATAGAAGATGCAAAAGAGTTGCACACATTTCCAGAAAAAGGGACATTTAATTGCCCAATGTTGGACATTGCATCCAACTAAGCATCCCAAGCATTTGAAGCAAGAGGATAAAAAGATAGGTGAAATTGGAACCAAAGATTCCATCATTGATGTGAGAACAGATGTTTCACAAGAAGAAGATTTTCACCAGCAAAAATTGCCATGGAAGTGGCTTGGTAAGAAGTGGTTTGACTTCTTAACCCAGTAATACATACATTCATTTGTACATATGCAAATTTTAGTCATGTATGCATTTCTGTTGAAAAATTACGTTTGTTTGAGCCACCTTTGATCGATGATCAAGGAAATGATGTTCAACTACATTCTATTGAAGATTTCTCGCCAGAAATTTCAGAATGAGGTCAAGGAAGATACAGTTCTTGATAGGAGGAAAAGAGTATCAAAGAGGGGAAGTGTTGACTACCTTCGAGTTTTGGGGCTCAAAGGCACTAAGCCAAGAAAGGAAAAGTGTAAGGAGGCTGGAAATGTGAGGGTGTTGTACTTGCATCTATTGAACAAATAATCAGTCTTTTGGGGTCCAAAAGATTCCCAATGGGGAGGAGTGACTAGATTTGGATCAAGGACATAAGTGATAGCGCAAATTTCAGAGCGTTCGAAAGCATGTCGAACCTAAGTGACCGATAGATCTTGTCTTCCTGATTCCAACGCCATAAATGGTTCAAAAAACTGATATCGTATGAAGAAGTTACTGCATTTTGAAAAGTCCACTAAATTACAAGTTTCGATAGTTGACCAGGCTTGACTGGGAATTTGTACAGTAAAAAAAAGAATATTCTGGGAATATTCCTCAAAATATTCCCTGGAATATTCCTTCTGGGCTAGTCGTATTTTGATAAGTGGCAAGGTATTATTTGTTGGTTGGTTGTACGATATTTTTTCGGGCCAATCAGAGGGTGACACGTGGCTAGCCCAGAGGCTGCCACGTGTCCCCTTAGTGGTGTGGCAAAGTTTTAGTGGAGTGGACAGGAGTCGACCCTGCGACCTCCTCGCCAACATGCCCACGTTTTACTGTCTCCCCTAAGCTTGGTTCTTAACCTCTATGGGCGAATGGTTATAGTTAAAGATTAATCATAATGCATTTGGGGGTTGAGACTACTGATGGTACCAACCCACCGATGGTCCATTGTATATGGTCACATGTTATTTACCAACCAAAACATAAACATTAACCTGCAGGTTTATGAAATAGTATCTGCGTGGTTTTCGGTGATGGTTCCCACCAGCTATGCAAGCCTTGTCACATTGCAATGTTAAATGTAGCGATAAACATAAACCCCGCGAACAACATGAAACCTCTGGCAGGCCTGTTATGATGTTGTCACATGAAAACGTTATCTTTGCGCATTCAGTTAGGTGGCGGTCAATGCTAACACCACTTCTACCTGGAGTTCCGACTTCAACCCGTGGTTACCGCCTTCAGTTACACTAACCTCCAACGAGACCGCGGGGTATGGGGTCATGTGGCCACCCCAACGGTTAAATTTATTGCTAACGGTCTTTCCATTGGAGATTTTGGAGTGCGCCTAGATTTAGGGCAATTTTCCATTTTTATCTCCAGCTAACTGAAGTCCTCCACAATTAGTGGAGTTTCCCTAGGGGGTTACTGGACAAAATTTATTATGCTCTATCTTGAGCATTATTCAACCATTTTGAGAGTGTGAATAGTCAATTTTGAATTTCTTAGACATTCCTGACTCATTGGTGAGGGTTGCAGAGCTATTAAAGGACTTCTACGTGTGATTTTTCTTCAAATAAATTCTAAGGGCCACTAGGGCCACCAGGGGCCAACAGTAGAATGAGGCATAGCCAGGGCAGCTAGAGGCCTTACTAAGGAAAGAAATAGTCATTTTTTGGATTTCTCAGACATTCTAGAACAATTTTTGAGGTTTTCAGAGCCAATAGAGGACTTCTGAAGGCCGAGATGCTTCAAAGAAGTTCCAAGGGCCACCAAGACCATCAGGTGCCAGCAGGAGAATGAGGCCTATCCAGAGCAGCCAGTGACCATTCTCAGCAAACCAATAGTCTATTATGAATATTTTGAATCTTATGAATCAAATGGAAGGATTTTAAGAATATTTTAGAGACTTCTGAAGGTAGAGATTCCTCAGGGAAGTTTTCAGTGAGCCTAGAGCCACAAGGTGCCACCAGGTATTTGGGGCATAACCAGAGCATCCAGAGGCAAATTTCAGCAAGTGAATAGTCTATTCTGACTATTTTTGACATTCTAAATCCAATGAAGGTATTTTTAGAGCCATTTTGAGAATTATAGAGCTGAAGAAGCCACAAGGAAGTTTCAGGCAGTCGAGGGCCAAGAGGGGTTGAAGGCCTAGATTGGGGAGCCAGAGCTTATTTTGGATGTATGATATGTGATGGAGACAATAGAGAAGGTTTCATGGGATAGAAAAGAACTTCTAAGGGAGTTAGTGCCACAGAGAAGCTCAGGGAAGCTTAAGGGCATCGATAGTAGAGGTCAAGTCAAAGGGAGCCTAAATCCATTTCCAGAGAGAAGGCAGCCATTACAGGGGTATGATGGTATTCTAAACCCATTGGTATAGCATAAAAAACCATTGGAGTTAAGTAGAAACTTGTAAAAGAATTTTTTCATCATAATCCCAAAGAGCCAAGTCAATTGACAAAGGCTCAAGGAGATGCAACCCACGACATTCGGGTGAACTCCTTTATTAAATTTGCTGTCATGTGTTGATGCTTATTTGCTGCAGTTTATGGTTGCTATACATGCTAAATATCAGCAAAAAAAATGTGTAATTCCTCACACTTAAAGCATTAAACCAGTTTAAAACACATACACTTGAATCAAGAATTCAATTCCGCACAATCAAGTATAAGCTAGATCTTAATTTTTTTAATTGAGTGGGAGGTGCTTGCAAAACATAACAAGTTATCCACCCATTTCAGATCAAGTGCTATCAAAGCACTAGGTTTCTTTCTTACCAGAGTACTAGGTTGCTTGCTTATCAGAGCACTAGGTTGCTTGTTTGACTTGAAAGGTGTTTAACAGTGCAAAGAATTTAATTGTTTTCAAATTGACTGATGCTTACAAGTTTGAGTTTTCTAGAGGTGAAGGGGAGATATTGTTAGCTAAGTCTAGAAGTGGACAAGAAAGAATAAGGCTGAAATAATTCTCCTTACCCAAAGGACCTCAAGGCAACCCTTGAAGCACAAGAGGGATTGTTTGCAAAAGGCTTCTTGAAGAAGAGATACAAGCTGCATAAAAGATCTTGAATCTATAGCCATATTGTTTTTGAAGCTTTTTGAATTGTTGTTGAAGTTATTTAATTGATTTACATAATGATGAAAACTTCATCAAGTGAGGTTTCTAAATCCTCCTTTACAAAACTCTTTGATGAAGAGATGAAGCAGGACCTCTACATCCTAAAGGATATGGTATAAATTTTGTATGAAGATGGAAGGGAAAGCACTAGACTTCATGAGAAATTGGTTGCTATGAAGAAAGAGAAAGAAGGAATTCTTCAAATATTGCATGAGATGGAGATGCAGCTCCATCAAGCCCAAGAGGCCTCAACCAAACACATGCTTGAAGTAGAGGTATATCACTGAAATTTGTCTTCAAATTCCTCTTCAGATATATGTGTAGGTTCCTTTGAAAATCACACTAGAGGTATAGGGTCCAAGTTAATGTTAAAAATGGGCTATGAAGGGAAGGGTCTAGGAAAACATGCACAAGGCATGATTGATCCTATTTTGGTTGAGGAAAGGCCTAAGAATGTTTGGTCTAGGCTATGTTCAATTTTATGGCGAAAACTCCAAAGCCATGAAGGCACTTGAGGCATTTACCAAAATAACTTTTGTTGCATGTTCAAATCCACAAACATGTCAAGTTTGTTTTCAAGTTAATTTCCATTGGTTGAAGCCTATGTTGAAGCAAGATGTGTGTAAACATGTAGCTTATGGTGAGCAAGAGATTTCTGATAGCTATCAAGACATGAACACTGATGTTGGTCTTCAAAAGAGAGTTGGAACCTCTTCAAATTCATCTCCTCAAGAAGGTAAAAAAGATGGACATGCAAAGCAACATTGAAGTGTAATTATTCCCATAGTCAAGTTGATTATGTTTTTGTTAAGCATGGAAAATATGCATGCAAGAATGGAAGAAAGAGTTGATGTTCCTATTGTGGTCTGTGTAACCATGAAGTTTCAAAATGCTGGAAGAGGATGAAAGCATACAAGAAATAGTTGAAGCGAAGGAAAATTTCACAGAAGATGCAAAATAATTGCACACATTTCCAGAAAAAGGGACATTTAATTGTCCAATGTTGGACATTGCATCCAACTAAGCATCCCAAGAATTTGAAGCAAGATGATAAAAAGACTGGTGAAAATGGAACAAAAGGTTCCATCATTGATGTGAGAACAGATGTTTCACAAGAAGAAGGTTTTCAACAGCAAAAATCACCATGGAAGTGGCTTGGTAAGAAGTGGTTTGAATTCTTAACCTAGTAAGACATACATTCATTTGTACATATGCAAATTTCAGTCATGTATGCATTTCTGTTGAAAAATTATGTTTGTTTGAGCCACCTTTGATCGATGATTAAGGACATGATGTTCAACTACCTTCTATTGAAGATTTCTCGCCATAAATTTCTGAATGAGGTCAAGGAAGATACAATTCTTGACAAGAGGACAAGAGTATCAAAGAGGGGAAGTGTTGACTACCTTCAAGTTTTGGGGCTCAAAGGCACTAAGCCAAGCAAGGCAAAGTGTAAGGAGGCTGGAAATGTGAGGGTGCTGTACTCTCATCTACTGAACAGATAATCAATCTTTTGGGGTCCAAAAGATTCCCAATGGGGAGGAGTGATCAGATTTGGATCAAGGACCTAAGTGATAGCTCAAATTTGAAAGTGTTCAAAAGTTTGTCTAACTTGAGCAATCAAATAGATCTCGTCTTCCTGATTCTGGTGCCACGAACAGTTCGAAAGACCAGCATCCTATGAAGAAGTTATCGCGTTTTGAAAAGTAGAGTAAACTGCAAATTTGGACAGTTGAACAGGTTTGACTGGGAATTTGTACAGTTAGAAAAAATAATATTCTAGGGAATATCCCTGGAATATTCCCTAAAATATTCCTTCCGGGCCAGTCATATTTTGACAAGTGGCAGGGTATTATTTTTTGGTTGGTTGTATGATGTTTTTTCCAGGCCAATCAAAGGGTGACACGTGGGCAGCCCAGAGGCCGCCACGTGTCCCCTTAGTGGTGTGGAAAATTTTTGGTGGAGCGGACTGGAGTCGACCTCGTGACCTCCTCGCAAACATGCACGTGATTTACCATCTCCCCTAAGTTTGGTTCTTAACCTCTATGGGCGAATGGTTATACTTAAAGATTAATCGTAATGCATTTGGGGGTTGAGATTTCCGATGATCCCAACCCGAAGATGGTCCATTGAATATGGTCACATGTTATTTACTAACCACAACATAAATTTTAACCCGCAGGTTTATGAAACAATCTCCACGCGGTTTTCGGTGACAGTTCCCGCCAGTTGTGCAAGCCTTGTCACATTGCAATGTTAAATGTAACGATAAACGTAAAACCCATGGACAACATGAAACCTCTAGGTGGCCTATTATGATGTTATCACATGCAAAAATTATCTCCGCACGTTTATTTAGGTGACGGTCAGTGCTAACACTGCTTCTACTCGGAGTTCCAACTTCAACCTATGGTTACCGCCTTCAATTATGTTAACTTCCAACGAGACCACGGGGTATGGGGTCATGTGGCCACCCCAACGGTTAAATTTATTTCTAATGGTATTTCCAGCAGAGCTTTTTGAGCGCGCCCAAATTTAGGGCGGTTTGCCATTTTTATCTCTAGCTAATTGAAGTCCTCCTGAATTAGTGGAGTTTTCCTAGGGGGTTACTGGACAAAATTGATTATGCTCTATCTTGAGAATTATTCAACCATTCTGAGAGTGTGAATATTCAATTTAGACTTTCTTGGACATTCCAAACTCATTGGTGAGCATTTTAGAGCCATAAAATTACATATTAGCATGATTTTTCTTTAGAGAAGTTCTAGGGGCCACGAGGGCCACGAGGGGCTAGCAGCAGAATGAGGCCTAGCCATGGTAGCTAAAGGCCTTAATCAGGAAACCAATAGTCATTTTTGGATGTTTCAGAAATTCTAGAACCATTTGTGAGGTTTGAAGAGCCAGGAGAGGACTTATGTAGGCCGATATGCTTCAAATAAGTTCCAAGGGCCACCAGGGCCACTAGGTGTAAGTAGGAGAATGAGGCCTATCCAGAGAAACCAGTGACCATTCTCAGCAAACCAGTAGTATTTTGACTATTTTGAACCTTATGAATCCAATTGAAGGATTTTAAGAATATTTTAGAGACTTCTGAATGCTGAGATGCTTCAAGGAAGTTTTCAGTGAGCCTAGAGACACAAGGTGCCACCAGGTGTTTGGGGTATAACCAGAGCAGGCAGAGGCCAATTTCAGCAAGTGAATAGTCTATTCTGACTATTTTTGACATTATGAATCCAATTAAGGTATTTAAAGAGCCATTTGGAGACTTCTAGAGTCGAATAAGACGTATGGAAGTTTCAGGCAGCCTAGGGCCAACAAGGGTTGGAGGCCTAGATTGGGGAGCCAAAGCTCTTTTGGAGAAAATGATCAGTCTATTTTGGATGTATGATATGTGATGGAGACAATAGAGAATTTTTTAGGGACATAAAACAATTTCTAAGGGAGTTAGTGCCACAAATATGTAGGAATTTACAGGGTAAGTTCCATAGATCAAGAACCAAAGGTCACCGCTCACAAACAGATCACAAATCAGTACACCAGTATAATCAAGTTGTTAAAACCCTAAAAAAGGGAAACAGTCCACGCCCTGAGCCAACGCGGCCACTTTAGGGAATTTATTAATATAAAAGAAAAGTTACATACGTTTCTCTCATAAACGGTTACCGGACAAATGACCCTCCATGCTCTTTAAATAGAGATCATGGAACAATTGGGCGTTAAGCCATGGATCAAGTGCTGTTAATACTTAGGTGAGAGATAACAGTCAGATCACTACAAATCGTGACCGTTGGATTATAATTTACAAATGTACATGGTAAAAAAACACACTTTACCTAACTCTACACTAGACTAAGTTATTCTTAACTATTTCCTATGTGTCTGAATATCATAACATCCACCCTTAAGAACAAATTGGGATAGGATTGAAGGATTTACAAAGGTGACACAAAAGGAGCCTATTTCATATGTGTCGAAATATCCTAACATCCCCCCTTAAGAACAAATTGGGATAAGATTGAAGGATTTATAAAAGTGACACAATAGGAGAAGGAAGGAGGCATTAGAGCCTATCCCCCTTAATGAAAAATTTCCTGAACTCCAGGCGTGGATCGAAGTTTGGTAAACTTCTCTTCTGTGAGAGCCTTCGTAAAGATATTGGCTACTTGATCATTGGTTGGACAGTACTGCACTTCAAGAACACGATCATGAATGAGCTTTCTGATGAAGTGTATGTGGAGTTCAATGTGTTTCATACGTTGATGCTGAATTGGATCTTTACATAGCTGAATGGCACTTTAATTATCACACCAAAGTGTAGTTGGATGCTGTTGAAGAAGACCAAATTCAGACAGGATCTGGCGAAGCCACATGGCTTCCTTGCTAGCTTCAACTGCACCACGATACTCTGCTTCTGCTGAAGAAAGGGAGATGGCACTTTGTTTCTTACAAGACCAAGTAATAGGTCCTGAACCAAGAGTGAATACATATCCTGCAGTGGACTTCCGATCATCAGGGTCACCAGCCCAATCAGAAGTAGTGAAACCAATCAACAAGGGAGATGCTCCTGCACTGTAATGAATCCCAAACTGAACTGTACCTCAAATATATCGAAGTATTCTTTTAGCTGCTTTCCAGTGTCTTTCATGAGGTTGGAGCATAAACCGAGCGACAATACCAACGACAAAGGAAAGGTCAGGACGGGTATGGGTTAGATACAAAAGTTTACCAACAAGTTGACGGTATAAGGTAGCATCAACTTCAAGGGTAGTACAGTTGACTGAAAGCTTGACTCCAGACTAAAAGGGGGAAGGGGCAGGCTTACAGTCTTCCATGTGAAAGCGGTGTAGAAGATCACAGGCATACTTGGACTGAGAGAGGGTAATGCCTTCCTTGGATTGCAAGACTTGAAGACCAAGGAAATAATGCAAGTGTCCTAAGTCTGTCATTTCAAACTTCCTTTTGAGGCTAGACTTCACATGGTTTATATGGTTTGGATCACTACCAGTAAGGATAAGATCATCAACATAAAGAACAAGGATGGTGAAGGAATTACCCACCTTCTTGGTGTAGATAGTGTTGTCAGAATGACACCTAGAAAAGCCATTATCTAAGAGAAATCTATCCATTTTAGCATACCAAGCCCGAGGAGCTTGTTTGAGACCATAGAGAGACTTCCTAAGGCGACAAACAAGGCTGGAGTCTTTTTGGATAAAGCCAGGGGGTTGTTCCATGTAGATTTCTTCATGCAAATCTCCATGTAAGAAGGCGAATTTAACATCCATTTGATGGACTTCCCATTTAAAGGAGGCAGTAAGGGAAAGAACAAGGTAGATAAAATTCATTTTGGCAACAGGGGAGAAGGTTTCAATATAGTCAATGCCTTCAACTTGTGAAAAACCTTTAGCGACAAGACGAGCTTTATGTCTATCCACTTTGCCATCTGGTCCAAAATTTGTTTTGTAAACCCATCTGCATCTGACAAGTTTTCTTCCTTTTGGAAGAGGAACAAGATCCCAAGTATTGTTTACCAATAAGGAACGATACTCTTCATTCATAGCTTCATCCAAATCTGGATGACTGGAGGCTTCTTCAAAGGTTTCTGGATCAAGTTTTTCTGGAACTTGAGCCAATAAGGAAGAGGCTCTTTCGAACTGAGAACGTGTACGTCGTCGATCGACAGGGTCACCTGCAAGAGAACCTTTTGCATCGCGAGTAGAGCGGACCCATCTTGGAAGCGGTGGAGTATAAGGAACAATTTCACGAGCTGGAGGAGGATTTTCATCCTCACTGTCATCATTTGAACTAGATGAAATGCTATTAAAATAGAATAGAGAGAGAGAGGTGGCACATATGCCGAATTAGGCTCGCAGGCCAAAGGTGGCACACCCGCCGAACTAGGCTCACAGGCCGATATATTTTCATCAAACTTTACGTCTCTTCTAATGATTATATTTTTGGATTTGGGTTGAAGAAGTCTATATCCTTTGACATCTTCAGAATATCCAAAAAAAATACATTTTTCACTCTTAGGTTCTAAGGCTCTATGTTTCACATCTAGAATATGGGCCCAAGCATCACTTCCAAAAACACAAAAGTGACTTACATCTGGTTTGATTGAGTTCCAATCTTCTTCTGGAGTTATATTCTTTAAAACCTTACTAGGAGTGCGATTTACTATGTAATTATCACAGTTAATGGCTTCTGCCCAAAAATTGAGACCAAGTCCTTTAGATTGAAGCATACAATTAGCCATTTCTTTTAAGGTGCGATTCTTCCTTTCAGCTACACTATTTTATTGTGGAGTATATGGAACAGTATGTTTCAATTGAATGCCATGCTTAGTGTAGAAGTTGATAAATTTGTTGTTAACATATTCTCCGCCATTGTCTAATCTTAACTTAAGAATTTTATGTCCATATTTTTTCTCAACAGAGGCCTTAAAGGCCAAGAACATGTTAAAAACTTCACTCTTGAGTTTTAAGAAATATACCCAAGTGCATCTAGAAAAATCATCAATGAAGGTTAAGAAGAAATTGCAACCAGAGAAAGAAACAACAGGAAGTGGACCACATAAATCACTGTGCACAAGCTACAAAGGGGCTGAAGCATGCCAAGAGGCACGTTTGTCAAAACTATCTCGATGATGTTTTCCGAGTACACATCCGGAGCAAACACCATCTCGGAAAGATACCATAGGAAGGCCCGTCACCATATTTTCCTTACACAGAGTTTGAAGAGAGCGATATTTTAAGTGACCAAATCGCTCATGCCAAAGTTTGCTCACAACATCATTATGAGAAACAAAAACAGAGGGAAGAGATGATGACCCAAATTTGTCAAACTTATACAACCTTGTGGAATCATCAGCAATGCCAGTAGCTAAAATATGTTTAGGATATTTGAGGTCCTTGATTACAACATTATGAGGTGAGAATTCTACTATTTTCCCTTCACCTGAATGAGTTATCTGATAAATAGATAGAAGGTTGCATGACAAGGTACGAACACATAGTACATCATCAAACTGACCATTATCTAGATGAATGGTTCCAGATCCTACAACACTAAGAGATCTATCATCACCAACATAAATATGTTTGGTGTTACAATCATTTAAAGAAGAAAACATGCATTTATTTTTAGCCATGTGGTAAGAAGCTCCAGAATCAATGAGCCATTCATGAGAAGGAGAAGAAGAAGATACATTTAATGCATAACTAGATCTTGATGCTTGACAACCACAAGCAGAAAGTGCCATGCCTGAAGATGAAGGTGAAGAGTGCTCCAAATTGATGTTGTGCTTCTTCATTGCTGCTTCTAGGGCTTCCATCTTCTTAAAACATTTGGGCTCTAAATGGCCATCACGATTGCAAAAGTTGCAATGTCTATCTGTCTTCTTTCCTTTGTTTTTATATGCCTTATCATTTTGGTGAGTTTCTTTTTCAGTTTGTGGCTGAAATTGCTTAGGACCCTTGTTTGGTTTCAGACCATACTTTTTAGGATAATGCTTCTTGGGATTCTTTTGATATGATTGATGTTGGGCTGCTAAGGCTTTCTTAGAAGCGTTTCCAGCAGTGATAAGACCAAGGTGTAAAAGTTTTTCTTGTTCTCTTATCAAAGAATCACAAAAGGCATCAAAAGAGGGATTATTGTACGTGGTTCCTGAAGAAATGATGGCTTCTCTAGTGGAATGGAAGGCGGAAACAAATACGAGTATGTGGGGCCAAGATTAGTAAGAATGCAATAGATGAGGCTACCATCTTCATTTTTGACCTTACAACCTTCTAAAAGAACTCTGAGGGTCTTGAATTTGGACAAAAAATCTTCAATAGAGGAGAAATTATTGGGGTCCAAAGTAAGCAACTCGTTTTCAAGCTGATGGGCCCTGATTTGATTTTGAATGCCAAAGACAGTATTTAGCTTGTCCAGGGCTTCATGAGGGGTGTCAATGTCAAGGATATGAAATCGAAGATCTTGAGAAATGGACATTCCTATCAACCCTCGTGCTTGATCTTGTTTATTTTCCCATTTAGCAACTTTATCATCATCATAAGGTTTAGTTTCTAGCCCTGTGGCTATTCTATAAAGCTCTTTACTTATAAGTATATCTACCATGTGAGGTAGCCATTGGAAATAATTGGTGCTGTTAAGAATAACCGGGGATGCACTTTCCATTAAAAAAAAAAGAAAAGTAAAGCTGAGAAAAGCTGAAACTAACTGCTCCAATGGAAAGATCTCGAAAAATTAGGCCGTTTAAAAAAAAACGGCTCGAAAAACGGCTTCCGGATGAAGAAGTTATGCCTTTTGAATAAAACTGAGTTGTAGATGCCGAATAGTTACGGGAACGGGATGAAGTGCGGCTCTTTAAAAAAAAATTCCGCCCCTTTGAACAAAAACCTTTTACCAAAGAAGCTTGAGAAGGAGACTTGAACCCAAGACCTCTATTCTCATATACTAACCCCTCACCAAGTGAGATAGTAAAAGTATTATGTTATTTTAGAAAGGAGGAAGGGGGGATGATTATTATTATTATTATTATTATTATTATTATTATGGGAGGTGTGTGTGCCTTTTCCTGCACAAAAAATGAGCAAAAGAAATGAAATGCAAAGCCTTATGGCAGAATGTTAGATTCTCGGTTAGCCTTACCAGCAACTATCACTTTTTTCACTATTTCTGATTTCTTGAGATTGCACAAAGATGCGGGGAAAGAGCATATATAGAAAAAAAAAAATCCCTTTTTCCTATTTCTGATTTACTGAGATTGCACGGGGCACACAACAAAGAGAATACACAGAGAAGAGGGTATAGATCCGGTAAATAAATAAAACCTTAATGCAGGGAAAAAAAACCGAAATAAGCAGAACTATTAACAAATATAACTGCAAAATAGATGCTTTATACCTCCAGATCTAAACTGACATAACTTGGGCAGCCGGAAACCTTTTCGCATGAAACGAAAGGCATTCCTCACTGTAACAGACACTTCAGACACAACCAAGTAGTTCTCCAAGCCCAAAAATGTTCAGAAATAGTAGATCTACAAAACGGAATTCACATGCAGTCAAAACGGCTTCGGATTTTGATCAACAATGGACGCGTCCCTAAAAATAGCTCTGATACCATGTAGGAATTTATAGGGTAAGTTCCGTAGATCAAAAACCAAAGGTCACCACTCACAAACAGATCACAAATTAGTACACCAGTATAATCACATGGTTAAAACCCTCAAACAGGGAAACAATCCACGCCCTGAGCCAACGTGGCCACTTTAGGGAATTTATTAATATAAAAGAAAAGTTACATACGTTTTTCTCATAAACGGTTACCGAAAAAATGACCCTCCATGCTCTTTAAATAGAGATCATGGACCAATCGAGTGTTAAGCCACGGATCAAGTGCCGTTAATACCGAGGTGAGAGATAACCGTCAGATCACTACAAATCGTGACTGTCGGATTATAAGTTACAAATGTACATGGTAAAGAAACACACTTTACCTAACTCTACACTAGACTAAGTTATTCTTAACTATTTCCTATGTGTCGGAATATCCTAACAGGGAAGCTTAAGGGTACCGACAATAGAGGTCAAGTCAAAGGGAGCCTAGATCAATTTCCAGAGAGATAGCATCCATTCTAGGGGTATGATGGTCTTCTAAACCCATTGGTACATCATAAAAAAACATTGGAGTTAAGTATAAACCTGTAATTTTTTTTCTTTTTTTCCATCATAATCCCAAAGAACCAAGTCAATTGATAAAGGCTCAAGAAGACGTAGCCCATGACATTTGGGTGAAATCCTTTCTTAAATTTGCTGTCATGTGTTGATTCTTATTTGCTACACTTTATGGTTTCTCTCCATGCTTAATATCAGCAAAAACAAATGTGTAATTCCTCACACTTAAAGCATTAAAATAATTTAAAACCCATACACCTGAATCAAGAATTCAATTTCGCATAGTCAAGTATAAGCTAGATATTAATTTGTTTAATTGAGTGGGAGGTGCTTGCAAAGCATAACAAGTTATCCACCCATTTCAGATAATCTATGCAAACTTCATCAACACATGGTGCTTCAAGCCATGCTTCAAGGAACTTAATTTATTCTTCAAATTTTGATGCTTCTTCTTGGTTTCTTAGTAACATTTGCACACTCAAAATCAATGTTAAGTTTATATGAAAACACATCTTCAGAACCATATTGGTTCTATTCATTCTAATTTTCAATTTATATCTTTCTCCTCTTGTGCTTCCATCTCTACCTTAGTCGCTTCTTTCTATGCTTCTATTGTTGCATCATAATTTTCATTTTCAATTTCTTTAATAACCTTTGCTTCCGCAAAATTTTTTTATTCCTCTGGGTTTTCAGACACAAGTGGGCTTATCTCACCAAATAACAACATATCAATAAGATGTTTCTGTTGCATCTTTTTCAACCACTAATCACTAGTTAATTGTTCTTCATCAAAGTTAACATCATCAATTTCAATTTTTATGATCCACCAAACCACTTGTTGCTCCATTAATAGCTCTATCTATTCTAAAATAAACTCGTACTAGTAACACACCATCAACATTGTGATCCACTTTCATGTGGAATTCTCCAAAATCTTCATCTTTCTGTAGATTTGCTGCTACAAATCCATGTTCATTTTCATCTTCAAGCATTGCTACAGTAGGTTTCACAATTATACTATCTTCGATCTGATTACTCCCCCTTGCGCCAAAATCCCTCTTAAGGATATCCAGAGCCTCCTTTTTTATCTTTGCATCTACAATGAGAGGAATAATGCTATCATCTATGAATTCCTTTATGCGTTTTAATGCCAAGGCATTATTTTTCCTTTTGAATTCCAACTCTTTCAAAAAGACCTCAAATGAATATGATTGTTGCTTTGACTTTCTTAGCCTCTTGAATTTTCCCATTTATTTACACCTTATACTTTACCATGTTCACCAAATTCTCATTTTATTCCTGACGAAACATCCATAATTAAACAAGTTCATAAAAGGTGGCAGAAAAGACAATTTATTTACTTAGCTTCTTTATATTGTCGATGTGAAACTATATTACCAAGTGGGTCGTAGTTTCAGATGAAGAAATTCCAATCGTAATTATTGTTGTAGTGCATTTGACGCATGGGCGAATAAAATGTACTGTGGTTGGTAGGGGAGGCTTCTTTCCTACAAATAGGTAACATTTCAATTGGTTTGTTAGATTGTAAGTGGAACAACATAACATGTAGTAAACTAAGTAAAGAACATAACATGCTACAATAGAGGAGAAACAAGAAACAAGAAATATTTATACAATAACAAGCTCAATCGAGTCAAACACACTAATAATCCAAATGAAGAACTCTTCCCCTTTTATTAGTTGCTGATGGTATAAGAGAATATGACACTAAAACACTTGCAATGAATCCTTAGAGCTATGGAGCTCTAATATTCAAGGCAATGAGGGCTTTTCCCTTCAAGCTTCTTGCAACCCTCTCTCTCTCCTCGAAGGATGGTAGAATAACGGACACTTGTTGAAATTATTCTCTTGGATTGAGGTGTTGGATGGCCAACAGATGAGTCCTTCCACTCCTTGCTACTTGGACAACACAATGCTGGTTTTCTCTCAAGCAATTTGGCCAGCATAACAATGTGTTCTAAATTCTTCTTCACATGGTGCTATTTTATAGGCAAATTTCAAATTTCCCTCCCTCCCTTGGTACAATTTGGATGTTGACACAAGAGTGGGAGGCTAATTCCATTGTGTGCTACACTTGAGGCCTAAAGGTGGCTCCAAGGCAGCTGTACTTGGCTGCCCTGAGTGGGGAATATTCTTCTTCATGTGCTAAGTGGTCCCAGATGGTGACCTTTCGCCTACCCAGGATCACGCAAGTATCTAAGGGATAGTCGCGAAGATCTTCGCTACTATCGAAGAAAAATCCGTGTGGATCGCTTAGGGTTAGTGATTTCTATGTGCTATTTGATAAAGTTTCTTGCTTGACCTTAGGAAAAGTTAAAATTTTCAGATTCTGTAATGTCTTTCTTCCCTGTAAATCCTTCTTCTTGACATTTCCTAACGTCTTTTGCTTGTACGATTTTCCAGTGGTAAAATTTACCCCCTAATATGTATGAGGTCTAGGAATAACTATATAGCTGAAATACATTATAGTTTCTTTTCTATATAATCCGTTTTGAGAGAGAGAGAGAGAGAGAGAGAGAGAGTAACTTGCCTGAAACCTGAGGTTGGAGACCCCTTGCCATGAGTAAGAGAGGGACCAAATTCTGTTGGAAACCTGCACGAGATAAAATAAATACAATATTTCTACGAGGCGGGCATGTCCCATGCTTGCGATGCTTTGGCTAGTTAAATATTATCTGAAAGATAGAGGTTCTATCTATGTCACTTGTGTGGTAGTGACCTGCTATTTCATTGATGATGACGGTTGCTGACACCCTTAGGGGCATTTTTTCTTTGACAATAGGTTGAATGTAGTGCCTATATGAATAATATTGGTATGCCATATTTTTTAGAGTAAATTCTCATTGTATGCATGGGTATATGACTGGGGACCTTCCCGTGTAAGCAATGCTGAAAGAGATGCTTATGATGCACGTGTCTTCGACAAATTATGACAAAGTGCAACGGTTGTGAAGTATGATACCATCTTGACATGAAAGCTTATGTTGTAGTAAAAGGTCAGGAGGATTGATGACATTAATGGGCAATGATGATTCCCATAGTGCCATCCGAGAATGATCCTATTGAGGTGAGGAGCCATCCAAGGTACTGCTCCCTTCTTGGAAAATGGTTGTTGAGGTCGACAAGAAGGAAGCCTCAACTGAGCGAGAGAAATAATGATGCAAGGGACCAGGGTCTCTGATGTAGCAAGTGTGGTATGATAGGTTAACATAGTCATGATTATGAGAAATGAGTGTTACTGATGGTGGGAGTTCAGTGGCCCGAAGTCAAAGCTTGTAAATGCAAGCGGCGACAGTCATAACAATTTATGGTGAGGAAAACCCTGGGGTTGGTAGGATGTCCAGGGTGGGTATGTGGTCGTTATGAGTGTCATGGGTGGTTGGGTAAAGAATGCAAAGCTCCAACCAAGGGTGATTAGGGGCTGCTGCCAGGTAGGAAATGTGGATGGGTGGGTGGGATTGTTCTCCTAAAAAATCTTTGTACACTTGCCAAAATAATATAGAATGGGTTTGGGTGTACAAGCACGAAGATGGGTGCCCCAATAAACATGAAAATTACCACTCCCTGATGATGTGAGGCGGGTGTGTTTTACTGAGGGTGGGGGCCCCATTGGCTAGTCTAGGTGAAAGGGTGGTGAAGCGGATGGAAAGTGTCGTAGATGGGCTATGCTAATGGGGGTGCGATAGGCTAAATGCGAGATGCAATGGTGCGTATTCGATCTGCTTATGAGAGTGGCAGTCCAGGAAAGGGGTCTTATTATGAAATGGTAAGACTTGAATTGATGTATGATGGATGAATGAACATGAAGTGCTTCCCGGACTTAGATGTTATGGCCATGGCGCCATGTTCTTGATGTATGGCCTACTTGAGTGATGGACACCATGGAGTGTGAGGCTCTACCGACTGAAAAGAATATTTTCATGTGAAATATGGGGTGATGATAAACTTGGTTGGGTGACTAGACCCTATAGTTGATTTTTTTGGAGAAATGATGTCAAGATATGCAAATATTCATGCTGGGGGTAGAATGATACCTTCTCTTGTACCTTCAGTGGCTGGGGAAATAGGTGTGTTTTCGTGCTTGTAACACCTGCAAACAATACCCCAAGTAAAAGAATATTTTCAATTCAAATATATTGAAAATAACGATGAAGGAAAAATGATAAGAGAGGACATACTTGAACTGTGTTGTGGAGGGGGTGGGCTTGGGGCCCGAAAATGATTTTTTCTACAATTTTGATTTATGAGGTCCAGATCGACCATGATGAAGTGTTGATCACTGTGCTTCTTGTAGTTCCGTGATCAGATACTCTGAGCACCAGTTTTCCCCTGGGAGTTGTTACTTGGCTCCTGGTTTTGTTTTCGGTTGGGGTTGCCTCCAGACTGAGATCATGGGGGATGTTGCTGGTTACTTCCTCCTATTTAGGATATCCCTTTTGTTTGTTCCTCGACTTCTTTTTACAACATTTGGAGGATTGTCATAATTCTCCTCGTTGTATGGTTTCCAATGAGCTTGAGAAGGTTGCACTAGATTAACCGACGCATTACACTGTGGTCGTGGTCCATTCTATGCGGGGAATGGGGGATATTGGTTCCCTTGTCCTTGGTCAGTATATGAGTGCTGGGGTGACTTTCACAATATCCAGGTTGTGATATGTTATGAGTATAATCGTATGAGTATCTTAGGTACTGATTACTGCTACCTAGGTGACCTTGGGAAAAAGACTTGATCAAACTGTCTACAGTATTTGACACTCCTAGTAACTCCTCGAGTATCCTAGGTGTTGATAACCGTTGCCTAGGTGACCTTGGGCCAAAGACCCAATCAAATCATCTACAATATTCGACGCGCCTGGTAACTCCTTAAGTATCATGGGTACTGATTACTGCTGGTTAAGAGATCTTGGGCCAAAGACCCAATCAAACCATCTGCAGTATTTGACGTGCTTGGTAACTCCCTGAGTATCATGGGTACTGATTACTGCTGCCTAGGTGATATTGGGCCAAAGACCCGATCAAACCGTCTGCAGTATTTTACATGCCTCGTAACTCCCTAAGTATCATGGGTATATGATTACTGATGCCTAGGTGATATTGGGCCAAAGACCCTATAAAATCATGTGCAATATTCGACACGCCTCATAACTCCATGAGTATCATGGGTACTGATTACTGCTGCTTAGGTGATCTTGGGCCAAAGACCTGATCAAATCATCTGTAGTATTTGATGCGACTGGTAACTCCCTGAGTATCATGGGTATTGATTACTACTGCATAGGTGATCTTGGGCTAAAGACCTAATCAAACCGTATGCAGTATTCTATGCGCCCAGTAACTCCATGAGTATCATGGGTACTGATTACTGTTGCCTAGGTGATCTTGGGCCAAAGACCCGATCAAACTGTTTGTAGTATTCGACGCGCCTGGTACCCCCTGAGTATCATGGGTACTGATTACTACTGCCTAGGTGATCTTGGGCCAAAGACTTGATCAAACCATTTGCAGTATTTGACGCACCAGTAAATTCTCTATAAGTTTGCAGGCGTGGGGTGTTAGGCAGGACGTTGTAAATGTATCTTGACTGGGTGTATATAAGTTCAAGTTGCTGAGCTTTAATAATGGCATCCTCTATGGAGGTAAGTCCTTGGGTCACCACATATTTTGAAATCTTTGCTGTGAGAGTTTTCAAAAATAGGTCTAGTAAAAATCTATCATTGAGTTTGGCTTTGCACAAACTTTGACGTCATTGCCATTTATGGAGATGGTCCGAGATATGGACAACTGGTGTTTTCCTAAAGTGGGTTAATATTTCCATCCCGAATCATGGTGGATGGGTAACTGAAAATATGTGAGGAATGCAGTAGCGAGGGTGCTAAAGGTTACATGCAAAACAAAAGGTTGCTCCACATACCATTTCGTGGCAGGTCCCGTTAAGGTGCACTGAAACAGTCTTAGTCGAATAGTATCATCAATAAAACTATTGGATGAACACCATAGGTGGAAAGTCATTATATGATTTCCAAGGTCTTTCGCTTGCTTCTCTTTGAATTTTGGAATGTACGAGGGGAGCTTCGTGGGCATGGGGGGGAAATTGGGGCTGTGTGCAATGGGATCATTAGTTATATTTGATAGATCCAGGATATTTAATGATGCTAAGAAATATAACTAAGTATTGAGTGCCATCGTGTACTGTGGAAACACAGGGATTTGAGTGTGATGATGTATGGGGGTTTTCTGGGAATATTACCTTGTGACGTACCCTGCTGTGTGTTCTATTGATTCCCCGGAGGGGTAGCGCTCCTATGCCCTCTACGGGTTGTGCAAGGAGTGGTGTGTGGTGACCCTGTGGTGGTTTCCACGTGTGTGGTGTTGGGTGACCCTTGGGGGTTTCCAACTAAAGATGCCCCGATAAAGGATGATCCAATAAGGATGGCAATGTGTCGTCTTTGATGCCTAAATGGAAAAAGACCTGGCACTCCTCCCTCTAATGGGGGGAGGTCCAAAAAACATCTAAATCGACGAGGTCCCGTTGGGTTCATTATGGTGTCGACTCGGTTAATTTTGGAAATATTTTTTAGTTTTATGAGAGGAGGAAGATTATTACCAAAGCGAATATGATCACAGACATAAAACAAAGTGAAAAATTACCTTTAGATTAATGCTATGTGATCAAGCAAGAAAAATTATGGTTTTGGTTGTTTTGCGTATGATACTCAAAAAGCCTAAAAAGACCTAATCGTCCTCACAATCTCAAATGTAACTGAGCCTTGCGAAGATATCTTCTGATGGGTACTGGGGCTAACATCCTGAAAGAATTGGCGATGCCTTCCAACAATTGAAGAATCAACCAAGGTAAAGGTATGAGGATCTAGTGTTGCCTGCACTGTCACCTATAGGGAATGATGCCATAGATTTTTCCACAAAAGTATCGTAGTCTCACGTGAGAGTTTGAGTCTTGAGCTTCTTGTTATTCAGCTACCAGTACCGAGTACTATATGGGTCAGGTAGCCCCAAATAGTACTGCACACACTGGGCCTAATCTTAACCCCCTCTGAATCGAGTCTCTGTAGCGCTCGGGAATTCTGTTCCATGGGTGGATAGACGGATTTTAAGCTCCCTAAATAGTCAATATCTATGTTTCAAAATGTAGAATGAACATGGCATCTTATTGGATGCCTACCCCCAATGGTCCTAACCTGAACTATATTTTATTTTGTGGCCCCTGTGGGGAGAATTTAGCAAGTTCAATTAGTGGTTAGTTTTAGAGAGTCTTAATTTGCTTAAGGTGTGCCTTGATGAAGCAACCATAAGAAGAGGACAAAGGTACCAACGCATTGGGTGCCTTTTGGTCTGATGCTTACTAGTGCTTCATGTGAATTTTGAAGTGTACAATAACAATTTTATAAGATATGGATATGCGGTGATCCTTTACACTCCTTCTCTAATTACACTATGTGTGATTGTTCCTTTAAGAAAATAAACAATGTGCGGATAATGGTCCACTTACACTTTTTCCTAGTTAGACTAAGTTTTGCACTATAGGGAGATGGAAAATTATCTTAAGAAATATTTCATATGCGTACCCAAGCTCACCAAGAGGTGCAAGGGTGGGAGAGATTACTTTCCTTCTTTTCGATATTTTGGTCCTTGTCCCGAATCTTAATGAAAAAATTTGAACTAAACTAATGCAAAAAATTTGAAAAAACAAAAACTAGCTAAAGATGTGTGGATGTATGGGCCACTTAATTTCTGCTAATTAACCTATGTGTTTGGTGTCTATTATCAGCAATTAGTTTGTTTAGATAGCATTTGTGGATTAAAAGCCACTTACTCCCCTACTTAAACTATGTGTGATACGTGATGATAATAAACTAAAATTAAAACAATCTAATTGCTAAGCTAAATTTCAACAAAAAGTATCCTAACTAGTCAAGAAACATCAAAACACAGTGATGGAAAATTTATTATGGGTTTCCAATCACTTTACAACTGCTAAAAATGAGAAAAATAAGTGAAAAAAATTCTCACTATCTTCCGCGCGGCTTATTTTCGCACAGGCGCGTGATTTACACGTCTGTCTGGGCTAAACTCGAGCAAATTTCCAGTGCTTGAAAATTCCGCCTCCTCTGAGCCGAATCTCTCACTTAGGGTGAATGAGAAATGCTGAGGGGAAGAAGGAAAGATCTTGCAGCAATTCTGAGTAGGAGAGAGGACCTGTAAACAACAACCACTAGCTTAAAAAGAAGAAAGAAGTGGAGTTGCCATTCCCGCTTTAGTGCATTTGACACATGGGTGGACGAAATGCACTGTGATTGGTAGGGGAGGTTTCTTTGCTACAAGCAAGTAATAGGTCAATTGGTTTGTTATATTGTTAGTGGAACAACATAACTTGTAGTAAACTAAGTAAATAACATATCATGCTACAATAGAGGAGAAACAAGAAACAAAAAATACAAATACAATAACAAGCTCAATCACACTAATAATCCAAACATAGAACTCTTCCCCTTTTATTAGTTGCTGATGGTATAAGAGAATAGGACGCTAAAACACTTGAAATGAATTCTTAGAGCTATGGAGCTCTAATATTCAAGGCAAGGAGGGCTCTTCCCTTCAAGCTTCTTGCAAGCCTCTCTCTCTCCTTGACGGATGGTAGAATAACAGACACTTGGTGAACTTCTTCTCTTGGATTTAGGTGTTGGATGGCCAACAACTGAATCTTTCCACTCCTTGCTGCTTGGAAAACACAATGATGGTTTGATCTCAAGCATTTTGGCCATCATAACAATGTGTTCTCCATTCTTCTTCCCATGGTGGTATTTTATAGGAAAAATTCAAATTTCCCTCCCTCCCTTGGTACAATGTGGATGTTGACACAAGAGTGGGAGGCTGATTCCATTGTGTGATACACTTGAGGCCTCAAGGTGGCTCCAAGGTGGTTGTACTTGGATTCCTTCAGTGGGGAATATTCATCTTCAAGTGTGCTAAGTGGTCCCGGATGGTGACCTTCCGCCATATCCAAGATCGCGTGGCTATCTGACGGATATCCGTGAAGATATTTGCTACTATCGAAAAAAAGGCCACGCGGATCACTTAGGGTCAATGCTTTATGTGAGATATTTGATAAATTTTCCTGCTTGACCTTAGGAAAAGTTAAATTTTTTAGATTCTTTAATGCCTTTCTTCCCTGTAAATCCTTCTGCTTGACATTTCCTAATGTCTTTTGCTTGTACAATTTTCAAATGATAACAATTATATGTAACTTCAACACAACCGAACCTCTGTGTCTCTCACAATTGACTAAAATCTGAGCGAGCGCTAATCTAATTTCTTATGTCAGCAATATATTATCTCAAATTTATCTGCACACAAATTCAAAGTCTTCAGTGCTCCATGCCTTTTTGGTGTTCCCCCAATAACGTTTAAATCTTTACCTCTAGTAAAAAAGAAAAATCAATCACAAAACAATAGTGATCAATTCCATTGAATTACAGGCGGCATGCCACTTGATTTAGCCCCGTGGCTCTTCCTTTGTGTGGTCCTTTCCTTTTTCGACAATTCTTAATTTTGTTCTTACATGCGGAGACACTACACTCCTTAGTATGTAGCCCCAAAATCTATGGTCTAGATAAAAGGTCTTTCATAGTAGCGGAAAAAGGATCCACCATTCTTCAACATGTTTGGAATAAAAAGTATGAAATATGAGGTGGAAAGAGAATATAAATACTCTGTAAGTGATAGATTATTTTTCAAAGGTCACAATTGCCACACAACTTGAACAACGATACTCTTCTAAGGACAGATATCTTGGAATGGCGACTCCAGATTGAAAATGATGACCTCACACAGATATGTGAGCAACTTAGCCACAAAAATCCACAATAATTCCACACAATGCAAAATTAATTTTGCGTAGGATAAAGCCACACAGGCTTCTGAGCCACACAAATTTTTTACCTCTAGTTTACGTCCAAATAGTGCAAATTGTGACATATGGCAGATGCCTCTAATGGCTCTTCTCCTCTGGAACACTCAATTATTTGAAAATGGGTCACAATTCTCAAAGGCGATGATGGTTGTTCAAAATTATGTGAACAAATATTATGCAAAAGGAAAATTTCTTTGGATTCTTCGTCTTCTAAATTCTTGAATATTCATCTTGGCCACTCCACAAAACACACATTTTTACATCACAAATTGAAAGTCACATTACAAAGAGAAATAACTATATGGCTGGATTTATCCAAGGTAGGATGCCACCCTCAACACTACCTATTCCTTTCACCAAATAAACGACTACAACAAGTAAACGAAATTTTCATGTCACTAACACCTTCCTCACACACTATACTAGGTTATGATACCAATTGAAATACTAAAAAACAACAAGAAACTACAACTGCTAAAAAAAAACTCTGAGAAATAAGTTTACAAAACATCAAAATTCCAAACCCCAAGGAAAATTAAAATGGTCCTCTACTACTACAATAAACTATGAAACTACTTCTACGACAGAGTATTCTGCTACATCTTCCTTATAACACTAACTGTTCATATCTTCTATCCCTGATCATATACATTTATACAAAAAACTATGTCGGTTAATTTCCTCTTTAGGTTGAAAGAGTTATGGCAGTGTTTCCCTTTCGTATCTGAGCAAGTTGAGGCAATGTGCAACGATGAGGCATTGGATCAATGAATACTTTATTTGATAGAGAGGCATAATTATCTCCAACATTGATGCCATCCTTGAGAATGGAAGGTCTCATGAATGTAAGAGTCACATAAGTGTTAGAGGAAATGTATAGTCAGAGCTATTATTGAATGTGATCTTGTTCTATAAGAAGGTTTCCCATTTCCATGATGATGGTAAATACGCTGAAATGGTTGGTACCTAAGGGGCCTATGCTTGATTACAAAAAATATAATGATAGTTGGTTTACTATATAAATGTGAACAAGGTGTTATCCATGTAAGATGGGTTCTAGTTGAATGCATTTAAATTCTAAGTGCTAGCCTCTTTGATGGGAGCTGCCAAGGTTCTTGATAAGTTGGTATACATACAACATTACATTTCTTTCTCACTATTGAATTGGAATTTTCAAGGCTATAGAATTAGTCAACTTTAAGCCTAGGAGTAAATACATGCATGAAAATTTCCAAGGATGAAGCACAAACTCAACACTATTGATAAGGAAAATGCATGTACAAAACTCCTTTGTTTCTTGTAATGGATTCTTAGGACATGATCAAGTGATCTTGTTAAATACCAATGATTGTGGGGAGGAATGTTTAATGCATAACTTAGTGGATTTTAATGGCAACCAATTCGACCCAAAACCTTTTCAAATGGTCTCTTCATCTATAGGTAACTATATGGATGTAAGGGAAAAGGAAAAGAAGTGTGCCGATATGATGATAACATTAGGAACCAGGAACCACTCATGGTCACATTTGAGCTAAGTAGGTCCATTTGTGTTTTGGGTGAGAAGGTAGACATCTTAACAACTTGGGAACCATGGTGTCAACTTCCAAACCAGAGGCGAGAATTGGAATTGGATAAAACAAAACTTATTTTGGAAAGGCAGTATATGAAGAGGCTGGAATATGAGCTGGAGCTTTTAAGAATGGAAAATTCAAATAAGACTTCCCTTAAGGCAATTTGGAAGGAAATATAGGGATGAATAATTAAGAAAATGGGTAGACACTGGAGACTATTGAAATTTATTCAAGATATGAAGAAAACCGTGAGAAGAGTCCAAGGGAAATAAAGTTATCAAGAAGACCATCGAAAATTTCCCTGCCAAGGCTGAAATTATTATAGATTTCCTTAATCAGGTGTCAAAGGAGGATATGATAAAGGTAAGCCTCAACTGATCCAAATGGGTGACAAGGGCCAATCAGATAATAAGGAAGAGTGAATTAGTGATGATGATAATGAAGAGGTTACAACTATGATGGAATACGTAAAATATTTTAGAGATAAATGCGAGGTAAACCACCGATTTTTTTTTCCAGCGTTCTTTGATGAGGAGGGGAACTTGCATACCAATGAGTCTCTCATGAAACTCCTGGTTTCAAGCAAAGAAAATAAAAAAGGCATCGAAGGAAAGGATCACCCCCTTCAAGGGAAAGAGATCATGAAACTTTATAATGATTACTATGAATTTTTGTTCCTTCTCAAGAATATCTTTAAGGAGTGGGGAAAAATTGATTATCAGGACATCACCAAGTTGGAGGGGACCATTATAGAGGCTTGGTCATCTAACATCCCATATGACAGAGAGTGGAGGACTCTGATGGATTTGTATCAGTGGGCTATCCAACAGGGATTCACATTAACAACTCAGGATGTATCAACAGAAGCAAGTTCCAATGCAAGAACTTCAACACACCAAACAAGACTTCATCACTTAGTATTATCATCAACACTCGCCTCAATATTGGCACTATTTGCATCACTGAAAATGACACTTATATTGACACCTTTATTGGCACCGTCGACAATGTGCCCATAGTATTTCTTGACCTAGACAACACCCAAAAAATAGAGAAGACTCAACATATAACTAAGAGAGAGAACAAAGATCTCTTAAAGCCAAATCTAAGGGACCCACTCCACAACTAGCAGATTATTCAAGAATCTTCTAGAATAAGTTAGATAAATTACAATTGGAAATTTTGTAAAGAATATTGGTGATTTTTTAAATACCACTAGTAGTTTAGGGTGAGGTCTAAGTTCTTGAATGCCTATATATAGGCCTCATTTTGTAAATTTTAGGGGCAAAAATATTGGGTTGTAGGGAAAATTTGTCATTCTTTTTGGAAATGCTAGGAGGTCTTGAAGCTATCCTAAGGAAGAATTCTGCAATAAATATTGGGTTGTCTATCCATTCTTATCATGAAATTTTACATATCCATTTCATATTTTGAATTTTTCTACATATAAATACAATTTTATGTAAATTTCATGGAATTTTGTTTTGTAAACTTGATTTATTATGTTAATTGGATAGAATTGTTTAACTAAAATAAATTCTGGCATCAATATGATGGTTTATTTTAGTTTTGAAATATTTATCAAGGATGTTTGAAGAATATATTGGCTTCTTTGATAGGTTTTATAAGGGTTTTTCAAGAAATGGAAAATTTCAAAATTATGTGTATTCTAGTGGTTGAATTCTTAATTCCTTAGCTACCCACTAGGTTTTGACTAATTTAAAGGAACTCTTAGTTTCTCCTTTAAATCTCTTATAATCTATTCTCTATTTTTCATCCACCTTCATATTTTAAACTCTTCATGTCAAACCCAAAGGTCATGAAGGCTCTAACTTAGGATCTGTGGAAATGAAATCTAGAAGAATACATTTAAAGTTTGATAGTTTCTCCCTTACCATGATTCCCAAACATATTTCTAGTTTGATATAAATCAAAGCTAAATTTGAACATGATTCATGCATAATTTTAGTGCTTTCTTTGAACAACATATGATGAATGTTTAATGTGAATAATGAGTAAATTTTCAAGGTTATTGTAATGATAATTTTGTTATGATTTATTTTCATTCAACACAAAGGATTAGACACATACAAAGATATGATATCAGTTTAATGGTTGTGATGAATTCTTCATATATTTTACTTTCTTCTGACACTTTATAGGAAAAAATAAAGTACATGAACCTTGAACTTCAACTTCAAATTGGTAACATTAACTAAGTTCAAAACAAAATTACACAGTCATTTTCCAACAATACATTTACAGGAATAATATAAATATACGGTCTTATTTTCTTACATTCAGAGTCATCTACACTTCTTTGATGAGAATTTAGACCCCTAAACCAATGAACTAGAAAATCGAGCCTAGAAGGTACAAAAATACACAAAGTAGTATTTCACAACAATAGATGTCCATACACACAAATTTAAACATAATATATTTAACTTAGTAGCAAATAAGATCACACTTAGATGTTCCCAGGCTCTACATTACAACACAAGATAGTGTGACTCTAGGGCCCCAGTAAGATGTATTGTGAATTTTATGTTTGTATAATAAATAATTGGATAGTTTAATTTCAATAATTGACATTAATAATATTCATATTATTTATTTTTATTATTATTTAATTAATATTGATATTAAATTTATTTTTTTAATTATTTTCATATAAAATTATTTTTATATAATGAAAAAAATAACTATTAATTATTTAAAATAAATAAATAACAATAATAATTAATCAATAGAAAATAAGATTATATAATAAATTTAAATCATAAAATTTTCAGTCACATTTTTATCCATTTTATACTTGATAAAATACAAATTTAGCTATTTTGCATTTTTTGGTTAATGAGCCAATGATTAGGGTTTCTTGCCTTGTTTTACAACCATTTTTAAATTTCATTGATTAATTTTTAAATCTCACCCATTTGCTTCAAATATATCTTATGATAGACTAGGTGAGTGTATTTCCCTTTTATGTGGAGCTAATATTAATAATATTGAGTTGTACTAGGTGTTTTGACCAATATTTTATAGTTTTCATATAATCTCATCCAAAGCATGTATTTTTTTGTTGGAGCTAGTTGTTACCCCTCATATTGCATGAAATTTTTTTTTATATGCCTATGAAAGTTCATGGTTGATTTCTATTTTTCCTTGAGGACATATGGGGGGATATGTTTATGGACACACACACTTCTCATAGCATTACCCCTATGGTAATTCAATTACATCATGTAATGTAATTATTAAATACTAATCAACAATTGATGTTGAGGTGTCCAAAGGGAAGTGGGTGTACATATATTTATATTTATATCCTTGATAATATTTTAATGATATGGTGTTATAATCAATACCTAATATCATAACTTTAGATTGATTATTTAGAGGATATGGTGGGATCATATTTATCACAAGTTATACTAAATGATGGTTTCTCCTACCACAAAGTTATGATGATTACATGGTGGTATATTATTATATCATTGGATGATTTATGCATGTAATGGATGACAATGAGAGTTTGATGATATCATATCTCCTTGTCAGAGTTCCCCATCTCTATAAATGATCATGATGGTTCTATCATGATTTTTGATGCACTTTCTATTGATTTCCATCTAGCACTCTCTATGTTGCATGGAATTATTTATGATAGGTCATATCTTCAAGGGTTGACATTTCCTCTTTTCCATGAAACATTACTTTCCTATATTTATTCACCTCCTTGGAATAATTTTATTATTATAAAATTTTTCTATTAAAATTTTCATTACTTTCATTGATCACTCCCTCTAGTGCACACATGTGGAGGTAGTACTCATGGTTTATCACTATTTTGTCTTTGGAGAGATTTAATCCCATGTATTTTGGAATTTAATCAGGATTTAATTGACTTAACACATGCTTCATGATGATGTTTTATTTTTAAACAAAAAAATTTCATTGGACCCACTTCATTTGGCATGGTTTATGAAGATCATGTACTTGGGATGCGAGTAAACCCTTGTTGGGCTCACACTTTCCATTTTGGAGAGGATGATTCACATATATCTTTGATCTTTGAATGATATTATTACATAGAATCCAACATATTCCATACTTCTCATACATTTAATTTGGTTTGAATATACATTGGAGGTTTTTGAGGGGAAACTCCCCTTTTCCATGATCTTAGGCCACACATGTGATGACCTAGTTTTTTGGATTATTTTGGGTATATTGTTGGTTAATAATGGATCAATCTCCCCATGAAGTTATTATTCATGATGTTCACTAATTCTAGCACATGATTGGAGGACAATATCCACATTATTCATCTATCTATTGCTCCATATATTGTTGGAGATTATATATGTGGAATTAGTCCACCATATTGTATTACTTTGTTAACTAGTCATCTTAAGTTAATTGAGGTATATTTATAGTTTGTCATATCCTATAATATATCTAAAATTAGTTCATGATTATTATTATTTTATTTTTGAATTATTTGAGCTATAAATCTATAACTAAGAATTTCCTCCACTTGTAATGATTATGCAAAATTTTCATAAAGCTTCTGGAATAAAATCACTCTTGTTATTGTTCAATATTGTGAATTTTTTATGCATCTTTGATAAATGTGTGAAATTTTTTCCTTGTGCCTATTGGTGACTAACATTGTAGATTTTTGGATTGTGAAACTCAATTCAAGGAGCCATAGATGAGAAGTCTTGCTATACTTTAAGAGGTTATGTGATAGTCCTTTTCATTAACTTATTTGTTTCCTTTGTTGTAAAGATAAAATTTTATGCTTTAGAAATCTTGACAATTATTCCATTTGTTGAAATATTTAAGAAAAACCATAAATGTATTGCTTAAAACATAATCACCCATAAATACTTTTCCCTTCCTTAAGTTTGCATTTTTTTTGACCATTGAAATTAGGGAATGTCATGATATTTGTTTTCAGCTTAGCTTACCCTTAAATATTCAATAGAATATCCCTCTAAAGGTTCATCATTGATCCCATAAGCCAAATTAAATACAAGGCACCAATATTCCTTTTCAACCAGCTCAAAAATATATGAAATTTACAAAACTTTATTTTTTTCACATTCTAGAAATTATAGCAACAAACATTTATAAGTCAATATTGTTATTCAAGTCACTTCATCACGAGTTGGACGCTCAAAATTTGAATTGAATTTGTAGAAAATAAAATTCCATATTTGCAACATAACATGCTTATTTGATTTTATTGAATTACCATTATTTCATTGCTATTTTTACCTCATGTAAAGATTAATTAAATTTGATCTAAAATTTGAAATATTGAAGTATCTCTTAAAAATCTATATAAAATATACTCTAAGCTTATTTGCTCCATTTATATCTACAACATATTAATCTTAGTTTATCTTAGGGAATAAACACTATATAATGACATAAATATTTTTTGTAAGTTTCCGTGGTAGTTAGAATTTGAAGAAATAGAGTTTAGAACTTGGTCCACAATAATCATTTGCAATTAACATTTCGACTCGAGAACATGACCCATCACCAAGACTAAATGGTTGAGAGAAGGAGGAGAGGGGAAAGAAAGAGGAGAAAGACACACGTCAAAATATGGGAAACCATAATATTAATATATTAATAGTTTAATATAATATTCTTAATAAATTAATAGTTTTAAATAATAAAATAAAAATATTGATATATATTGGTGTATTAATATATTAATGTTATAATATTAATATTTTAATATTCATATAATAAAATTAATCTATTAATATTAATGTATTAATTAATACACTTATATATTAATATAATGATGTAATATGGTACTAATATTAATACAATTAATCTTAAAAATTGAACTTCTAAGGATGAAATTAGTCATAGACATGAGAGATAAGAGGGACTAGTTTCTACTAACCTTAAGTTTGCCATCTCGATTAAGGTTGTTTGGATGTTTAAATATCTCCAACACCTCTCTAAATTTTCTTTTGAAGTTTGAGATGGTTATAGTGTCTTCTAGGAAGTTATGATGCTTAGAATGGAGGGAATATTCTGCAAGGACATAGGTGTGAGTGCTTTGATTCTTGATGTTTTCTCCATGCTCATTTATTCTTATTTTAAATGATCTCCCATTTTCACCAATGTAGATTTTTCCACACGAGCAATTGATTTTGTAAACCCCTTTGAGTTGATGTTGATTAATGTTGCATTTTACGAATATCATTTTTTATATTATTTTTTCCATTTGTTTGAATACCAAACCTATATTATTTTTCCTCAGAATCACACCATAGAAATATTTAACCTAAAGAGAGAAAGGAAAGGATATTAAAGCGGTAGTGGGTGACATGTTTAAGTCACCGTTGGGGTCTCACTAGATGTGATTCAAGAATTTTACAGCAACTGGGAACCTAAGTGGTAATAGGTGGGGAAGTATTGATTTTATTAAAATAATGTATTTTATATATCCTTTTGTTCCAAAAAATTCTAGGTCTTGTATTACTTTTTTTTATTTTTATAAATTAAAACACTTTATATTTCATAAACAAAATAGGGTTACAAATATTTCCTTACAAATACCAACCAAAAAAACATTTTGGAAGACTAAAATATCACATAAACACATGAGTGATAGATCCACAAAGCATAATTATTAGTCTAGTACATCAAGGCATAATACCAAAACTGTAATTCTTGTTTGTTACCATAAGAGATACAATAATAAAAATATGAAATAATGTCACAAAATACAATGTTTTCTTGGCCAAAAAACTTTAAACCTTATAGCACATTGCGCCTCGCTAAGAGTTGATTGCAACATAATAAACCAAGGAAAGACCCAATGTCACCGCACCAAAGAAAGTGCACCTCCAACAACTGTTAGCTCGCCATAGACCAAGATCCAGAAAATACGAAGAAAAAATGAGATAAATAAAAACACTCTTCTAACAATTCTAGACTAGACCCAACGTCTTCCAACCAAGGCAATAACACTCCTCCATGAGCATATATCATCATAATCCCAATACAATACCAAGTACATAAATCCAGAGAAAAACCTAGTGTCTTCAAACCAAAGCATAAAACTCTTCATAGAGCATATATCATCATAGTTTAATAACAAACATAAATTCCTCATTGTATGCATAAAGGAACCACTGTACAAATCCTAGCCTTAAACCAACAAAAACAAAGAACCATACTTTAAACATAGATTCAACCTTAAATTCACATAGCCTTGTAAAATACCCGCTAATCCAAATCCATATCAAAAGGCCCAGTTTAGAACCCATAGAGACAACAAGAACAAAGGTCCTTCCATAAAACATAGAGCTATCCATAAATGCGTAGGGCCATAAAATAAAACTAGCTTGACCGACCAAAATTATCTACAAAAAAACATTCTAACCCCCCAACACTAATCATGGTATGAAGAGGAGATTTTAGCCAATTCTTGAGCACAAGAACCTGAAGGATTTGTAAGGTCACCAAAGTCAGAGTCGTTCATAGGAAATCCCTCTACATGGGCCAAATGAGAATCCATATTGTCCAAACAAAACCTTTGATTTCAGAGTATGCATTTAACATCCTCCAAAGAAGAGAATACATTATAGTTATCCACTTTCTTATCTTTGAAGACCAACAACAACAATGTTTACATTTGGTAATGTGAAGCAAGTGAATACATGAAATGTAGCTTTCTGCTCCTATATTTACTAGGATAAAAAATCAATTTAGCTTCTTCACCAATCACCTCAGAATTTGAATGATATGGACAATACCCTCTATCTATACTTTCCAATACATGAATTTATTTCCTCACATTTGGAAGCTCTACATTAAAAAAAAGTAGCCACTAAATAGTTCTTGTCTTAATTTCACATTAAGACTCATGGTAAATTGTTCTTATATTTTTAACTTTAAAATTTTTAATTTTATATATTAGCATATAAGATATATTTGTAACAACTAAACTTTATTATATAGTGCTATGTCATTTCATGTTGTTTCTATAAACTTAGTTATTATTGATTTATTTGTAATAACTTAAATTTATTTTACACTTTTATGTCATTGCAGGTTGTCTCTTTAAACTTAGTTACTATATTAATTTTCATAATATCTTAATTTTGGAGGGCATCCTTCTCCATTATCCCTACTTGATTTAAGTAAGATTTTATTTTTCTAGTAAAATATATTTAGTTGTTTTTTAATTCATGTTTGGAGTGATGGGAAGAACAAAATTCTTCATAGTATATACTATATACTTGGATATTAAGTACTAAATAATAAAACAATTAATTTAAATGAGTGGAATTTTTTTTAATTACATATAGGATAATGTGAAACATTATTTATCATAAATTACATGTTCATTTTTAATTTGGATATAGATCATGAAGTTGGGAGAAATGTTATGATCTTCCTCAATGGGGTTGATTCCCACACGTGACATAGTAAGTTGATAATGAGTATATATTTTTAATGGTTTCAAGTTTTATTCTTTTAGAATTGCTTAGTGACTGAAACATGTATATTTCTCATATGAAATTAAAAAATATTTCTAAAAAATAAAAATAAAAATTTTTACAAATCCATTTATTTCATTTTCATCTAAATATTATTAGAAAACATTATAGCACTAAAATTCACTATATATATATATATATAACAATTTTTTTTTTAAACCTTAACTCTATAACTTTTTAAAATTTAAAATATTCCTTGAAGGAAAAAATAAAAAATAAAAAATTTTACAAATCCATTTATTTCATTTTCATCTAAATATTATTAAAAAACATTATAGCACCAAAATTCACCATAAATAAATAAATAAATAAATAAATAAATAAATAAATATATATATATATATATATAAATAAATAAATAAATAAATAAATAAATAAATATATATATATATATATAATTTAAGAGAAAAATTTATTTTTAAAACCTTAACTCTATAACTTTTTGATTATTTTAAAATTAAAACAATCTTTCAAAGTATCATTTCAATTTTTTTTTCAACATTATAGTAATTCTGTAACTTTTTAATTATTTTAAAAATAAAACAATCTTTCAAAGTATCATTTTTTTTTTCAACATTATAATTATAATTTAGTTTTTGTTGGAAAATAATTTTCATAGTACTTATAAAAATGAGAATCTTTCAAATTACTATTGCAACGAAAGATATAAATTGTTAATATTATGTGAATTTATATTTACAAAAATTCAGAAATTTTTAATAATGGTAAGTTGTTTATAAATTTTAGAATTTTTTTTTCCTAAATAAGATTTTATCTTCTATTGTATTTTAAAATGTGAAATACAAAATATATTAAAATTAAAGAAGCTACCATGGTAATTTATTTAAAGAAAAATAAACTAGACTATGCATATGGAAAGGTAAACCCAAAACAACTTTCTAAATAAAAAAAAGTCATATACAATAAAATAAAAATAAAAATAACTCGACCTATCCATAAAAATAACTCAACTTATCCATAAAGAAACCAAAAAAACCAAGTTATATGTATGTAAGGAAGTCATATGCAATAACAAAAATACTAATCTTTAAAGTGAAAATGTGATATGTTAAAAAATGAAATTATAGAGACTCACCGTATAGAAAATTAGACCTAAAATGACAATAGAGTATAGAATGAAATTTAGAAATTAATTAAAACTATAGCATATGATATCAGAAATAGAGCTCATATCAAGAAAATTGAAATTAGATTCGATTGTGTCTTTAAGTTACATTTTTCCAATTTAGAAACTAAGTAAAACTATAGCATATGATATCAGAAACAGAGCTCATATCGAGAAAATTGAGCTCATATCAAGAAAATTGAAATTAGATTCGATTGTGTCTTAAGTTACATCTTTGGAAAAATGTAAAAGTATGTTTGGGAATCTTTTGAAAATCCCAACAACTCTGTCGGAAGGAACCATCATTATTTCTCACAAGCGAAGAATAGGAGAAAAATTTCCAAATTGTGGATGAATTCGTTTACCAGTTGATCCACGCAACAAATATCCCGGACAAGATATTTTCCACAACTTGGGAAACAATATCCCAAACCAAAGTAATGAAACCCAGGGTCAAAATGAACCATAATTGAGCAAATGCTAAATATAAAACTTGAACGTGCTTACCAAATGCAAAGTCCTTTTTATTCTAAAACCATATGAAACCTGGAAAGTTAAAGTCAAAGGACAAACTGTGCCTCGACTATATTAATTAATTGCTATTGAATTACTCAAGATTTTGTTTAAACCAGATTCATCATTAAAAAAAGATTTTTATTTAAAGTACAATATAAGCTCACTATGAAGCATAGAAAGTTAAAATCAACGGACAAACTGCACCTCCACTATGTTAATTGCTTTTGAATTACTAATATTTTTGTTTAAACCATCTTCATCATTAGAAAAGCCTTTGTTTAAAAGTACACTATAACATAATTATATATAACCTTATCAACATTATAGGGTGTAAATTACTTTGTAATTTATTCATATAAATTTATAATAGGAACATAATATCATATAATTTATCAATATCAAATTATAATATAGTTTATGGTTAAATCAAAATGTATTAATTAATTGTGAAATTGTAAAATGAAGTAGTTCATAATTGGGAAAGTAATAATGACTTAAATGCTTTTTTTTATTAGAGGTTATAATGTTAATTTATTTAAAAATAAATAAATTAGAGTATGCATATGAGTATAGACTCAAAGCAATTTTCAGTATAAGGAAGTTATATATTAAAAAAATAACCTTACCAATTCATAGGGAAACCGAGTTATAATAATATTTATAATGAAGCTATGACAATATATGTTAAAAAATGAAGCTATATGGGCTCACCATATAGAAAATCAGACCTAAAATGAAGTTTAGAAAACAAGTAAAACTAACTATAACATACAGTATCAAAATATATATTATATTAAGAAAATTGAAATTAGAGTCAATTGCATCCTTCAATAAAATTTCAAGGCATGGTTTGGGAGTCCTTTGAACAGCCCTATATTTTAAAACATAAAATATAGATATAAAAATTCATAAATATTTTTGAGAATTGAAATATACATATTTATATTACTAAACTAATTTCAAATTTTCAAATACAAATTAAAAAATTATTAATTTTTTTTAAAAATTTGGACAATATATTTTTTTGGAATCTGAAATAAAAATGATATTTAACTTATTGAAAATATTTATTTTATTTAATCATTTAAATAATAGTATAAATGGTTTGGATTTAAAACAAATTTCAATGTTGAAATTTAAATAATTGAATTCCAAAAAAATCTACACATTCATTTTATTCTATTTGATTTTATTGAAGTGTTGGTGGAAAAGAGTTGAAATATGAACGTGGATAATATTTATTTATAAAATATAAATTAGTTAGTTTGAGTGGGGTAGTGTTGATGAAAAAGAATTAAAATATAAATATAGATAATATTTATTCATAAAATATAAATTAGTTAGTTTCACTGAGATTTAATGCAAACCCAGTGAAAGATTCGAAATCTTATGAGAAAATATTAATGATAAAAACAATTTTTAAAACAATTAAATTATTTTAAAAAACATAAATCAAAGAATTTTAATAAAAAAAAATGACATAAATAAAAAAAATACACCATTTTGATAATAACATCTTACTAGTGAGTAAATTAGTCAACATTAATTATAAATTTTTTATGAACTCCAAGACATATGTTACAAGTTCATGGTTCCAAAGAACTTGTAGGAACATATTGCACCTTCGGCTTCCTTTTGTGAATGGGCAAGGGGTGAAATGTTTTTGAATTCCAAGAAATATGGGCAAGGGGTGAAATGTTTCTGAATTTCAAAAAGATTTCTCCATGTGAAGTAAAAATTAGTTAAAAATCATATTGCACCTCAAATTTAGGGTTGTGAGTCGGCTTCCGGTTGGTTGTAAATGGGCAATGGGTGTATATATACCAGACTGATCCCTAATGACCAAGTACTGTTAAGGACATACAAATCTTCGTAGACACTTCCTCTTATCTGTGGTTTCTTCCATTTGGTGGTTGAGATTTGTATTCTGCGGTTTCTTCCTTCCAGCCGAAGGTGGTAATTTGTGATAACATTTTGGTTTCTTCCATTTGGTGGTTGAGATTTGTATTCTGCGGTTTCTTCCTTCCAGCCGAAGGTGGTAATTTGTGATAACATTTTGGTCGCAGCTGCCATGGGGCACTATGATGATGATAGATACCGCGATGAAGAAGGAGAATTCATTTTCGATCCAGAGATGTTAGATCATGAACAACGAGACGAAGAGTTAGAATGGCAGGCGCAACCTCAACAGGAACTTGAACGTACCTCTTCTCCGGTTCGAAGGAGACTCAAGAAAGCAAGTTCCCTCTCTTCTCATGATGTAGAGATGTTAGATGAACAAAGAGACGAAGAATTAGAATGGCAGGCGCAACCTCAAGTACAGGAACCTGAACTTACCTCTTCTCCGGTTCGAAAGAGACTCAAGAAAGCAAGTTCCCTAGTCTCTTCTCATGAAGATCAAGATCAAGTGCAAGAATCCTCACTACAAACATCAAAATCTAAGCACGTGGATAACAAGAAAAGAAAGCCCTCTAAATCAGCTCCCGCTGCCCGGCAAGAAACAAGGGAAGATAAGGAGAATGGACCCACGAATAATAATGATGACAATGAGCTTGAACTTCTTGAAGGTCCTGACGCAGCTCCTGGTCGTTACAAAGTAAAAACGCCAGATATCCCTGCACAGATTGACCGTTTTATTGCCCGCCTGGAAGTGGCAGCAGAGGAAGACGCAGAGCTGAACAGGCAATGTATGCCGGCCATCAACAAGCTCAGACTACTTCCGGCGCTCACTGAGGTCATGGCGAAGCGTCCGCTGCATGCGGAATTCTTGGACCGAGGATTACTGTCGGTTTTAAAGAATTGGCTGGAGCCCCTCCCCGATCAATCGCTGCCAAACGCCACACTCCGCACAGCTATTCTCAAGATCCTCACAAATCTGTCAATGGACACCGGGGATGCTGAAAGGCGAGAGCAGCTCAGAAACAGTGGACTCGGGAGGGTGGTGATGTTTCTATCGAAATCAGATGAAGAAATTGGCGCAAATAGAAAAGTTGCTAAGGCTCTCGTTGACAAATGGAGCCGGCCCCTTTTTCATAATCCTAGTAGTCTGGATGATGTTGATCTCAGATATTTGGAGGATTCGCAGAGACAAAATCTCAAACGCCCGAAACCACCACAAGCATCGCAACCTCGTACTTCATTTGGTGAATTGGAATCTGATGACTTCGACTTGGAAGCCTTACAGCTGCAATTGGCGGAGAGCAAGGCACAAAAGGCCAGTAAACCCGCAATGACTATGACTCAGATACCTGAACCAATGCTTGCAGACTTTGTCATCCGTCCTCCTTCAAAAATCAATGCAGACGACGTTAGAGCTCGTGCCCAACAATGCAAAAAGGAAGGGAACAGAGAAAGGTTGCAGAAAATGGTCACCAAAAATACACCCAAAAGGAAGCCTCAGGGATTCAAGCCCGCTATTATCTGAGGCTGAACCCAACCCAAAGGAATACGCTGCCATATATTTTCTCAGTAATTCAATGCGCAGCAACCCAGTAGCATCTTATAACTGGTGCATCTTATAGTTATTATTATTATTTTTTCAAGGTTTTTAGTTGTACTTTACAACGTCTTCATTGAGCATTTGAAAGTTAGCTGTTTTAAAGACATCGTAGAACAATCAATTGCAGAGATAGTTTTTAGATGGATGAATATTGTTTACCTTCTCTAATTTAGTTTTATTTAGTTTTATTTTTTCAATGGTGTTCCCTTGGAAACACTTGGAATCATTTGGTATGAGACTAATTTAAATGGAGCCTTTGAACACTGTAAATCCAACATTAACATATATAAACAACTTTGATGAATTCTGTCCTACATGGTACAAAAAACCATACCAAATCCTTAACATTTAATATTGATATGCATTATCTTTATGGAAATGCATATGCATTATCTTTATGGAAATGTCATCGGTGCAGGAAAGGTTCACAAAGATCACATATCACACTAGGCCATGTAAAACACGTGACTTGGAACAGGAGGAGATGATGTTGCAAGTGATTTTGAGAAGCCATTACACAATATTAAAATATTCTCTTTATTTCCTATTTCAATTCACCTCTTTTAGTCCCTTCAATTAGTTCCTCCCTCATTTCTAATTCTTTTAAAGAAAGAATTGGAGTATTGGCTAAATCATTTATAAATTCCTTTCCCTTGAGTATTGGCTAAATCATTTATAAATTCCTTTCCCTTGGTTGTCACCATCTCCGTGGTATCATCCATCATAAGCATGAAATATTGTTTAAAGAAAGTAGAGAGACTATTAGGTTTCTCAAACTTTTAACATTTCAGGGTCTCCCTTGTCTCTTAGTTCCCACCATAGAAATTGAACCTGGCACCATAAATGTAATGCATCTAGAAATGATAAGTTGGCCAAGATATGTTTTTCTTATTATTTTCATGGAATATTGTTTCTTGTGTATTCATTTATTCAATTGCGTATGGAAAATATCCCTCCCCCTTTATATATGAGTTGGGTGTCGTAGAAATCCAATTCTCTCAACCCACTATGTAACACGTGTGAAAATTGGAATATCGAGAGGGTCCTCGCCATACAACTGGAACATTTTCTCATGAAGCATCGTGCCTTTTACCCCCTGCAAAAAAATAATTATAAAGTTCTTCATTAGAAATATTTCTAGATAACATGATTGTTTTTATATATAGTTTTACAATAATAAACTATATAAATTAGAAAAATATATAACAATACTTTTTCTATCAATATTTCACATCAATTAACAAGAAAAGTAAAGGCGTGTTGTGCTCAAATCATCTATATTTTAAACGAGCCTAGATCCATCTAAATTTGGATCTATCATGTGCTTAGAGGGATCAAATCCCTCAAGGTGCAAACCTTAGTTCTAGAGTGTATAATTTGAGGAAAAGTTTGCACCTCAAGGGATTTGAAATCATAAACCATTCAAATATTTAACTCAAGCTATTGTAGTAAACATCAAACCTTCTTTCTCTTGCTCTCCAATTTTAATGGGTTGAATTACTATAACACAAAAATTAATGTACATTGTCAAATATTTTTGTGCTTACATTGAAATCAATGCACATTGTTAATCCAATCACTTTAGAATTAATGTAACATCATACATCCAATTACATCAAATTATAAATCAAAATCTACACTAAAATTAATGCATCTAATGCAAGCAATCAAATAGGATTAAAAAACAAAATCTACATTGAAATCAATGCATATAATGCAAGCAGTCAAATAGGATTAGAAATGAACATCTACATTAAAATCAATGCATCTAGTGTAAGAAATCAAATATAATTAGAAATCAACATCTACACTAAAATAAATGCATCTAGTGCAAACAATTAAATATAACTAGAAAACATCTACATTGAAATCAATACATCTAGGGCAAGCAATCAAATAAGACTAGAAATTAATGTATCTATGCTGAAAACATTGCATCTCGTGCAAGAAATCAAATATCATTGGAAATCAAAGTATATACTGAAATCAATGCATCTGGTGCAAGAAATCAACTAGGATTAGAAATCACCATATACTCTAAAATCAATGCATCTAGTGCAAGAAACCTTCTTCCCTCTCACCCCCCCCCCCTCCATCTATATCTATGTCTCCTCCATCTCTACTTATTTTTCTCTCTCTACATCTTTCTTCCCTCCCTATCTCCCCTTACAACACTATCTCGCTTTCCACCCCTCTCTTCCCCTAAATCTCCCTCCCTCTCTCCTCCTCTATCTTAAGTCCACTCTCTTGTCCTTCCTCTCTCTCCTAGCTCCCTCTCTCTCCCTCCATATCTCTCTCTCTCTCTCTCTCCTCCGCCCCAGCACATCACTATCTCCCTCCCTCTCTCACTCCCTCTCTTGCTCTCTCTCTCCCCCATCCATATTTTGTCTTCCTCTCTCTCTCTCTCACACACACACACACACATATCTAACTCTCTCTTCATTCTTCCTCTCCTGTCTCCTTTAATTTATCTCCTTCAGTGCAAGTAATAAAATAGGCTTAGTGTAATATCCCTTTGTTGTTAGAATATTATCTTGGTAAGATTGTATTGCATTGGATAGAATGGTGAAAAAGCCATGAAAATAATTGGAATTATGTAAATAAATACTTATTAATAAGTAAATAAATACTTATTAATAAGTAAATAAATGGGATGAATTTACTTGGAAATAATACACTTATAAATGAGACTCTTTCCAAACAAAATCTCATTGGTAAATGAGATTGGATAGTTCCTTCATGATAATAATTCTAGATAAAATTCTAGATAAGCTTAACAGATGGAGAGAATAATCCGTTAAGTAGGTTAAGTATAAAATTTTCGCGGGAGAGAAAGGCATGCTTTTATGGAAAATCCTAGGCAAGTGGATAAAAAGATCCACAGAAGTGGGACACCCCTAAATGAAACTTTATCATGAAAGAAAGGTATTAAATACCTTTTGAAGGGATCAACAAGGGGGATTACAATAAAAATCCCCCATGGGTCACTATGATGATGATAGATACCACGATGAAGAAGGATAATTAGTTTTCGATCCAGATATGTTAGATGAACATGGAGACGAAGAATTAGAATGGCAAGAGAAACCATAATTTCTTCATCTTATTTCATCTTATGTCAGACGAGCAAAGCATAATTATATAACTCAAAGAAGATAATAAACTAATAGATGTATGACACACCATTTTCTAAGGAATAACACAAAACAAAACCTTATCTTCCTTTCACCGCGTACTTATCCTCTAAATGCCCAATTCATTCCGTTACAAAAAACTGCATTTTCTCTGCACTCACTATAGTAGTAGCACAAAAATGGTTTGGTCAGGCCCATACAAAGCTCCTCACCTTCCTCTAGTTAGGGGCCACCACTCTCTCGAGTCATTTACTAATTCCCAACATCTTTGGACAGGTAATATTCCATCTGGGTTTAATAAATATAATTTGTAATTAGCTACACCACAACTTAATTAATTATTAATGGTCCCTCCGTATTGGGACTGGATGAATGAATCAACTTCTAAATATCTTAGGTGGGGTAAGAATCTTATCCATAATAATTTTACTTCACATATTCCACAAAAGGTGAGGCACTGCATGAAGTGCAGAGAGAAAATACTCTTACTCTAAGGTGAGTTTCCCAAGAAGTGGTCTTGGGTCGATCTCAAAAAAAGTTTGTGATGAAATTTGATATATAAGACCCTAGGTAGTGATGGTTCGAAGGCATAATCTCCATCGGGTTCGAGAAATTGCATTTTTCATAAGTCAAATATATTAATTAACACATTTCAGGTGATTCCATTGATTGTCCCATCCAATCTCAATCTCCGGGGTATGGCTGTAGTTCCTAAATAAAGTAATGTAGTTCCAACAATCCAACCTGTCCAACAGAAATAGGGGTATGGGATTTCAACCTACCAAATATGTAATTTGAAGTGATTTCCCCTACCTCGTTCAATTGGCTTTGGCCCACCCAGTCCCCAAACCTCTGCTATGTTGACCCTAATGCTATAATATTTGGAGGCATGCCCTTAGGATTTTATAGCAGTTGTTGTCCTGGTCTCATTCTCTTCTTCCCCCTTTAATATCTGCCTTTCCCTTTAAGAGAGAAAGAAAATTTATTTTTATGCATGGAAGTCTCTGCCTTCATAAGAAAAGGATCCATAGGATGTACACTTCAAGGATTCTTCACAAATTAATGAGGGTAATTTAGATTAAAACACTAGCTTAATTGGCATGCTATGAATATGGAAAGATCTAATTTTAAATCCACATAGCACAATCTTAATAGTATTATATTCCATAGCACATTCTTCTTTTTGATGGAAAGATCTAATTTTAAATCCACATCCTTCTTATACGAAATTAGCCTCGTACTGGGGTGAATCACTAAGTGGTTTTCCCTTGTTATCTTGCCAACACATATTGAATAAGCATGTAGAGGTTGAGACTCATTTTATGATAAGATGTAGAATCTGTATATAACAGGGTATATCGCAGTTCACTTCATGGACACCACCCCATCCCATCCTGCCAAAAAAGGAAAAACACCCCCTGCTCCTAACCATTCCATATTTTTTAGTGACCTCATTCTAGTGACAATTTTTGGGGTGGTTGTGTTTCCAATATGGAAATGGGCCACAACCTAAGACGTACAATTTGCTGGATTTAGGGAACATGAGAGACATGGGTATGAGTGTATGGAATATCTAGAGGCTTTGCCTAAATGTCAAGGGAATATAAGGTTTGCATATCTAGAGGCTTTGCCTAAATTTTCAACATCAAATTTTATCATCTTTCCAATATTTTCTTACTTTAATTCCAAATTTTGGACGACCACAAATGTCTCTCATAGTTATTCTTCATACAAACATCAATGACATGATTTCATTCTTTAGCTACTTCTCCATAGCCTCTAAGAAGGGCCCTATTCTCTGCAATCTACCGATAATTTTTTATACTCCTTTAACTGATCCAACATTATGGTATGTTGGTTCTGCTATCTACCACTGTGAAGGTTCTCAGAGGAAGTTTTCATCATTCTCCTGAGCTCATACTTAGACAGAAGAATGACGGTGGATCAAAGTTATCCATGAGATGATACCTATTTCTTATAGGCTTTGGTAATAAATTATGGATCGTGAGAAGACATATGGTGGTATTGAGTTCTTTCCTTGCAAAACCCTCAATTCTTTTATGTTGGTTCTCCATGATACCTCTTCAATGATTTTTATCAACTTTAATAATTTTAAGGTTCTACCTCTCAGTGACTTTATTAAGTATCCAATCTACAATTTTATTCATTGACATTCTACTATAGCCAAAAGAGATTTTCATGCTGGCCTTACCTTGTTCAAGTTAGGTTGTCTTATTTTTTATAAACTAATCACTTTAGTTTCCCATGGATTTTCCTACTAGAATGCCAATGCATAATTTGGAGCCCCATTCAACCTCTGCTGAATAGATTATATTCCTCATGAAAATCTGCATCCTTTTTGTTGAAGCACCAACATTTTTACATATATATGTTTATGCCACAACATCCCCAGTAGTATATCCTTTCAGGGATAGCGGTAAAGCTTATTTGATGTAATGATTACTGTGTACTTTTGGAAAGATGGAAATTGGATCACATCCACCTTAGTTGCACTAAGAAAGAGAAGAGGTCCATGCTAATAGCCTGGACATGGGTGGGAATTGTAGTGTTGTATGTCCACATGATGGGACATTAAATATAGACAATTCATTGATTGCATGAATATGACATTTGCACACACCCATCTATAATCTGGTTATATATTGACCCGGGGTTTCCTGAGCTTGAGGATCCATCAAATGCGCACAAATCACTCAGTTCTGAAATATAGAAAAAGGAGATATGCAACTTCAAGCTTCATAAACTAGGAAGTGCATCTTAGACCCGAGTCTATATAGATTTGTGCTCGATGCGGGCGCGATGGGGGCATGAAACACATCCATTTTTTTTTTAATGTTATTTCCATTATTAATTATATGATATTTATTTTTGTAGCATTTGTATATTGTGACTGATTAAGTACACTACTTTTGTGGTCATTGCACTCTGTGAGTGCCAATCTAGTTCTGTTGCTGTATTAGGGAATTATAGAACCATATCATGCATCAGGTGGTATTAGAGCAAGGTTTAAATTTGGTTCAAAATTTTTAGAATTATTAGAACTAATTATCTCTTGAAATTGGTTTCCACAAGATCTATTATTGTGAAACTATGGTAGCAAGGAAACAGGTAGAGGGTTGTTTCAACTTGAATTTTCTGGAAGAAGAGTGGTGGGAGGTAGTGTAGGAAAATATAAATATTCTCCCCTCTTTATATTTAAGGACTCCATCAACCCTTTCTAGCCCAAGGTTACATTTGGTTGCTATGTTAAAGTGAATTTTAATCATCTCATCATTAGTATACGATGAAGTTACACACAGTGTCACATGTAGTGGTATGTAGGTAAACAATGTCAAAACAATCCCTACATTTGGTAGTGCAGAAAAATTACCCGAAAGAGTGGTGTGAATATGAGAATGAAGCAATTGGAATGTTTTGGATGCTCTAAAATCCATTAGTGAGAATTTCAAAACATTTCATTAATGCTCTGAAGGTCGCATGTAGTGATATGTAGGTAAGCAGTGTCAAAAAAATCCCTATGTTTGGTAGTGTGGAAAAATTACCTGAAAGAGTGGTGTGAATATGAGAATGAAGCGGCTGGAATGTTTTGGACGCTCTCAAATCCATTAGTGAGAATTTCAAAACATTTCATTACTGCTCTGAAGCCCATGAGTATGGGTCCCCTGAAACTTGAAGTAGTTCTTATTTAATCATGGTTGTAAATTTGTAATCTACAATTTGCTTGCATTTTGTAGGAAGTAAAATAGATATATTATATTATAAGTTATATTTTACATTGTTCCTTAATTTAGTCCCTCCAATTTTAGGGATGCTAGTATTAAAATTTAATTAGATATTATAGATGTTATCTTCGATGTATGTGTGGAATGATTTCATAATTACCTTACTTACATTCTATTTGTGGATATATAGGTCAATTTCTACACTTGGTCGTGAGTTCATATGTTAGCGTGTCACTCTCTTAGGTCAATTTATAGTGTATCATGTGGATTATGCACTGAGGACGATGTTGCATAGGGGGACTTGTCCCTACTTCTGGGATGCATCCTCTGGATTTTACCCTCCTTGGGGATTGCAAGTGGAAATTCCCTATTTTGAACGAGACATATTTGAGGACGTGCTATCCTATCCCACATTGTCTAAATGTTTCTTTCCAGAAAATGGTATGTTTGGGAGACATCTTATGATTGTTTTTGGGACTTATCCCAGATCCTCTATATGGTTCTTGCCAAAAAAAAGGGAGTTCTGGTAGATTTGTTGGGATGGTGTTGAGGACATTTGAATACCCATTATCGAAAATAGTGCCCATTTGGTTCCAATTCTAAAATAAAAATATTCACCAAGTGGTTTTACATTCAAACCTAGACAAATGTTATCTATGCATTACATGCCTGAATACTACGTAGTATGTTTTTGTAATGAGGGCTAATTTCCTTCATAGTTTTTACTCCCATGTTTGGTAGGTTTGTGTATCATATATCAAATCTTTCTTTTGGGTGGGTTATACTATCTATGTAGACAAGATCTTTACGATCTATTATATAATAATTGTTACTTTTATTGAGTTACATTAGATCTATTATCTATGTTCTAGAATCTTTGTTTTTAAATTTTAATTTTTTAAAAATATTTTTTGTTGTACCATTGAAATTTGGGGTTAACTTCTAGCCATCAGTGAAACCCTTCCCCTCGCCCCCATCCATGAAACACCATGCAAAATAGAAAAATTTGTTTACAAGTTGTAGTATTTTGTATGAAGTGTATTAATTTCTTCAAAAATTAGAGATTTCCCCCTTTTTCCCACTTATCATTTGAAAGTTGACATCATTTGACTTTCCTCCCTTGGTTTTATCCTTGGGTTCACCATGCATAATTCTCTAGTTACTAGTTTACCTCACATATTCCTTACTCTATTTTCCATTCATTCATTTTTTTCAAAGTTATAACGTAAGATAAAATGGATATGGAATTGTATCTTGAGTTCTATTAAAAATTCCATCTTATTTTCTGAGTTTTCCATTTTCACTTCAGGCCTTCAATAAATGAAAGCACACCTCAATACAATATGTAGAATCAAACCTTGAAAATGAACCAATTATATTTATTCTTTATGTTTCTTGGATTTTTATGGATTGGGATAGTGGTGGACCATGTTTCTATGCTTTTCCATTTAAGTTGTCTATTTGTTCCGTATTTCCCATGCATTTAGTTTTCCAAAGTTATAAAGGATATGAAAATTGTATCTTGGGTGCTATTATAACTACTATCTTATTTTTTGAGTTTTCAATTTTCACATAAGACCTTCAATAAATGGAAGCACATATTAATACAACATGTAGGATCAATCTTTGATGCTTTGTGAAAATGTTCCAATTATTTATTCTTTATATTTCTTTCAATTTTAATGGATTGGGTCATAATGGCAGATCATGTTTCGACACTTTTCTATTTTTCGAGTTGTTGTAGAATACTGAAACTAAAAATTGTTAAATGGTTTATAGATAGTTAGCTCAGGATTGAATTTTTCAATCAGATTACTTGATATGGTAGTTATCTCGTTTAACATAAAACTTATTCATATGTTGTTGATGTATAGGGAGATTTTCTGTACCTAGTCCTTGAGACAAAGAATGCTATCACAATGTCAGGAGACATTGGTGTGAAAAAAAAAACATTAATCATGAGCCACCTCGAAACATTTAGGCATTACTTTAGATGAAGAGTTTCATCTTTCTTATCCTTATGTTTTTCACTATGATAGGTAGGTGAGGAAATATATATCTTATTAATGTGATTTCGTAAACATATGTTTGGAAGTGAAGGATGTTTCATTGGGGTTCTTGTTTAATTATAACTAAAAGTTGACTTCTTGAAATCTAGGTGACTTCTATACAATTATGATCTCACTTTAAGTATAAGATTCTTATTGATTCATGAATTTCTTACAACCTTTGTCTGCATTTTTTCTTCTATGTTATTGATATTTATACGCTCAACAAGCCAATACCTAAATGGGTAGGACCTATACTCTCCTCAAGGTACATATAAGTTAGCTAATGGGGTTTTACCATTCACTCTACTCATTGTGATCATGGAAAAGTCCCATGTCATGGTGATTGAAATATAGAGTTCTCAAAGAGGTTAGCATTAACCTCATAAGCCATGATGAGAACATGGGTGTGTAATAAGTGCAAAATTATTTTCAAGCTCTGAGTCTCACCAACTCCAAATAAAAATAAATTTTCACTTTTCAAACTTCATACTGTCAAATATAAATGAGACAATTTTTTTATTAAATGGTTTTATGAAAATTTTGAGCGAAAATAGGATTAATTGGTAAACATTTATAACAAAAAATTGTGATGCGGTGAAAGAAAAAATGCATTCCTTGGGCTTTTGGTTAATGCATATTTGCTTTGTAAAGAAGGTTGTTAATATTGAATGAATGTTTATGGAATCTAGAAAGGTCAACATTATTTTTTTTCTTGTTTTAAACTTTTTAGTTTGAAATCATGTGCATTGCTCCCTTTATCATCCTCTTCAGGGTACTCTGAAAAAAATGGTAATAAATGTGGCATTTTCTTGTGTAAATATTGAGATTTGTTTCTAATTTATACCTGTCTTTTTCCTTATGCAATTAATCAGAGCTCTTAATTTTCATTCCTTTTTCTTATTATGTCAATATCATTGTCATCTATTTCAATTATATAGATTTGTTTTCTACACACTTTCCTCTTACACTATTGTTTTGTATATGCAGTTATACATGATTCCTAAGAGTATCCAGAAAGGGGATATTCATCTTTACTGGGCATTGAACTTTCCTCTTGAGTGGAGAATGGAGAATGTTCTTCTCAAGAATTTTCTTGTAGAAACTTTTTTGATCCACTATAATGAAAATTATTGGCTTTTTGGATTAGATGTTAGTCAGTTTAGTGCAATAAAAAATGGAGAGTTGGAAATTTGGTATGCTAATTCACCTCTTGGCTCTTAAAACATGTAACTTATTTTTCATAATTATTCCTAAGATTTTTTCTGAAGGTTGAATACTAAGTTCCTAAGGTGTTCTTTTCTATTGTTACATTTTATTTTCTTTCATTATACAGGTCATCTAGCCACATGGTGGCCATTATCTCCCAACTAAAGAAAACATGTTCGAGTTTCTAGTACGGATTCCTATGGTTTTTAATTTTGTGATTCTATCACCTCATGGTTATTTTGGGAAAGAAAATGTTTTAGGAATTCCAGACAAGACAAAGGTGGACAGGTAAACCATTTTTTGAAAATTGCAACATCCATTCCATGATATCCTCTCTTTATTGTTTGATTGTATTTTGAATGTTTCTTTTATTTTTTTTTGTCTTTTAAATATGAAATCGAAAATACTTGGCATCATGTCCATTTAAACAAAAACCAAAGCTTGAAGATGAAATTAGTATTACACTTAATTGATTAAAATCCTTTTAGTTTTTTTGTGTTAAAATATTTTCATGACTATTAGAAAAGTTTAATTTCATGTTTTTATTTGGGCACATGTTGTTTATATACTTGACCAAGTTCATGTGTTAGAGAATGAAATGTTTTTGCGACTAAAATGATAAGGATTAGACATCACACATCATATTATTTGTTTTCATAAGTTATCTACAACTTGAGATTTTTAGAATGTAACTTAGTTAACATGAATGTGCCTAAGCTTTCCATGAAGGTTGAATACTAAGTTAATAACTTGTTTTTTTCTATGGTGACCTTTTATTTTCTTTGTTTATATAGGTCATCAGGCCACATAATGGCCATTATCGCCCAACTGAAGAAAAATTGTTCAAGTTTATTTGTTTTATGGGGAAAAATGATTTTGAAATTGTTGATGTTGAGGTATATGTAGTATAAATCCTTTATAGTCTACTTCAGTTTATATTCTAGTTTTCATCATCTTTCATGTATTATACTTTGCATTGTATCTTCTTTTGTTTTCATTTAGAAAATGAGCTCGGTATTGATGGTAAGAAGTAGGAATTGAAGAAAGAGGAGAACAATAACACTGGAGCAAACAATGCAAAAATAGTGAGAAGAGAACCAATCTAGTGATACCCTTAGAGCCAATATCCCACATAGAGAGTGCACATAGGGGCGGTAATTCGATCTTCAAAGTTGGTGAATTCACTGCTGATGCCTTGGAAACACAATGATAATGTTTTGAAGTGATGAAACAATATTTCATGTTTAAATTGTAGTCCAACCAATATTAAGTTGGAAACTCATATTTTAATACTTTACATTTCATATATTATAATTTTTTTGGTTAAAATTATTTATAATTGCACTTGATATTATTTAGTATTATAAGTAACATATGTAACTTTGTGTTTTCATATTATATGAACATGCATATTTTATGACATTTTTTAATTTAGTGGCAAAATCATACTAATTAATTTATGTTGATTAATAATGAACACATAAAATCAATATAAAACTACTAAATTAGTAGTTTATATTGATTAATGATGAACACAAGTAAATTGAATATACGACTAAATTAGTCATTTATAATTATTATTAATGAAAGTAAATTAAATGAATATAAACTACTAAATTAGTTTTTTATATAATGAATATGAAATTACCAAGAAAAGATAAATGATTACTGCAAATGATAATTTGTGATTACAAATAATGATTATATTTTACATATATATGACTATTAGTAGCTAATTTATAGTATCTTATAACACAATCGAAATTTAGTCATATTTCTTTGGTCATTAATTGGTTTCAAGTGACGACTAAAATTTACATATATATGGCTATTAGTAGCAAATTTACAATATCTTATAACACGACCAAAATTTTGGTCGTATTTCTTTGGTCATTAATTGTTTTTCTAGGGTGATCATTTAGTAATGTATTTTGTTGTATATTTTGTCATTATTTGTGATAATTAATGACTAAATCAATGACTAAATTAATGACCAAATTTATGACTAAATATACCACTAGACATAAATTTGAGACAACTAATTAATTACTAAGCTAAAAATAACTAAAATTTGGACAAGTTATAAGATGCGTAGGTGCGACTGCGTCACGGATGAAAAATGGTCATTTATATGAAAATCGTCATTTTTTTAGTAAATAATTAGACATTTTGTACTAGTGTGATGACATAAAAAGCACTGATGACAGAAAGAGCACATGAGGATATGTTTTTCATTTGGGTTCAGGAGCCATTTCATGGGCTTCCAAGAAGCAATAGATAGTATCATTGTCAACAATAAAAGTTGAGCATGTCGCCGCAACAGTGGCAGTGTGTCAAGCAATTTGGATGAGAAGGATGTTGTGAGATTTATGTCATGAACAAGATGGAACAACCACTATTTTATGTGGTAATAGTTCAACAATCGCACTATCAAAGAATTATGTCTTTCACAAGAGGACAAAGCACATTGATGCTAAATATCATTTCATAAGAGAATTAGTTAACAATAGTGAGATTGTGTTGCAACATTGCAGGTCAGAAGAAAAATTTGCAGACATTGTCACAAAGCCATTGGCACATGGAAATTTTGTTTATTTCAGAGAGTTTTTGGGAATGGTCAATCGTGGCAGTTGTGATTAAGGGGGAGTGTTGGAGAATTAATCTCAACCACCACGTTAAATACACTGACAAGAACCATACCTCAGTAAATGTTTTAAAATTTTTGGATTGAGTTTGGAGAGAAAGAAATTGTTGGAAATATTGTCATTGATGGCAAAAGAGCGAGATGCGAGGAGAGACGGGCGAAGGGCAGAGGCAGAAGACAACGGGTAATATTTACAGAGAGAGAAGTGGAGGCGGGAGGTCGAGGTAGTAGGCGGGCGAGAGGGCAGCGAATACAGAGGCATAGATGAAATGGTTGAGATGAAAAGGTCGAGTAGCAGAGGCACAACGAAGGCAGAGGCAGAGGCAGAGCCATTATCAAACAACATTAAGACCAGAATTTATTGAAAAGGAACCCGAGAGGTTATATATATATATATTGGTGCTGGACTTATGTCTAAGTCCAAAACTTCATATAATGTTGATTGAAGATCAACATTATATAGTGTGAGACCCCCCTAAATAAATTCCGAGAATCACTACCCCCGTTGGAAGATTCACTAAAGATTGAAGTGGAAAAGTGCACACACACACACACACACACACACACACACACACACACACATATATATATATATGCAGCACTTTATATAAGTATAGTGCCTTTTTTTTTCAAAGAGCAAAGCATATATATATATATGTGTAGCGCACTATATACGGAGTATCATAAGGTGGGACCCCCTCTATAGAAAATTCTGAGAATCATTACCTAGCTAGAGGATACATTAAAACGGAAGTAGATGCCTCTATATATGCAGCGCCTTATTTATGTTGCACCTTATACACAAAGGTCCAAGGCATATATATATATATATATATATATATATATATATATATGGAGTGGTTTATACACAAAGGACTAGGACTACAATACAAAGTATATATATATATATATATATATATATATATATATATATATATATATATATATATATATATATATATATATAGCGCGAGATCTAAAGAACCAAAGGTTCTATCAAAGGAAAAGTACCATATGGTGGGACCCTTATCAATCGCATCGAAAAAGGTGACAACGGATCATATGAACAGAAAGTTGCGATTGCGATTGAATCCTGGACCCGATGGGTCTATAAATCATGATTAATATATATTTGAGTTCTGGCATAACAGTGTTACATCGTATCGGAGAAAAGTGTGGCAGTGAAGCATGACAATAGAAGTTGCGATTGCGATTGAAGTTCCGGACCCGATATGGTTTAAACAACGATTTGTATATGTTTGAGTTCCGGAGATTTGATAGCTAGTGGGACCCTCACCCAATCGCATCGGAGAATAAGTATATCGGAAAATGCAACTGCAAATTGCGATTGCGATTGAGTTCCGAACTCGATGGGTAAATGAACTATGATTCAAACATGTTTAAATTCCGACATTAAAATAGGCCATCGCATCGGAAAGAAGCAGAACGTCGGAGAACTATATTAAAAGATTGTGATTGCGATTGAGTTCCGGACCCGTTGGGTATATGAACTATGATTCAAACATGTTTAAATTCCGGCATTAAAATAGGCCATTGCATTGGAAAGAAGCAGAATGTCGGAGCACTATATTAAAAGATTGCGATTGCGATTAAACGCAATCGAAGGAACTCGAAATGCGATTCATCGCATCGGCGGAAATCAAAAGACCAAATCGCAGGAGTATTATGAATGTTGCGATTGCGATTGGAATACAGGAGTGGAATATAGCTGGCATGTGGGGTCCATCCAAAGATAAGACTAAGAAAAATTTTACTCCAAGTTAATTAATCCAAAGTTAAAGAGGAAAGGAAAGCACCGCGGCACATATATGTATATAAAAAACAATACATACATATTTCCAATATGTGGAAAGTAATGCATCGCATCAAATGATAGAACAAGTTCAGCAAGTGGGACCGTAAGGGAACAAGTTAAAACATTTTATTATTTGTATAATGCCGAGAATCAATTAGCATGATATAAAAAGCACAGTTACATATGTATGGCATATGGTCGTTACCCTGCGATAGTGAACAAGGAAACAAACAGAGCCAAAAGGGACAAAGACACAGTCAAAGAAAAGACAAATGCGCAGCGAGCCAAGAGGCTGAATGAGTGAGCTGGAGTTTTCATTGTAATTGAATGTAAATGATTTTAATTTATATTGTTGTGATGCATTGGCAAGTCTCCGGAAGAGAACAAATTCCCACTGTAGTGTTAAATTGGTACCTACAGTTATATTTTTTTGAGTGAGCCGAAAAGAAATGAGAAGGTAGAAGACTAAGAGGTATGGCTATCCATTTCGAATTCCTTGAGGAATACAAACAGTCATCAGGAATTCTCTATAAGTAATATCATCTTGATATGCATAGAGAGGTTAGAGAGAGTAAGGATAGAGAATGAAAAGTATTGAAGATTAAGTCAGAGAAGATAAGGAAGAGAGGAGCAGAAAGAGATGATACAGAACAGAGCTGATATCTGAGGTAAATCAGCAAACATTTCTTTTGATAAATTGAGGAAGTTGGAGCTTTCCTATCAAGTTGAAGCTTGATAGCTGTCAGTTGTAGCTGACTGAGGTTGGAGCCTCCTGTAGGTTAGTGCTTGTAGAAAATTGAAGGGAGTTGGAGCTTCCTTGCAAGTTGTAGCTTGCAGAATTGAGGTTGGAGCCTCCTGTAGGTTGGTGCCTGCAGAAAAACAGTGGTGAGAGGGAGTTGGAGCTTGCCTTTGCATCACAACAATAATAAGATGTGGTTTTCTCCCTTTATGGGTTTCCACTTATATCTGCAATCTCTATCTGTGTTGCCTGTGTGCTAAGAGGACTTAACAAATCTGCTTAATGTTTGTTGCTCTCATAACAAGGTTGATGTCACATTAATTTAATACTTGCTGCAAATTATTAAGACTATTCATATATTAAGTTTGGTTATAAAAGTAAGTTGTAAATAAGCTGATGAAAATTTTAAAAAGCTCATGTATATGTTAAACTGATTCACCCCCCCCCCTCTCAGTTTAACTAAGAATTCAACAATTGGTATCAGAGCAGGTTCCTTTGTACCAGTTTAACAACTGAAAGGAGATTCTAGGTTCTCAGGATGGCTAGTAAAGAAGGATGCTCAACCAATAAAGCCCCTTTCTTTACAGGTGCAAATTATTCCTTCTGGAAAATCAGGATGAGGACATACATAATGTCTCTAGGAATAGAAGTTTGGGGTGTTGTGGAATTAGGATATGCCCCAAAGGCAACTGACTCAGAAAAGGAAACCAAACAAGATTTTGTAGCTAACGCAAAAGCCATGAATGCCATCTTAAATGGATTGTGTGAAGCAGAATTTATCAAAGTAATGCACAAAGACACTGCCAAAGAGATGTGGGATACTCTAGAGAACATCCATGAGGGAGATAAAAAGGTAAAGACTACCAAACTTCAAGTATATAGAGCCCAATTTGAAAATTTAAAAATGAATGATGATGATGTTGGCAACTTCTTCTTAAAAGTTGCAGAAATTGTAAACAATATGAAAGCTCTTGGAGAGAACATACCAGAAGGTATAATTGTGCAAAAAATTCTAAGATCTCTTCCATCCAGGTTTAATCCCAAGGTGTCTGCAATAGAAGAAACAACTGATTGGGAGACCTTGACCATGAACCAACTACTTGGAAATCTAACAACATATGAGATGAGACTTCCATAGAAGAAGCCAAGCACGAGAGAGGCAACCTTTAAAATAGAAAATAAGAAAGAAGAAGAAGAAGACATATGCTCTTGCTCGGATGAAGAAGAGGCAAAATTTGTCAAGAAATTGGATAGAGGCTCAGGTAAATACAAAGGTAAACTTCCTTTCAAATGCTTTAACTGTGGAAGAGTTGGACACTATGCTGCTAAGTCTCCTCACAAGAAAGCAAGGAATTAGGCTCAAGAGTCAGAGAAAAATACATCAAAAACCTGGCAGAAAGGAAAGAAGTTCAGCAGAAAATCCTTATATGCTCAACAAGACAACAGTGCATCTGAAGACTCAGATGAACCTTCAAGTGAAGAAGGAACCTCTGAATTTTTATTGATGGCCATATAAGAACTTGAAGGTCTCCTGCTAGAAGATGAAGAAGAAGAAGGTGAAGTTGACCTTGAGGGGGAGCTAAGAAGTGCTCTGGAAGAGATTGATAGACTCAAGCTGAAATGCAGAAAACAAAAGGACATTCTCCTCAAGTATGTACGAGAAGAACAGAATTCAGAAGTCCTTATGTAGCTAAAGATAGAGCTTGAAGAAGCCAAGAAGATAGAGGACATGTTACTTAAGAAAATCAAGGAGAAAACTCAGGAACAAGAGAAGTTGGAAGAAGAAGTAGTATGTCTCAGGAAGAAATTACAAAATGCTCAAAGGAAAGTGGCTATAAATTCTTCTCAAACAACAAGCTCTAGTAAGTTGAATGAAATTCTGGTTGCTCAAAGATCTCCTATGATAAAAACTAGAATAGGCTATGAAGGAGAATCAAGTAAAAGCAAAGAAAAGGAAAACAGAGAGATTATTTTTGTAAAAGCAAAGAAGGATGATGAAGCAGCTCAAATAATTCCTACAAAAGAAGAAACTTGTAAGGAGGGAGACAGAACCCAGAAAAATCCTATAATAACAAAGAATGAAAGAAATACTCAAACAACAGAAAAAGATTCATATACCCCTAAGTATGTCAAATTTGAAAGCCATCAAAGGAGATTCTTCCCTCCTATGAAAAATGCCACCTGTTATGTCTGCCACAAGCTGGGACACATTGCTGCATAATGTCATGCAAGGAGGAGTGATTCAAACCAACAAAAGATGCAAATAGTGAAGAGACTGTCTCAAGCAAACAAATGGAGAAGACAACCTTACATCAGGTATGCAAATAATTTCTATGGTTACTGTTTTTATTGTAAGGAATTTGGCCATAAAATTATTGAATTTAGAAAGTATGGACAAAGATTGATGTTCAACACCTCAAGGAGGTTTATGAATCAAAGAAATTTTGTTCATACTCACAATTCTGCAAAAATTATGATCAAATGCTGTGTATGCAATCAAGTTGGACATATGCCTTCCAAATGTCCTCTGAAAGGATGTGATTCATCATCTCACAAAAGATACCAAACAAAAGGATGCTTCCAGTGGAAAAAGAAGGTGAATAAGTGTGACCTGGGTCTAACTGCTCAAGATCTGAAAAGCCAATGGTATCTGGACAGTGGCTGCTCAAAACATATGACTGGAGATAGGAGAAAATTTATAACTTTTGATGAAAAGAAAACTGGTAATGTTACTTTTGGCAATGATAAATCAGGAAAAATCAAGGGAAAGGGCTCAGTCAGCTTAGATAATGGCAGAGGTAAGGCCCAAGATGTACTATTTGTAGATGGGCTAAAAGCAAATTTGCTGAGTGTCAGTCAAATGTGTGATAAAGGCTGCGAAGTTATTTTCAGAGCACAAGACTGTGAAGTTAGATCAAGCACCACAGGTAAGACTCTGCTCAAAGGTGTTCGAACAGAGAGCAATGTTTACATCGTGAAAGAGGAAGATGAAGCATGCCATCTTAGAAAAATTGAGGAGTCATGGTTATGGCATAGGAGATTGGGACATCTCAGCTTCAATCATATCATCAGACTGAGCAAGAAGAAAGCGGTCAGAGACATGCCAGAAATAAAAAGGCCTTCTAATACCATATGCAAATCTTGTCAATTGGGTAAACAGACCCGCACATCCTTTAAGGCAAAAGATGAGTTATCAACAAGAAGACCACTCTAGCTTGTGCACATGGATCTATGTGGACCTGCAAGAACTAAAACACCAAGTGGATAATCCTACTTCATGTTGATAATAGATGATTTCTCCAGAATGACATGGGTTGCATTCCTCAAGAATAAATCGGAAGCTCTGGACAAATTCAAAATATTCAAAGCATTAACAGAAAATCAAACAGGATGCAAGCTAAAATGCATCAGATCGGATAGAGGAAGTGAATTCACAGATTATGACTTTGCAGATCTATGCAATGAATATGGCACAAAACAACAATTTGCTATTACAGGGACACCTGAGTAGAATGGAGTAGCAGAGAGACAAAACAGATCTGTTCAAAAAATTGCCAGAGCCATGATGCAAGAGAGTAATATTCCTGAAACCTTCTGGACAGAAGCAGTACACACAACGGTGCACATCCTTAATAAAGCTCACTTAAGGCCAAGCAGTGACAAGACTCCCTATGAACTATGGCATGGAAAGCCAGCTTCAATCAAACATTTTAGAATTTTTTGAAGCAAGTGTTATATAAAGAATAATGAGGAAAATCTTGGGAAATTTGATGCAAGAGTAGATGAAGGGATTTTTCTAGGATATGCTTCCAAAAGTAAAGGGTACAGGTGCTAAAACAAGACTCTTCGAAAAATAGTAGAAAGTATTGATGTGAGATTTGATGAAGAACTTCCAAACAATACAAGAGATACAGACTGCTGCAGTCCATTAGACAACCATGAAGAAGAAAACCAAAATGATGATGAAACAAGAAAGACAATAGAAGATGCAGAGCTGAGCTTGAAAGCCCCCTCAAGATACACTGAGAAGAATCATCTTGAAGATCAGATCATAAGAGACAAGAAAGTAGGGGTCCAGACAAGAAGGAAGCTAACTGAACAGACAAAAGAGGTATACATAGCCATGCTATCACAAATAGAGCCAAAGAGATTGGAAGAAGCTAGCAAGGACAAGTATTGGGTGAATGCTATGAATGAAGAATTAGACCAAATTGAGAAAAAAATACCTGGGAACTAGTTCCTAGACCCATTGGGAAAAATGTCATAGGCTCAAAATGGGTATTCAAAAATAAAATGAATGAGGAAGGACAGGTAATCAGGAATAAAGCCAGACTTGTATGCAAAGGATATTCACAAATAGAAGGACTTGATTTCGATGAAAATTTTTCCCTTGTAGCTAGAATGGAAGCCATTAGAATGTTTCTGGCATTTGCATGCTATCAAGACTTCACGGTATATCAAATGGATGTAAAATATTCTTTTCTGAATGGAGATCTAGAAGAAGAAGTCTACATGGAACAACCGGAAGGTTTCCCTTTAACAGACAAAGAAGACTATGTGTGCAGACTGAAGAAGGCTCTATATGGACTGAAACGGGCTCCTCGTGCTTGGTACTCAAGACTGGATAAATATTTTCAAAAGCAAGGCTTTAAGAGAGGTGGAGTAGACAACAATCTATACATAAAAGCCCATGAAAATGAACTCCTGATTTTTGTAGTATATGTTGATGACATTATGTTTGGAAGCAACAGAGATGAACTAGAAAAAGAGTTTGCTAAGAAAATGAAATCAGAGTTTGAGATGTCCATGATTGGAGAACTCAGCTTTTACTTAGGACTTCAAATTCAACAAAATAACACAGGCACATTCATCTCACAAGAAAAATAATTAAAATAAATGTTGTGAAAGTTCAAAATGGAGGCCTGCAAACCTGTGTCAACTCCCATGATCACGGGATGCAAGATGTGTGCTGATGATGGATCTATTGATATAGATCAAAAACTCTATAGATCCATGATAGGAAGTCTGCTGTATCTGACAACATCAAGACCAGACATCATGCTAGCAGTAGGACTAGTGGCTAGATATCAAGCAGCACCTAAACAAAACCACCTTCTGGCAGTCAAAAGAATATTTAGATATCTATAAGGAGCAACACAGTATGGAATTTCGTATCCTAAAGGCAAAAGCTTCACTTTGACAGCATACATAGATGCAGATTGGGCCAGCTGTGTGGATGACAGGAAAAGCACAAGTGGAGGTGCATTCTATTTAGGAGAAAGTCTGGTGGCATGGTTAAGTAAGAAACAAACATCTATCTCTCTTTCTACAACAGAAGCAGAATATATAGCAGCAGCAGCATATTGTACACAAGTCATGTGGATGAAGCAAACCCTCCAAGACACGAAGGTAAGCATTGATGAACCTATCTCAATCAAATGTGATAATACAAGTGCTATAAGTATATCTAAAAATCATGTGCTTCACTCAAAAACAAAACATATCCCAATCAAGTATCATTTTCTCCGAGAACAAGTGGCTCAGAAGATAGTAAAATTGGAGTATGTACCAACAAAAGAACAAACAACAGATATATTTACCAAACCGGTTGCTAGAGAACCATTTGAATATTTGAGAGAAAGACTAGGGGTAGTATCTGTAGATGCTACTCTCTGATATGAAGAGAAAGCACAGTTTCAGGGGGAGAACAGAAACGAAAATATCATTCCAGGGGGAGATCAGCCAGCAAGGGAAGCATGAAACAGGTCCTCAGGATCAAAAGGATTATGGCAAGAATAAATCCAACATAAAATATTCAATGAAAAATGCTAAAGGGTCAATATTTTAGATCTAATCCAAATTTTGGAGCAGAAGGGTACAAATTCAGAAGATCTCAGAGAGAGGAAATGCAAGAAATGTTGAAAAAGGATAGAATCTTCACTAAGAGATGAGCAACCCCTTGCCATTGATGTCAAAGGGGGAGGAGGAGCAAGCAACAGGAGAAATGATCCTAAAAGGAAAACATAGAAAGTGTATTGCCATCAATGCCAAAGGGGGAGACTATTGGAAATATTGTCATTGATGGCAAAGAAGGCAGCAGATGCAGAGACAGGCGAAGGACATCAACAGAAGACAACAGGTAATATTTACAAAGAGAAATGGAGGCAGAGGTCGAGCAACAGAGGAAGAAGTAGAGGCAGCGAATACAGAGGCAGAGATGAAATGGTTGAGATGAAAAGGTCGAGCAGCAGAGGCACAGTGAAGGCAGAGGCAGAGGCAGCGAAGGCAGAGGTAGAAAGGCAGAGGCAGAGGCAGAGCCGTTATCAAACAACATCAAGACCAGACTTTATTGAAAAGGAACCCAAGAGGTTATATATATATTGGTACTGGACTTATGTCTAAGTGCAACATTTCATATAATGTTGACTGAAGATCAACATTATATAGTGTGAGACCCCCCTACATAAATTCTAAGAATCACTACCCCCGCTGGAAGATTCACTAAAGACTGAAGCGGCAAAGTACACATACACACACACACACACACACACACACACACATATATATGTGCAACACTTTATATAAGTATAGTTCCTTTTTTTTTCAAAGAGCAAAGCATATATATATATATGTGCAGCGCACTATATACGAAGTATCATAAGGTGGGACCCCCTCTACAGAAAATTCCGAGAATTATTACCCAGCTGGAGGATACATTAAAACAGAAGCAGATGCCTCTATATATGCAGCGCCTTATTTATGTTGCACCTTATACACAAAGGTCCAAGGCATATATATATATATATATATATATATATATGGAGTGGTTTATACACAAAGGACCAGGACTAGAATACAAAGTATATTTATATATATCTATATGTAGCGCGAAATCTAAAGAACTAAAGGTTCTATCAAAGGAAAAGTACCATATGGTGGGACCCTTATCAATCGCATCGAAAAAGGTGACAACGGATCATATGAATAGAAAGCTGCGATTGCAATTGAAGCCCGGACCCGATGGGTCTATAAATCATGATTAATACATGTTTGAGTTCTGGCATAACAGTGTTACATCGCATCGGAGAAAAGTGTGGCAGTGAAGCATGACAATAGAAGTTGCGATTGCAATTGAAGTTCAGGACCCGATATGGTTTAAACAACGATTTGTATATGTTTAAGTTTCAGAGTTTTGATAGCTAGTGGGACCCTCACCCAATCACATCAGAGCATAAGTATATCAGAACATGCAACTGCAAATTGCGATTGCGATTGAGTTCTGGACCCGATGGGTATATGAACTATGATTCAAACATGTTTAAATTCCGACATTAAAATAGGCCATCGCATCGGAAAGAAGCAGAACGTTGGAGCACTATATTAAAATATTGCGATTGCGATTGAGTTCCGTATTAAAAGATTGCGATTGCGATTAATCGCAATTGGAAGAACTCGAAAAGTGATTCATCGCATCGACGGAAATCAAAAGACCAAATCACAGGAGTATTATGAATGTTGCGATTGCGATTGAAATACAGGAGTGGAATATAGCTGGCATGTGGGGTCCATCCAAAGATAAGACTAAGAACAGTTTTGCTCCAAGTTAATTAATCCAAAGTTAAAGAGGAAAGGAAAGAATCGCGGCACATATATGTATATACAAAAAAATACATACATATTTCCAATATGTGGACAGTAATGCATCGCATCAGATGATAGAACAAGTTTAGCAAGTGGGACCGTAAGGGAACAAGTTAAAACATTTTATTATTTGTATAATGCCGAGAATCAATTAGCATGATATAAAAAGAACAGTTACATATGTATGGCATATGGTCGTTACCCTACGACAGTGAACAAGGAAACAAACAAAGCCGAAAGGGACAAAGACACAGTCAAATAAAAGACAAATGCGCAGCAAGCCAAGAGGCTGAATGAGTGAGCTGGAGTTTTCATTGTAATTAAATGTAAATGATTTTAATTTATATTGTTGTGATGCATTGGAAAGTCTCCGGAAGAGAACAAATATCCCACTTTAATGTTAAATTGGTACCTACAGTTATATTTTTGAGTAAGCTGGAAAAGAAATGAGAAGGCAGAAGACTAACGGGTATGGCCATCTATTTCAAAATTCCATGAGGAATACAAACAATCATAAGAAAATCTCTATATGTAATATCATCTTGATATGCATAGTGTGGTTAAAGAGAATGAGAAGAGAGGATGAAGAGTTTGGAAAATTGAGGCAGAGAAGATAAGGAAGAAAGAAGCAGAAAGAGATACTACAGAACATAGATGATATCTGAGGTAAATCAGCAAACATTTCTTTTGATAAATTGAGGAAGTTGGAGCTTACCTATCAAGTTGAAGCTTGATAGCTGTCAGTTGTAGCTGACTGAGGTTGGAGCCTCCTGTAGGTTGGTGCCTACAGAAAAACAGTGGTGAGAGGGAGTTGGAGCTTGCCTTTGCATCACAAAAATAATAAGATGTGGTTTTATCCCTTTATGGGTTTCCACTTATCTCTGCTGTTTCTATCTGTGTTGCCTGTGTGCTAAGAGGACTTACCAAATCTACTTAACGTTTGTTTCTCTCATAACAAGGTTGATGTCACATTAATACTTGCTGCAACTTATTAAGACTGCTCATATATTAAGTTTGGTCATAAAAGTAAGCTGTAAATAAGCTGATGAAAATTTTAAAAGGCTCATGTATGTGTTAAACTAAGAATTCAACAGACATCACATATATGAAGTTCTAAACATAAGAACAATTACCCATTCCACAACATATTAAAACATTAAAGTCAAAAATTCAAATGAGAATTTAATGAAGGGTTGGAAGAAATGTATGGTTAAACATTTAATCTGCAATTGTTATTTACTTCATGCAACCTCTGTAAAGTTCAGAAAGTCCCTCTGTAAAGTTCAAAAAGTCATGTTCGCCCATCCTGTGTATTAAATTTTGTCTGTCATGTATTAATGTCTTAGATATTTATGTTTTGAATTAATAAGCAAGAAAGGTTGAATGTAATGTGGCAGAGGTAAGTCCAGAAAGACAAAGGGAGGAAATTGTGGAGTGAATTTTAGTGGGCGCGTGAAAACAACAATTACAGGTTTTACCGTGTTACTCTACAACCCCTAGTGAATGTAAGTCTCAGTAAGAACAATTGTTTTACTGCTGAAGGAGCCACAAAATCCATATGAATATGTTTTTTGTGTTATTTTTTCGAATCATAATATAAAGTATTGTTAGTTGCAATTTGGTTGTGAAAATTTCACGTATGAGTTTTACTGCAACAACTCTGTTTCACCATGAGTAAAATTGTTTGATTATATTTTCTCCACTATAGTTGCGATTTTGATCTCCACCACTCTATATTGAAATGAAGACTCATATGATTTTGTTTCCACAACTATGTTTTCTCTATTAAAGACTTCTCCGCAACTCTGTGTGTTGAGGAAGCATCCTCCCATATGTATTTAAAATTTTTGACAAAATTCTTGGACCGAGGAATATTTTCGGTGTTAAAGAATTAACTGGAGCTCCTCCTCGACCAATCGCTTCCAAACGCCACACTCCGCATGACTCTTCTGTACATTATCAAAAAAAGGTGAAATATTTGATTTAAAAAAATAATAATAATAAATTACCCAAAAATGAAACATGGGGTGGTCAATATTACGACAATTAATTATTTAGCTAAAAATAAAAATTATGGGATTTTCACCTAAGGGGTGATGAATAGTTCAAAAATTTTCAATAAATAAGAAAATAACTACAAGGTAAGGTGAGATGTCATCCTTCTCAAAACTTAATAAATATAGAACAACTGTAATGGTATGAGGGGGGATTTTGGGAAATAACTAGATGTTGCTAAAATGACTTTAGGGTTTATAAATGACTTTGGCATGTGTTGGTGTCCAGGTAAGAATGATTTATCCACCCTAATCCGAAATTAATTTTATTAATCTGGGAGCGTATCCTTTCAAGGCAATGTGCAAGGTATATGCAGGAACAAACACATAATCCGTCTTAACCAAGGGTTTATAATTAAGATTCAAAACATTGCCGTGAGATTAAATCAAATACTGAACTTCAAAATAATCTTAACAGTAAATAATAATAACAACAACCATAACACAAAAACAATTCACACACTTATAGGTGCAGCACTTGATCAAAAGAGCGGGCCCAGCTCTCTGATCAGGGCTGCGTTAGTCACGAAGACGCTTAGAACAACAAATCCGGTAGTATTTTCTTAATCTGTAAGATGTGATTACAATGTACGTCGGGGAACCCCAATTTACAGGAACAATATCCATTTTATACACAGCGCGGGAGAATAACAGATCTCCCTGGAACATGGTAATCGCACATTCAGAAGTACACATCAGTTGGAACAACACAAACATCAGATGTACAAGATAGACAAGGGGCCAAGAATAGGCCCAGGGAATCGTGACTCGAGCTGCGCGATCTCCTTATAGCTGACCGTTACCAAATCTGTTGCAAAACGCTGGAGCGAGGGTTCCTGTTCTCCAAACTGCAGTCAAGCACATACCTTAGTGCCGCAAATAGGTAAGGCTCCCTGACTTTACTTCATCAATTAAAATATTCCAATTGGACAAGTTAGGGGTATTTACCTCATAATTTTAGCATAGAAAATGTAGATAATTAAACACAAAATGGTCGAAAAGGATGATAAAAATGGTCAGAAAGGTAACCAAATTTGGTGCCCAACATCTCCCCCCAACTAGCCTTGTGCATGTCCTCATGCAGTCCGCCACCTCTGTAGGTCTGGGTTCTGCAAACTGTGAGCTTCCTGAAGCCCGGCATGGTCATACTCTAAAGCCATCTCTATCCCTGGAACTTTAAATCCATCTGAAAGGAGAAATTCCTTCCACAAATCTACTGGAACATTGTACACTGGAGTGTAAACTTCTACAGGCAACCAAATAATAGGATACTGAAACTGAAGCCCCATCCACTGGATCCCACATGTTTGAACACATGCCACATATCTGGGTACTCTGCTGAGTACTCGCGCAAAATTGGGTGCCCCAAAAGGCTCTCTGTTCCAGACAGCTGTCGGTGACATCATCCACCTTCTTTGACAACAATCAAGGGCCTCATTTTGAAAAACAGTTAATTGATTGACACAAAGGTCGAGGCACCACCTTTGTGTCCTTAGCATCCTATCTTCGTTCCCCTTAAATTTCAAAAAGGTATGGTGTTTATTGAACATTATATCTGACCTCTCATGTTCTCCTGTTACTATAAATGGCTTTGTAACTTGATTAGACTCAAAAGTGTTACAAGCCTTCTGCCAATGGATTTGATTGAAAGCATAAGAGGTGAGGGCCCTCAAATGGATGTCCCCTACATAAGTGATCGGGTTAAAATCTCTGTCCAGACGTAACAAATACCCATGCAGGTAAAATTCACACATTAGATGTTGAGTTGGCACATCATGATTCCTCATGATTCAGAGGAATTGTACACCATCTTCTATTTCATAACTAACCTCGTTTTTGATGCTTTCCATGCAGAATAAACGAAAACGTTCATGAAAGAATAAAGAATAACAACAAACAGGGGGACGACATGCCATAACCTCTTGCACTAGGTTGAACATTTGTTCCTTATCACCTTTTAGTTCGGCCACTTGTTTTTCCATCTGCTCCGTCTTGAGCTTCTTCTTTGCATGCCTTAATCTCATAACATCTATGTGTTCCACATATCTGAAGATGGTTGTGGAGGCTCTCTCCTCAGTTATTTTGATATCATTCTTATACTGAGCCGCAATAGACTTCCACGTCTATAATTTGGCCATTAAGGCATACTCTCTGGCTTCGAATAATTGTTCAATTGGGTCTGTTTCAGTTTCTGCTTCAACCCCGACAACTTTGGATTTCTTGGCTCGCTGCTTGTACCTGTTTATTTGTTTATGCATCCTATGCACTTTCCTTCTCAAATCCCTTACCTCCATATTGAGCCACATTATGTCCTTAAACTGCTGTTGGTATCTCTGTTTTATGGGAAGTCTTCGCTGTCCACATAGCTCTGCCCCTTCTTGTTTGACTTGTGTTTCTTCTGCCTCGACAGCTGGAGGTAAATCCCTCGGGACTGCCTCTGTTGGGCCAACGGTCGGTCCAACCTCCTCTGCCTTTTCTTCTTCTATTATTTCTTTCTTCACTCTTTTCATGCCTAAGTGCCCCATTGGTTCATTCGTCGAAACCGCTCCGCTTGGTCCCTCCTCTTCACCAATGGTCATTATCTCATCATGTACATTCTCCACAACCAGTGGTGACCCGGTAAGATGCTCCCCTACTGATATGCCTATTGGGGCCTCTTCTGGTCGTGGCCTTTGTTTTAAATTTGAAGCCATAGGAATGGAAAAATCTTCTTCCTCTCTTTACTGCGGGGAACGAGTTACCCTTGCTCCTTAGAAAGAAAGATGGGGAATTGGAAAAAATCCTCTACATTCAGCCCCGAGGTTGATGCTGGTTCTTGTGGGATAGCATCAGCCTCACACCTTAGTTCTCCCGACATTTCCTCTATGGATCCTCTGGTCAAAGTGGTCATGACCTCTTCTTCAATTAGATTTCCCTCCTCCATTGGTTCCATGGTGACAGGAGATCCCTGTGCAGTGGCCTTGGTCGCAATGTCGACCGATTCACCCTCTTTCATTTGCTGTGGTTTTACCTCCGTACCCATCATACTATCTAATTTCCTAGCTCACTCCATGGACGGGGCTAGTTCTTGTGGAACAACCTCCGCCATAGTGCCAGTGGGTGTCTATGTAATTCCCATCGATTCCATGAGTTCAGCTTGCTCTTGGGGAACCGTCTCTTATTCACATTCTTTAGTCTCCATTTCCATTTCTTCCGACTCCTCCTGATCAATGTAATCATCATCCTATGCATCTTCCTGCATGGCTTCATCATCCTCTTCATCCTCCTGCATGGCTTCAGGTTCTTCTGCCCTAGCAGCCATAGCAGCTGCTATTTCCTCCTCTGTGGAATTTCGAAACAGTTCCCACAGAATCAGGATCTTCTCAATGGCGTTCATTACTAGCAACTGGACCAGCCCATGGTGAGAGAGGACTGCCAACACCTGTCGCGCCCCTCGAGCCAAATTTTCCATCAAATGAAGGCTTCTTAACAGAAAATAGGGCACATTCATTGAAAAAGTCTCTGCTTGTGGAAATTGCAGGTGAGCCAATATGCGGAAGTGATATTTGAAGATGGTAGAATATCTTCCTTCACATGTCATATACTTTATAACAATCTCTGCAACTCCTCCCCATGGATGACGTAATGAAGTTCTGTCATATCCCCGAACCTTCTGCGCAATACTTTCTCCAGCTTGCAGAAAGGCTTCGGGGAGTTCTGGGAGGGGTGTTCTCCTTGAAAGCCAGTGTTCTTCGACCTGCAGCAATCCACTGACTTCTGCGATGGTTTCTTTTGTCACTGGAATTTCAACTCCACGAACCCGAGAAACTCCTTCCATATTCAATGCGAATTCCATCACGATTTCTTCATCCCATCCGTTCAGTCTGTCAAAATAAACATCCCAACTCGCATTCTCAAATACTTGCCATACCTCTCGATTACTCTGGATTCTCGTTGAATCACCAGGTCCATGTCGCACAAATCGGCCACCCATTGCTGCAGAGGCGAAATCAGCGTGATGGCTACAATTAGCTAGCAGGGGAGAGTGACAGGGCAACTGAAATAACATCATGGCACTTTTGGATATAATAGATGAACAGTACTTGGTATGCTTGGGAGTAATGACAAATTCTGGTGGTACTATGAGATATTCTCAGGATTTAATGTGGCGTGTTGGGAGGTGACTGGTATGACTTTTGTTCATACAAGTATGCATTCTAACTCATACGGTATGATTACAGAGTACTTGAAATCATTAAATTTGGTTAGGTTGGAATCATGTGTCATAAATACCTTTATGAAGTTTTCCGTCATTCATTATGACGATTCCCTCCCCCCAACTAAATGACGACCGTCCTTGGCACGTTTAACCGTCCTTTTGTAATATTTAATAAATCCATAAAATCAACAGAGACGTACCTACAGACCTACCTTAAAGTGGAGTAACATCAAAAATATGTGTTGTAGTATCATCATAGCAGGTAACGACGTCAGTGAATAACATGAACAGTGAGTAACAACAGCTACAGAGTAACAGTAGTTGCAGAGTAACAACGTCAGCGATGTAGTAGCACTTTAGAGTAACAACAGGTATGGAGTAACAGCAGTTGCGGAGTAACAACATCGGCGGTGTAGCAGCAAATTCAGAGTAATAGCAGCTACAGAGTAATAGCAGTTGTGGAGTAATAGCATCGACGATTTAGCATCACTTTAGAGTAACAACAACTACGTAGTAACAACAGTTGCAGAGTAACAACATCGGCGGTGTAGCAGCAACTTCAGAGTAACACCAACTACAGAGTCACATCAATTACCGAGTAACAACAACTTTGGAGTAACAACATCAGTGAAACAAAAATATCTCTATAGCAGCACTGATAGAGTAACACATTGAACGTTACTTTCCTCCTGGTCATATTTATTTATTATTCCTGCAAAATACAAACAATTAAGTAATAACCACATATTATCATCATTATTATTATTTTTTTTTTTTTTAGAGAAGAGTGAGAGTATCCTCTATTGCAATAACCATTAGATCAGCTGAATCTGAAAGGGCTTTGACAAAGGCATCTTTAGAGGCTGGACAATGGTATAATTTTAGACGATGTCCATTCACTACAAACGTGGTCTGATCTTCATCAATTGTAATTAATCTAACTGTTCCATTGTCGAACATTGCATCCACTTGATATGGTCCCATCCAGTGAGTGTGAAGCTTGCCTTTGAAATCCTTAAATCGGGAGTCATACAGTAACACCCAATCTCCCTCATGAAACACCTTAGTTTTGATGAATTTATCATTCCATTTCATTCTCTGCTGTTGAACAACAGTAGTTCTTTGGATAGCTACTGATCAAATCTGATCTAACTCATTTAGCTATTACAGTAGGTGTTTCTATGCTTCTGATAGATCTAAGCTTACTTCCAGAGCTGTTCTAAGTGTGATAATTTCAAATTCTAACGAAAACAAAGGGGATTTCCCATAAACTAATTCAACTGGAGAGAACCCCATTGTGTTCCGCCATGTCGTCCTATAGGCCCATAAAGCTTCTAGAAGTTTTTATGCCCAATCCTGGCGATGAATTGCTACTGTCTTAGTCAAGATATTTTCCAATACCTTGTTTGTACTCTCTACTTGCCCATTCGCCTGTGGATGATAGGGGGTTGTTACTCTATGTTTGACCCCATATTTCTGCATTAATTTCTATATCATATGGGATGTGAACTATGATCCTCCGTCTAATACAATTTCTCTTGGAGTCCCATACCGGTCAAAGATTTCTTCAAACAGGAAGTCTGCCATTACTTTCTCTGTTGCTCTCATGACTTCTCTAGCTTCCACCCATTTAGTTACATAATCAGTATAGACTAGGATGTAGGTTTTCTGATGAGAAGGTGGGTTAAAGGGTCCAACGAAATCGATGGCCCATTTCTCAAATGGTTCAAGGACTATCTGGGGTTGAAGAGGCATTTCATTTGCTCTCCCAAGTTGTCCCATCCACTGACAGCTATCACACCTTCGAATATAATCCTGAGTGTCACAAAATATGGAGGGCCAATAATATCCCATTTGCAACACTTTATTACCTGTCCTTTTGTCTGCAAAATGTCACCCACAGGGTCCATCATGTGCAACCTTTAAGATCTCATAAATATCATCCTTTGTCACACAACGCCGAATTTGCTGGTCATCCCTGTATGTAAGAGATATCCTACCATCCATGAATATCGGGTACTCCGATGAATTATCTTCCTTTTCTCCTTATAGGACAAGTGATGAGGAACCTCACCTGTAGAAATATAATTAGCAATAGCTGCATACCACGGAGTGTTAGCAGAAACTGAAAAAAGATGATCATTTGGGAAATTATCTTCAACTGGTGTATTCTTACCATCATGTTCTATCCTAGATAAGAAATCTGCAACCACATTGTCTTTCCCTAGTTTATCTACTATAGTAATATCAAATTCCTGTAGTAGCAACAACCATCTTGTAACACGACCAGGGGTAATAGGTTTGTTCATTAAATACCTGATGGCTGCGTGATCAGTATGCACAAAAGTAGAATAACCGATAATATAATACCAGAACTTGTTGATGGCATAAATGACAAGAAGGAACTCTTTCTCAGTCACCGTGTAGTTTAATTCAGCAGGGGCCAAATTCTTACTAACATAGTAGATTGCGTAAGGTACTTTGTCCTCTTGCTGTCCTAGTACTACACCAATTTATGTTTGAGAAGCATCCATATGAATGTGGAAAGGTAACGCCCAATCTGGTCCTCTAAGAATTGGGGCACTGCAGAATAATTCTTTAATTCTTGTGAAGGCTACCTCACAGTCATCTGACCACACAAATTCTGAGTCTTTTGTCAGTAATTGAAATAGTGGGTGTGCTATTTTTGCAAAAATTTCTATGAAACGCCTATAATAACCAGCATAGCCAATGAAACTACGTACCTGTGTGGGTGTTTTAGGTGTTGGAAAGTGCAGAATTACCTTTATTTTTGCTGGGTCCATCCTGATTTCTTCAGCCGAAAGAAAATGTCCCAGAACAATTCCTTTTTCCATCATCATGTGACATTTTACTGTACTCAGGGAGACACATGCTTGTATACATCTTTCAAGAACCTTTTCTAAAATTTTCAGCCCCTCTAAGAATGAGTCCCCATATGGAGTGAAGTCATCCATATAAATTTCAACACTATCATCTATCAGATCAGAGAAAATTCCCAGAATTTCCCTTTGGAATGTTGCAGGGGCATTACACAGGCCAAAAGGAAGGACCCAGTATGCGAATGTTCCCCAGGGGCATGTGAAAGTGGTCTTGTCCTGGTCCTCAGGAGTGATCTGGATTTGATTATATCCACTAAAGCCATCCAGAAATGAGAAAAATTTCTTGCTAGCCAATGTGTCTAAAACTTGATCGATAAATGGCAAGGGAAATGGTCCTTCTGTGTTGCCTAATTTAACTCCCGATAATCCATGCAGATCCACCATTTACTATTATTCTTAGGGACCATTACTAATGGCAAGACCCATTGGCTGTCTGAGATAGGGTAGATAAAACCTGCGTCCAATAATTTCTGAAGCTCTTCTTTCACAATGTTTTTCAATGCAGGATTCATCCTTCTCTGAGGTTGTCTTATATGACTACAATCTTCCTTGATATATATGTTATGAGTGCATAAGTTGGCAGGGATCCCCTTCATGTCTGAATAATCCCAGGCGAAAGCTTCCTTATGCTTCTGAAGAACATATACTAGTTGCTTCTTCTGGGATTTTGACAGACCCGGATTAATATTTAGAGTTTTCCCTGGTTCTATCTCTACTTTAACGCTTTCATGAGGTGCATCAATATCTTCCTCTAATTCTTCCACTGTTTCAATAACCTTCTAAGTTTCACAGCTTAGGATGGATTCTAAAACCTGCTGATTTGACTTTGAAATGGAACAAGGATCATTCATGAAGGAAGTGAACACATCATCTTCTGATTCCATCTTCAAATGAAGGGCCTGCCTGATAGTAAGGACCGGTCTTACTTCTTCATCTTCAACCTCTACCATAGATACAACCTTCTTGCTGCTTGCTGACTTTTTAGGTGCATCTGGTTCTGCAGGTGGGTATAGTACCAAGTTCTTGGTGTTATGCCCATTAGAGATAACCATATTTCACGAATGGCACCCAATATAAGCATCTGCAGTAGCTAGCCTTAGACTACCCAGAATGAAGGGGTGACCGCCCACTGAAGATTGTGTATGAAATACTAGGAAATCTACGGGGTAATGCCATACATCTACTGAAATTTTCACGTCCTCCAACTTCCCTACAGGTTTGACTATAGATCGATCTGCCAATTCCAACACTGTAGGTGTATGATTCAAATTTTGAAGGCCTAATGTTTGCATGGTTTCAATGGTGATGACATTGATGGCAACACCTAGGTCCACCAACACATTTGGAATCTCTACCCCATTAATCTGTACTGTCAAAACCGGGTTCCCCAGATCTCCATATTTCACTGGTACTGATTTTCCCATCATGAAGTTCGATAATTTTCCCATAACATGTATGGTGAGGGGGTACTTAGTTTTATTCACAGGTTTCTTTGAAAAATATTCCCTAAGAGTCTTTGCATAAATTGGCACATCCTTCATAGCTTGTAACAAGGGAATTTTAAAAAATAAATTTTGTAATTCTCCTAATAAATCAAATTCAGCTTGTGGGCTTGGTTTACTCAAAATCAATCTCTCTGGGTAAGGTGGTTCAGATTGATGTTGTTTTACAGGAGGCATCTGGTTTTTAACAGTTTTTATTGGCTCTCTACTGGTCGGCTGTGCCTCTCTTTCTTCATTATCAAGTTTTTCAATGATAACCGAAGGGGGTTGGTCATTGACTGTCTGACCTGATCGTAAATTCATTTCATACAATTCTGCAGTAGAGATACTATAAGAAGGCATGTTAAGAACATCAGCTTGATGGGCTCCTTTATTATTGGGATTAGGGTTAGGCTGCATTGGAAGCTGAGGATGGACAGGCTGATTACCAGGAGGCACATTGGAGGGTAATTGGAGTTGCTTCTATGGAATTTTTTGGGGAAATTTCCCTAAAGAGGGTCCTCGCCAAGTTGGAGCCCACGGTGAGCTCATACTGGCTTGAGGATTCCATTGCTACCACAGTGGGTACTGTTATTATGGCCACATAGGGGGACAAGGCATGGTTTGAGGGTTCATGTTATAATTATTGAAATACTGAGATGGATCTGGGTACATACCCTGATTTCCCATTGGTGGTCGAAGTTTCCATGGCTTCCTGGCACCCATAAGGTACAATTTCTCTGTGTCCTCCCCTGCCCCTTGAAACACTGCTTTCAGGCCCGACAAGGAGGGGCATGAGCTTGTCACATGATTCAGCTCACAGATGTCACATTTTTTCATGAACTTTAATGGGAATTCCCTTTCCAGATGATTATTCTTGCACTTCGAGCAAAATATTGCCATAGTCCTATCTAGTTCCAGCTACTTCTGCTTTACTTGCAAAGTGTCCATTTGTGTTGACAAGGTATTGAAGATATATGTCCTTAAGTTTTCTAGAAGGTTCCTGATTTCTGCTTTCGTAACACCTCCACCACACCCTTCTACTAAAAAAATCCCTGATCAGTTTCTTGCAAGCCCCCTCGAGTACTCGATACACAAATCACAAATACCTTCAAAGGTTTCCTTGGAGATGTCTCCCTTTCCCACGATATTCAATAGTTCCATTGAGTCCTCTCGAAAGGATCGAAGGAGGATAACCTTCAAAATTTCCTTATCTAGATCAGAATAACCTGACCTCTGTAAGAGGTACTTAAACCTCTCCACACAATCTTCCAAACTTTCATCTTCTTTTTGTGTGAACTTGAAAAGTTCCTCCTTGACGTTCCAGGATTTGCAGTAATCCTGGTACTTTTCCAGAAAAGTTGTTTGCATGTCATCCCATGTGGAAATGGATTTTCCTCCAAGACCCATAAACCATCGTAGAGCCGTCCCTTTTAGTGTAGAAGGAAAAATCTTTAACTTCTGGGCATATTTCGTGTAATCATACCCCCGGCACACTATGTCGAACTCAAATAAAAATGTGTCGGGATCCTCTGAAACAAGCCCATGGAAGTTTGGTAAAGCTGCCAATGGGATAGGCTTTGTAGGCACACCACCTCCCAGATTCCAAATGGGAAATTCGATAGTGGAGGTTGTGGGAGCCATATATATCTTCCAATAATCACTGGGGATTTCAACAAGCTCTGTGGAGGATGGCCGGGGACTCCTCCCTACTGGAACACGAGTTTCTTTAGTGGCACTTCCCCTATCTCTTGGCGATACAAATATCCCCTCATTTCTTCTTCTTGTGTCCTGATGGTTCAATCCATCGACTACAAATTCCTTTCCCTTTCTAAAGCAGTCCAACTCTGTTGAAGTTCTACTTGCGATTTCTTCCTCTACTATTACCAGCGCAAGATCCTCTCGGTTTGGTCTACTACTGATTATTTCTTCCACTGTTTGAGGACCCTGTTGTACCAAATCACCAAGGGACACCGTGGCCTCAACTGGTTGATCCACTGACTGTCCCTCAGACTTCACTCTCCTAGCCCCTGGCCTTGCAGCTGTGCCAGAAGATGCTTCTGACTCCACCTTTTCTATGACCTGCTGAATATAAGTTTTTCTTCCCAGATCTAGTCTTCCCCATTTTGGGGCTCTCACTCTGCCCCTCTTATTTGGTTCTTTGTTCATACAAATATTGGTATGATGGAAGGTCTATGTATGAACCTACAATGCTTCAATCTTCGAGTAAGGTGTCAAAAGACCATTCCTTCCCCACGATAAAAGAGTTCACAAAAAGGAAAAAATAAAATAAAGATAGCAAAACAAAAAGCTAGGGTTTCAGGCCAGGAGCAAGGCATTAAAGAACTCCCCCCTCCCTGGGACAAGAACCAAAACAACACAATCCACAGGAAGACCTAATACTCCAGATCTGAAGCAGGGTGTCAAAAGAATCCTCCCTCTCAAGGGTAAAAGCTAATATTTCCTCACAAGAAAATACACGAAAGTTAAAAAGAAATAACTCCACTCAGGGCCTGGAGTAGAGCATCAAAGGACTCCCTCCCCAGGACAAGAAGATGGCCCTAAATCCGAAACAGAAATAGAAATAAAAAAACCACAATCAAAACCTACGCTCAGGACCTGAAGTAGAGTGAGAAAGCTCGATCTCTCCCTAGGATGAGAGATTGACCCTCTGGTTGGTTCAAATCGTTGCTTGCACCTTGTTAGCGTCCCCAACAATGGTACCAAAATGTTGGTGTCCAGGTAAGAATGATTTATCCTCCCTAATCCGACATTAATTTTATCAATCCGGGAGCGTATACTTTCAAGGCAATGCGCAAGGTATATGCAGGAACAAACACATAATCCGTCTTAACCAAGGGTTTATAATTAAGATTAAAAACATTGCCGTGAAATTAAATCAAATACTGAACTTCAAAACAATCTTAACAGTAAAGAATAATAACAACAACCATAACACAAAAACAATTCACACACTTACAGGCGCATCACCTGATTAGAAGAGCAGGCCCAGCTCTCTGATCAGGGTTGCGTCAGTCATGAAGACGCTTAAAACAACAAAACTGGTAGTATTTTATTAATCTTTAAGATGTGATTACAATGTCTGTCGGGGAACCCCCATTTACAGGAACAATATCCATTTTATACACAGAGCGGGAGAATAACAGATCTCCCTGGAATGTGGTAATTGTGCATTCAGAAATACACATAATTTGGAACAACACAAACATCGGATGTATAGGATAGACAAGAGGCCAAGAATAGGCCCAGGGAATCGTGACTCCAGTTGTACGATCTCCCTATAGCTGACCGTTACCAAATCTGTAGCAAAACGCTGGAGTGAGGGTTCCTGTTCTCCAAACTGCAGTCAAGCACATACCTTAGTGCCGGAAATAGGTAAGACTCCGTGAATTCACTTCATTAATTAAAATATCCTAGTTGGACAAGTTAGGGGTATTTATCTCATAAGTTTAGCATAGAAAATGTAGGTAATTAAACACAAAAGGGTTGAAAAGGATGATAAAAATGGTCAGAAAGGTAGCCAGATTTGGTGCCCAGCAACATGCATTTATATTATTGATGTTATTTGTGAATTTATCTCTTATAGAGTTATATGTTCTACCTTGCATGCCATGTTTTTCACAAATTATGTAAATATATTTTACAAAATTAATCTAGTGGCGTTACTACAAAATACGTCAATTGTTGTGTTGCTACAAAAAAAACATCTATTGTCATGTTACTACATAACACATCTATAATTGTGCCACTAAAAAATACGTATATACCTATGCCAATGTATAATGTGTCTATCATGATAGAATTTTCATATATTTATGTGATTATAGAATATTCTTATAGTTGTATCACTATTGGAAATGTTTGTAGTTGTTTCAATGAAAATACATCTCTAGTTGTGTTGTTGTAGCATATGCCTACAATTGTATTGTTACAAAATATATCTATAGGTATGTCACTATAGAATATGTTTGTATTTGTGTCACTACAAAATACATTTATAGCTATGTTATTGTAGAATACATCTACAATTATGGCATGTTTGTAGTTGTGTTGTGGTAGAATTCATCTATAGATACTAATTTGTCAATATGCCAAATATGTGATAAAATTTATAAATTTATTAACTATAACATTACTTGTTGATATAATAATATCGTTACTTATTGATACAATAATATCTACTAATACCAATCATTGTAATGCTCAACGAAATTTTGAAAAATAAGAATTCCTTCATTGAGTTTAGCTTCTTTAGGTTTTCATGCTCACTAAGGTGGAATCTCAAAAATATATTACAATGATCAAGCTATGTTATCCAAGGAAAAAAGTAATCATGTAAGGTAATTGAGGAAAGTATTTTATAAGTTTAAGAAATGTGATATATCTCTAAATCTAAAGAATTGACTTTTAGAGTTGATGAAGTGAATATTATGGGAGACTTAGTTTTCTAAAGAAGGATTCAAGATATATATGTCTAGGATAGAGGTCATTCAATAAGTTCCTTTACCCATAAGTAGGAAGGTAGTCCAATATTTATTTGGGAATATAAGAATTATATGAAGTTTCATCCGAAATTTAATGGAGATTATAAATCCCATATCTAATTTGATGAATAACGATAAAGGTTTTAAGTGGAATGATGATAGCATGAAAACATTCAAAGTGATTAAGAATGTTATAGATTTGGCACTAGTCTTAGTAACTCTATACTATCAAACTTTATGTGAAGGTTCATACCAAAATTCATGGAAATTACAAAACCCATATCTAATATGATAAATAAGGATCAAGGTTTGAATTGGAATGATGAAAACATGAAAGAATTCAAAATGATTAAGAATTTCATAGATTTGGAAATAGTCTTAGTAAGTGTATACTATTCAAGGGAGTTCCAAACTGTGTTTTTTTGCAAGTTAAAAATATAAAATATCTTGCATTTTGTTGTAGAACAAGGATAAAAATAGGAAACATCCTATAAAATTCACAAGCATGGTACTCAGGGATTTAGAGTTGAAGTACACTATGATGGAGAAGCATGCTTATGCCCTTGTGACCTCTATCTTTCTATGGGACATTCATATGTCTTAATTAAACATATACAACGATATTTTTTGGATATTCGCAGGAAACGAGTGTCCAAAATTTAGGAATATGAGATGGAAATCAAGCCTATGAAGTGAGTGAAAGGATATGATTCTTACTAAGGGAAATGAGATGGAAATGGATATGAATAAACAAGAGACTCCTGGAATGATATATACAATTTTGGATGGATTATAACAACATGAGTGGTATGTGGACAATAATTATCACTTGAAAATATTAACATGTCCAAACCGCCTTGTTGATTATAGGAAAACGTACCTAACACTAAAAGCATCAAAATATTTTATGCTCTAAGGAGGCCTTTGTTGGAGAAATCTAAACAGGTTGATTTTGAGGCGTGTTGAGAATATAGAGGTCAAACATGTTATGGAGGAATTGTATGTAGGATTACGTGGTGGAAATCAAGTATATCTAGCCACAATGCACAAAATATTAAGATAATTAGTATATTATTATCCAACCATATTATTTTATATCTACAAATTTGTTAAAACTAGTCAACAATGTCATTTATTTTCAATAAAATTGCACATGAAATTGTTACATTTACAACTAGTAGTAGTAGAGGAACTCTTGCAATATTGGGGATTTTATTTCATTTGGGAGTTCAAATAAAACTCTAGCAATTGATTCAAATGGATCCCTACTACCAATAATTACTTTACTAGGTGGATTGAGGCTACACCCACAAAAATGAAAATAGACAGTGTGGTGAATGGATTATTAGAAGGGATTATCAATGGAATTATCCACATGTCTCTTTGATGACAGCATTAAATCATCTTAGTAATATAAATATTATCATGAGTAAATGGACTAGTATAATTTAGAAACAAATTTTAATTGTCAATGCCAAAAATATTTTTGGAGACAAAAAAGGAATTTGGGATAGTAATATCAATTATGTTTTTTGGTAAAATAGAATAATGAAGAAATGGGCCATAGGAAAATGAAAATTCCATTTGGTATATGGGATGGATGTTACAATTCAAATCCATTTGAAGCTCTTATAATATGATTTATTATATCATTTCACTATAGATATGGAATTAGTTCAAGCAAGGATGAAGCATCTTGTAGAGGTGGATGAAAAATGATGAAAATCATTTGAACATCTTATCAAAAACCAAGAAAAAGTTAAGGGATTATTTGATAAAAGAGCCCATTAGAGAAATATTCAAAAATAATATACGTTCTTGAAGTGCAATAAAGTTGGATAAAATCCTATTAATCATGGAACATTCAACACATTGTGGCTCACAAATTATAGGATAGAAGATGTATCTAATACAAATTATTTATTCCATATTCACCTGTATGGAGAAATGTTGCAAGTTTGAATGAATGTGTAATGTACCTGAAAACCTATCCTTATTTTTTTTTAAATCCATGGAAATCCTTCAAGCGTACTCCATGTATTTGTTCCATCTTATTATCTAATTGTTATTTTAAATGATTAAGGAAAACAAGACCATTTAATCAATCATTTATACCATTAAATTAATGTAAATTTTATTATTGTTTAGGAATATAATTTGTAGTTTAGATGAATATAGATATGATAGGGGTTAGTATCTATACTTCAATTAAGCTAAGCATATCATAAGACATGTTATAAAGTTATATATAATTAACTATAACTTTAATAAAGATAGAAAATAGTGGGAAAATAATTTTAATTATAACATAGAGGTACTAGGGATATATCATCCTAAGGTTGCAACTAGGAAAATTTGTGCCTTATCGGTTATAATGAAAAGTCATAAGAGTTATTATGTATGTTAGTCAAACTAACATGATCAATTAAAATATCAATAGTTGTGGCTATTAATAAACCAAAGTGGTAAATGCATGTAGAACACAAATACAATATTTAATTACAGAACATGAAAATTAAAATGAATGTAAATATAGAAGTTTTCATGACGCACATGTTTGAAAACGTGACCAAAATTAGTATAATTAGAAGAAAAAAAATTGGTAAGTTGGAGTTGTTACAAATGGTATGAGAGCTCATGTTGAAAACATTGGGCCTATGTGTCCAACATAGGAAAAAAAAATTCTGTTGTGATAAACAAGTAAACAAAAAAAAAATTGTATACTAATTTAATTCTATGTATAGTGATTGAAGTGCAAAAATAGTTACAACTGCTATTATGAATAAGATAGAAGAGTTGTATGTTGAACTAGGGGGTGCAGGAGACCCACTAGATCAAAATTCTCAATTGTTGGACATGATAAGGAATATGCAACATGAAATGATTCAACTAAGGACTAGCAACGAACGATTTTTGCAGGCCAGTAATGAGAAAGAGAGGTTGATAAGGGATCTATCCTCCCGGTCTAGTCACAAAATTGAAGACCATGCAAAAAAGAGAAAATAATTTGAACCCATCTCATAAGTGTCTGAGAGTGGGGAAGAATATGGATCTAAATCCAGAAATAAAAATGAGTTGCAAGGGGAATTACATAAAATAAAACCTCCAACCTTTGATGGGGAAAAGGAGGAGGATGTGGAAGCTTGGCTCCTGAATATGGTCAAATACTTCCAGGTATATGAATACAGAAGTAATTTGAAATCCAGATTGGAAATTTACCAACTGCAGGGTAAAGCCACACTTTGGTTGGAAGAGACAAAAATTGTACATGTGCTGGATGAAAAACTATTATATGGGAAGAATTTCAAGCTAAGTTCAAATATAGATATCTGAATGAGATGTATTATGATGATAAAGAAAATGAGTTGAGATTAGGACAACTCACAATTGATGAATTTGTTACAAAAATTACAAATTGTCTTCGCTATGTGCCTTATATCAAGGAAGAAATGGCCAAAGTACAACAATTTTTGAATTTCATACCTACCATATACAAAGAAAGAATTGAATTTGATAATCCAAAAAAAATGGATGAATTTGTTCAAAAAGCAAGATTATGCTACCAACAGTTTAAAGGCCGAAATGATCAGCTGAAAAATTGGCAAAGTAAAGAGAAAGGGAAAGGAGAGTCAAGCATAAAAATATCAGAACTGGCATATTTGAAAAACTTTGGGAAAAACCACCAGAAAAAGAAATTTAACAAGAGTGGGGAAAACAAAATAGCATAACCTCACATTGGTTCCAAACAAATGGAATTAAATTGAAAAAGAGAAGGTATTATAAAAGTGAAAGAACCATTAAAGTGTTTGGGTTGTGGAGAACCTCACATGTTACATGATTGTCCACATAATACAAGAACAATCCAAAACATTCTAGAAGTATGAGAGGCAACTACAATAAATGACATTTCTCGCAACATTCCCAGAATCAACGCTGCATTAGAGAATCGACAGGCTGAACACCAATCAACCATGATAAAAATTGAAGGTACGATTGCTGACCAACCTGTTTATGTTTTAATAGATCCAGTAGAAAATCTAAGTTATATTAGCCCTCATATAGTGGAAAAGTGTAAGTTAAAATCAGAAAAATGTTAGCAAGCGTGGTTAGTGTAGTTAGTTGTAGGAAGAAAGAGAAAAGTGACACATAAACTTCCCAAAACTGCTGTAAATTTAAATTGATATAAATATGAACTCCATTTAGACATTATACCTCTAGTATCCTATGATCTATTAGTAGGAATGGACTGGCTAGAAAAATAAAAAGAAATGGTAAATTTCTTAGACAAAATAGTGCATTGCATAGATGAGGAAGGAAAATCTGTAATAGTTAATGGAAAATCAAAACCAATATCTATCAGACAGATTTCTTCATTACAATTAAAAAGAATAGAAAGAAAAGGTTGTCAAGTGTAGGTTGTACAAGTGGAATAATTGGGACAACAAACAAAAAAGGAGGTTGTAGAAAACTTACTAGTGATCAAAGAATTTAGGGATGTATTTCCAGAAGAGATCCCCCATCTACTCCCAACAAGGGACATTGATTTTTCAATTGAACTAGTATGAGGAGCTCTCCCTGTTTCCAGGGCACCCTATAGAATGAGTATTCCTAAGCTAATAGAATTGAAACTTCAATTGCAAGAACTATTAGACAGAGGGTATATAAGACCAAGCGTGTCTCCTTGGGGAGCATCGATGCTGTTTGTCAAAAAGAAATATGGCACATTCAGGATGTGTATAGATTACAGACAGCTGAATAAGTTAACTATCAAGAACAAATATCCTCTTCCAAGGATATCTAAAATTGATTTGAGGACCAGATATCACCAACTCGGGATTAAGTATGAAGACATCAAAAAACCAACATTCAGAACTAGATATGGACATTATGAATTCGTAGTCTTACCCTTTGGACTTACAAATGCCCCTGTTACTTTCATGTGTTTAATGAATAGTGTTCTGCATAAATATCTAGACAAGCTTGTATTAGTGTTCATAGATGATATTTTGGTATACTACAAAAATGAAGAAGAAAACCAAGAATATCTAAGAATAGTACTGCAAACCCTTAGAGAACATGAGTTATATGCAAAACTCAACAAATTTAAATTTTACAAAAACAAAATTCAATATCTAGGCCATGTGATTTCGAAGGATGGATTAGCGGTAGATCCGAAAAAGGTACAAGCAATCATGAATTGGCATGTACCCACAGATGTACTAGAAATATGATCATTCATGGGTATTTCTAGATATTACTGTAGGTTTGTTGAAGGATTTTCTGCATTAGCCTATCATATCACTTCATTGCAGAAAAAATGAGTAAATTTTGAGTGGACATCAAAGTGTCAAAGTAGTTTTGAGTAATTAAAACTGAAATTAAGTACTTCAACCATATTGAAAATTGCTGATCCAAACAAATAATTTGTAGTATGTACATATGTTTGTATAGAAGGGCTAGGAGGAGTATTACTACAAGATAATTCAGTAATAGCTTATAAGTAAAGAAAATTGAAGAAGCATGAATAGAATTATGATGTGTATGATTTAGAACTAGTTGTTGTTATACATACATTAAATATGTGGAGACATTATTTGTTGGGAAATAAATTCATATTAATGACAGATCACATAATTTTGAAATAATTATTTACCCAAATAGATTTAAATTCCAAACAAGCCCAATGTTTAGCTTTCCTTAGTGAGTTTGACATGGAAATCAAACACATTAAAGGAAAGGAAAACAAAATTGTTGATGCTTTGATTAGGAATCCTCATCAAATAATGACATATGCAGGGATTAGTGTGACGTTTGATGTAGAAGAACAAATTCATGGAGTGTTGATGCAAGATCAACAATATGTAAAATTACAAGAGAAATTACAACAAACTGAAGTTGGAGGATACACCATAAACCAACAAGGACTAATTTATTATAAACAAAGGCTGTATATTCCTAATATAGCATCTTTTAAATAGAAAATTTTAGATGAATACCATAATAGACCTTATGCAGGTCATCCTGTTTATCAAACACTGATTTCAGCATTGAGGAAGAACATGTTTTGGCCATGCATGAAAAAAGATGTAGCTAATTATTTGGCTAGGTGTTTGGAATGTCAGCATGTAAAATTAGAACATCAACATCCCACAGGACTATTGAATCCTCTCCTTATTCCAGAATGGAAGTGGGAAGTGATTTTAATAGACTTCATTACCGGATTGCCACAAACTAAGTATCAACATGAATCTATAATGGTGGTAGTAGACACTCTAACTAAAGCATCACACTTTCTACGAGTGTAATCTATTTTTGGCACAACTCAAGTGGCCAATGTGTTTATTAAAGAAATTTTCAAACTACATGGAATTCCAAAAATGATTATATCTGATAGAGATGCCAAATTCACATCAACATTTTGGAAAACTATGTTTGGAGGAATGGGTACCAAGCTGAACTTTAGTACCATTTACCATCCTCAAACAGATAGATAGACTGAAAGAACCAATCAGATTTTGGAAGACATGTTGTGCATGTATGTGATGGACAGACCCACAAAGTGGGAAGATTTTCTGCATCTAGCAGAGTTTGCTTATAATAATATTTATCAAGCTTCTATTAAGATGAGTCCTTTTAGAGGCTTTGTATGGTAGAAAATTCCACACTCCACTCAGCTGGAGTTAAACAAAGGACAAGTTAATCCTTGTAATAGATGTACTACAGGAAATGGAACAAACTATGAAGAATATTCAGCAAAATATTAAAGCAGCTCAAGATCATCACAAGAGTTATGCAGAAAAGAAAATAATTCATAGAGAATTCAAAGTGGGAGACCATGTTTATTTAAGGATTAAGCCTCACAAAAGTACATTATATGCTGGTAGTTGTGATAAATTAGCACCATACTATTGTGGACCATTTGAAGTTTTGGATGGAGTGGGGTGAGTAGCTTATAGATTGGCTCTACCTAGTCATGTTAAGGTTCATAATGTTTTTCATGTTTCCTTATTGAAAAACGTATGTACTTGACCCTACTCATGTAATTTATTAGACTGTGATATAGGTGGAAACAGGAGGGGTATTTCTTCTAGAGCCACTTCTTATACTAGAGCAGGAAGAAATAGAGCTCCATAATAGAATGGTAGCTTGGGTGAAAGTGCAGTGGAGGCACTTTACACCTGAAGAAGCTACTTGGGAGCGAGAAGATGATATGAAAGAGAAATATCCATCATTGTTTGAGGAGTAAACATAAATACTTGCAACACCGAGGACGGTGTTTTGTTTTAGAGGGGGAATATGTAATATCCTTATTTTTCTGTTTTTTATATACAAAAAATTAATAATCATAAATTTTAAGTGTACCTAAAGGAAAAATATATGTGCACATATTATTTTTTTGAAATAAATAAATGTGAAATTTATTATTGTGCAAAGACTAGAGTAAATTTGAGACCACTATTTCAAATCAATGAGGATGGAATAAAATCCTAAACCTTTCCCAAAATTCTCCAAAAATCCTTGGAGAAAATAAAATAAAATAAAAAAATATTAGATGGGAGATAAGAATATAATAAATGCTTCAGTAAAGTGGAAAGTTACTGAGATGAGGTGAGAATAAAAATAGAAAGAGAAAAAAGCTAGTTTTATAGAAGCTTTTGTGGAAAAACCAAAAGTAAAGGCTAGGCTAAGGGAAAACAACATCCCAAATTAACTAGACGTAGTTATGGAAACATGTTGAGGGAAATAAAATCTTAAATAAAATATTCCTAGTTAGATAAGGGGTTGTATTCACTAATAAAGAGTCAGTCTCTGCTCGGGGGGAGATGTGGATTAAGCTCAAGGTTGGGTGGCAAATAGTCTTAACTATATTGGTATGCGCATTCTATGAAGTTATGTCTTATATTGTTGTTATAGTTTATGTAACTCTGATGTAATTAGATATGGTTATATTTTATGAACTGTGGATGAAATTTTTGTACATTTAATTCATAAATTATGTGTAACAGTATGCTAAGTTCAGAAGTAAGTAGTTGTCATATGTATTTAACATAATTTTAACCATAGTTGATATAGTTAAAATTTTTGTATAGTTACATAGACTAAAATGAATATTATGACCAACACATAGAATCTCTAAACCCTAGGGAAGTGTCTAAATCTGCTATTGGGTCCATTTGATAAATTTCAGTAGAGATAAAGAGAAAACAATATAATTCAGCCATAACCATAAAATTAAATTATTGAAAAGTTAGGAAGATCTAAAAAAAATATAGTTTAGAAATCTAGTATTCATATAAACATATATCTGAATGATGCATAGAAAATTCCAATGTAAAATTTGAAGAGAATAATGAAACTACAAATCTGAATAACGAACAAAAACTTCAAATTTAAATTTAACTAGAAGTATATCATGCTGTCAATAAATATTTTCTATTCTATGCATATTCAGGCATATAAGAATAGATATGTACTAAAAAGAAATATGTTTGAATTTTTATATAATAGTCCTTACATATATGACCATCCTCTAGTGGAGATGAGGATTGAAAATCACTTTATAAATCAATTCCAAGGGAAAAATTTATACAATAATTAATGACAAAGTCTCCAGGTTATCCCAAAATATCCAAATAGAAAGTCTGAGAATGAAAGTGGAAAATGGATAGAAGAGTGGTATATTCTTCCATTTTTATATTGATGAACCTGAAATAAGTGGAGTAAAATGTCAGATCTTCTGACAAGTTGACAGTAAAGGAATGGTAGCGAAAGGTATAATTAGCAACACAAACCTGCAACGAAGCATGGAAAGTTGTGTTAGAATAATATGAACTATGGGAATATATATCTATATATATATATATATATATATATATATAAAGATGGTAAGGTTGTAAAAGGAATAAAAATCAAAATAATACCTGTATAATTGTCATCCAAGGGGAAGATTCTCATGTACATAACATAATTAAAATTGTACGTAGAGTAATATAAAAAAATGATAAAATAATTTGAATACTGTAAATTAATATAAACAAATAAAATTAAATACTTACTTGAGAGAATAGTTGTGGTCTCGTACCACAGAAATTGAGATAGTTGAGAAAGATATGCCAAACCTGGAAAATAGGTTTGTTTCAGAATTAGTGTCAAAAGGATTATAAATATAAATTTATAATCAAAATGTCTGATGCAATGAATCTACCTGAATTGAGGATAAATTGAATTTAAATTTTAGATCTGAATTATTAAGACTAAATAGGTTAAATTCAGAAAATTTATAAAAGTATAAATTTGAGTATACTCGGTTGAAGTATATAGATATGAAAGCAATTTTTATACTCTGTCAATTTTTACAGAGTTATGCTTAAAGGTACAAAACTAGAAAAATTCACAGAGTCATTGGTAAATACAATGTAATTATGTAAACAAAGCTAAACTGGAGGTGATTTTAAAATATAAATCAAATATAGTATACCTCTGTTAAAATCTATGGCAAATAGAAATTGAAGTAAATGAATTCCAACATTCGGAAGAAGTTTCAAAATATTAATTGGAGGAATTTATTACCATTACAGAAGTTGAGGTACGCTCGTATAGAATATGCAACAGAGTGATAAAGGTACTAGAAAAACCTCACTATCAAAGTGAAACCAAATTCGAGCATATACATGTACCAAAAATTGAATAAAAAGAAAAAAATGAGAACAAAGGAATAATATACATTTGAGATGATAACGTGATAATAGAACAGTCATAAAACCAATAACTTATATTCTCAAAACCATTATGAAAAATGAAATATATAATTTTGCAAAGACATATGCTCTGTGAACAAATTCGATACACATACATGGGAAAACCATACACTCTGTGGAAAAATTCGATGTACAGCTAGTGTATAAGCTAATTAAGAGGAATTTGAAAGGTTTGGGACAATATGTATTCCTATTTTTGCAAAGGAAGAAAAATGTTATAAACATTTAGAAAACCATTAATAAAATTGTTGTGGAATCAATATGAAATAAGAGATTTCCTCATTCGAAATCAACAAGAAAAACGTTGAAGAAAAATAATTTCTCATGGGTTGAATGTAATAGATTTGGGGAAAATATCTTTCCACCCATACAAACGAGAAATCTATAAAAAAAAAATCATTGACATACCAATTTCACCATTGAAACACTCAGAAAATAAGTATATACATTATGAAAAATTATTACGTAGATAACCGAGAAATTCATTCTCAGGAAAGTAAAATCCTATATTATCCGACACACAGTAAAATTCAGATTTAATAGCGTAATGAGGGAGAAAAATACCTTTTTGACGACTGTAAAGTATGTTGTAAAAGCAAGGGTAAGTAAATAAGAGTTTAAATGGTGCAAAACCATAAAAACAATGAGAAAATTCATTAATAAAACTGTTGTATATGTTATACATACCAACTACAACGAGTGGTGAAACATTGTAGCTTGCAATCAAATACGTTCCATACCGAATATGAACTCAATGAATTCGAAAAAAAAACTATGTGAATTACTTGAGGAGCTACGAGAAGTAGACTTGGTAGGAGCCTGGTATTCTTGGAGAAGTAATACGATTAGTAACCGAACGTCCTTCATTGTTAAGGAATGACAAACTGCAGAGAAGAGGTTCTGTCTGCCATTTTCGCCCAAATGTAAAATTGAGAAACGAACAAGGAAAGAGAATAACAAACCCTAACCATATTCAATTCGAATATGTAGGGAGTATGAGTTAATCTCCACCATTGGAAACATATCAGATTAAACCTACAACTATCTCAAATCGTAATTACACCCATGTGAATTTCAGGTGTCATAAGGACAAACATTAAATGAGTTGGGAAATCGAAATGATAAGGCTTAAATAAATATAGTCATCCCCTCATTCAAATTCAGTGCACATAGATATTCTCAACCCTTTTGAATGAACCCTAAACTATGTTAATACAAACGAATGATATGGAAGGATCCATAGTCCATAGTTGTCAACCATAGTCATTTCACATATGATAAATATTTGTAATATATATATCATTCGAATATGGAAATATATATATATATATATATATATATATATATATATATATATATATTCCAATACAACCTTACAGAAGTATGGTATATATTTAAATATGGGAAATGGGTATGGTGACTTAGGATAAAATGACAATGCATATATGTGTGTTATAACATTTCCATTAAATTAATGAAAATGTTATTATTGTTTAGGAATATATATTTTAGTTTATATGAATATAGATATGACAGGGGTTAGTATCTATACTTCAATTAAGCTAAGTATATCATAAGACATGTTATAAAGTTATAGATAATCAACTATAACTTTAATAAAGATATAATATAGTGGGAAAATAATTTTAATTATAATGTAGAGGTACTAAAGAAAATATCATCCTAAGGTTGCAACTAGGAAAATTTGTGCCTTATTGGTTACAATGAAAATTCATAGGAGTTATTATGTATGTTAGTCAAACTGACAAGATCAATTAAAATATCAATAGTTGTGGCTATTAATAAACCAAAGCGGTAAATGCATGTGGAACACAAATAAGAGATTGAATTACATAACTTGAAAATTAAAATGAATGTAGCACACAGTTACACTATAAATATAGAATTTATCATGACGAACATGTTGGAAAATTTGACCAAAATTACTATAATTAGAAAAAAAAATTGGTAAGTTGGAGTTGTTACAGAAGAGTATCATTGTGCAAATTGTGTGTAAATTGCGACATTTGAAAAATCATTTATCACTTGCAGAGTATTTATATTTTCTGTCCGCCTCAAATTTAAGAGTTTTTATTCCAAACATGTTGAAGAATGTTGGATTCTTTTTCCACTACTATGAGAGACCTTTTATCTCAACCATATATTTGGGGGCTATACACTAAATATTGTAGTGTCACTGCATGTAAGAATAGAATTGAGCATCGTGAAAAAAGGGACAAGACCACACAACCGAAGAGTCATGGGGATAAATATAGGGGCATGTCGCCTGTAATTTAGTGGAATTGATCACTATTATTTTGTGATTGAGTTTTTTTTTGGACTAGAGGTAAGGATTTAAACGTTATTGGGGGAACATCGACAAGGCGTGGAGCACCAAAGAATTTGAATTTGTGTGCATATCAAGCGGAGATAATATATTGTTTACATAAGAAATTTGATTTGCGCTCGCTCAGATTTTAGCTGATTATGAGATACACAGAGACTCGGTAGTGTTGAAGTTAAATATAAGACGATTGAAATTTCTTCATTTTCAAATATGACCCGCTTGGTAATATAGTTTGTTAGTGACCATATAAAGAAGGTAAGTAAATAAATTTTCTTTCCTGCCACCTTTTATGAACTTGTTTAATTATGGATGAAAATGAGAATTTGGTGAACATGGTAAATTATAAGGTGATTAAATAATGGGAAAAGTCAAGAGGCTAAGAAATTCTAAGCAACAACAAGAGTCGTTTTAGGTCTATTTGAAAGAGTTGGAATTCAAAAGGAAAAATAATTCCCTAGCATTAAAATGCATAAAGGAATGTGTAGATGATAGTATTCTTCTTCTCATTGTAGATGAAAATATAGAAAGGGAGGCTTGGGATATCATTGCTAGGAATTTTGGCATAAGTGGGAGTAATCAAGTTGAAGAGAGTATTATTTTATAGCCTTTTGTAGCATTGCTTGAAGATGAAAATGAACATGAATTTTTAGCTGCAAATATACGAAAAGATGAAGATTTTGGAGAATCCCACTTGAAAGTGGATCACAATGTTGATGGTGTGTTACCAGTAGGACATTATTTTAGCATAGATAAAGCTATTAATGGATAAACAAGTGGTTTGGCGGATCCAGCAATTCAAATTGATGGTGTTATATTTGATGAAGAAAAATTAGCTAGTGAATTACTGGTTGCAAATGATGCAACAAAAACATCTTATTGATATGTTGTTATTTGGTGAGATAAGCCCACTTGTGTCTGTAAACCAACTGGAAGACAACATGTTTGTAGCAACATAGGTTATTAAAGAAATTGAAAACGAATACTATGATGCAACAAAATAAACAGAGAAAGAAGTGACATAGGCAAAGATGAAAGTGCAAGGGGAGAAAGATATCATTGTAGAGAAGAATGAACATAACCAATATAGTTATGAAGATGTTTATTCATATAAAATTAACATTGATTTTGAGTGTGCAGATGTTACTAAGAAACCAAGAAGAAGCATAAAAATTTGAAGAAGAATTAAAGTTCCTTGAAGCATGGATTGAAGCACCATGTGTTGATGAAGTCTACATAGAAGTTGTAGCAATGAATGTTGAAGACAACATGGAGGATGTAGAAAATGAAAATGTCAATGAAATTTTCATGTATTGGAGTCCTGAAGAGACAAATTTTTATTATGGACTTATGTTGCAGCAGATTGATAATCAAAATATTGATAATAAAGAAAAAACTCGAGAAGGTGACATGTGGCAGTAGTCCACATACAAGAATATTTTTGAAGAAGTATAGGACATCCATGGATGTCATCCTAAAATTATTTTCTATGTTTTTATGATATAAAAATATATAACTATGGAAGAGTTGTGACAACAAATGAAGAAAATAAAATTTTGAGCTTATGAAAAAAATACAAAGATGAAGAAATTTAGATGATACGGTATTTGGAAGAAAAGGAAAATAAATCCAACACAAGAGTTGATGAAAAAGTTTTGAGTCATTGTAATCCTAGTTTAGACTTAGACAAGCAAACATGTCTCATATTAAAGGGAGTTCCAAACAATGTTTTTCTGCAAGTTAAAAAGATACAACAACTTGAATTTTGTTGTAGAACAATGATCAAAATATGCAACATCCTATAGCATTCATGAGCATGGTACTTATGGATTTAGAGTTGAAGTATGCTATGAAGGATAAGTATTATTATGCCCTTGTGACATCTATCCTTCTATGGGATATTCATATATCTTAATTAAATATATACAACAATGTTTTTTGGGTATCCACGGGAAATGGGTGTCCAAAATTTAGGAATATGAGATGGAAATTAGGCTTACAAAGTTAGTGAAAGGATGTGATGCTTACTAAGGGAAATGGGATGGAAATGGATATGAATAAAAAGGAGACTCCTGAAATGATATATACATTTCTGGATGGATTATAACAACATGAGTGGTATGTGGACAACTCTTGTCATTTGAAAATATTAACATGTCCAAACCACCTTGTTGATTATAAGAAAAGGTACCAAAGACTAAAAGCATCAAAATGTTTTATGTTCTAAGGAGGCATTGGTTGGAGAAATAAACAGCTTTATTTTAAGGTGTGTTGAGAATATAGAGGTCAAAAAGGTTATGGAGGAATTGTATGTAGGATTATGTGGTGGAAATCAAGTATCTCTAACCAAAATGCAAAAAATATTAATATATTTAGGATTTTATTATCCTATCATATTTTTTTATATCTACAATTTTTTTAAAACTAGCAAACAATGTCAACTATTTGCAAGAAAATTGCACATGAAATCGTTACATTTACAACTAGTAGTAGTAGAGGAACTGTTGCAATATTGGGGATTGGATTTCATTGGGGAGTTCAAATAAAACTATAGAAATTGATTCAAATGGATCCCTACTACCAATAATTACTTTACTAGGTGGATTGAGGCTACACCCACAAATGTGAAAATAGATATTGTGGTGAATGAACTATTAGAAGAAAGGATTATCCATGGAATTATCCACATGTCTCTTTGATGAAAGCATTATATCATCTTAGTAATCCAACTATTATCATGAGGAAATGGAATTTTATAATTTAGAATTTTTTTTTAATGGTTAATGCCAAAAATATTGTTGGAGACAAAAAAAAGAATTTGGGATAGTAATATCAATTATGATTTATGGTAAAATAGAATAATGAAGAAATGGGCCATAGGAAAATGCATCATTTGGTTTACAGGATGGAGGTCCCAATTCCAATCCATTTGAAGCTCATATAATATTATTTATTATAACATTTCATTACAAATATGGACTTAGTTCAAGCAAGGATGAATCATCTTGTAGAGGTGGATGAAAAATGATGAAAATCATTTGAACATCTTATCAAAAACCAAGTCCAGGTTAAGGGGGTATTTGATAAAAGGTCCCGTTAGAGAAATATTAAAAAGGAATATATGGTATTGAAGTGAAATAAAGATAGATAAAATCCTATTAGGCATGGGGCATTCAACACATTTTTTCTCACATTATAAGATTGAAGATGGATCCAAAACAAATTATTTATTCCATATTCGCCTGAATGGAGAAATGTTGCAAATGTGTATGGATGTGAAATCTACTAAAAAATTCTCATTATTTTTTGAAATCCATGGAAATCCCTTAGGCGTACTCCATGTTCTTGCACCTTTTTATCTAATTATTATTTTAAATGATTAAGGAAAAAGAGACCATTTAATTAATCATTTAGACTTTAGAACATACCTACTCCTTTTTATATAATCAATGCTATGGTTAATGTTTTTCATACTTTATCGATAATAGTATACCTATGTCTTCTCTTGGTCCTTCATAGGCATACTTTAATACTTTCCAATATTGTTAGGGAACTCAACACCATTATGATATACATTTTATATGCTTTTGGGATGGTTGAGTATTTATTTATTTACCATTAGCATACCCTATAAAACATCCCCATGGGGTTGATATTTCATGTGATCTTGTGTTCAAGGGTCTTCATGCATTTATCTTGGGATTTAACCTTTATAGTGTGCCTCTTTAAGTTATGGACTATCATCAACAATGGTTGTGGCTTCTTATCTTGTTGGACTTATAGGGTAACCTTTTTTCTTGGAAAATGTTATTTACTTCGGTTTTACATTTACCATTTTTTGGGAATGTCACCATCCACGCGGTTTCTTAATGACTTATCCACCTTGTCGTGTTCGCATGCCATATATGGTAGACAGATGAGATTACACAAGGTGATATAATGACATAATGTGACTAAGGTTTTATTTGGATAGAGTAAACTATCCCATTTAATTTTCATTTTCATCATTTTGTTTTGGGCACCACTGTTTATCATTAAATGCTAAGGGGGATTTTGTCAGCTACCCTTGGTCAATTCCTCCTATAATTCTACAGTCATCCTACTCATTGCACACATACTAAGGGTTATGAATTGAAGCTAGCTTAGAGTAGAGTTTCACGTGATACTTTGTGACTCGGTTAGATTTTTTTTTCTTTTAAGTCTATGGATGATGTGTTATTATTTATTCCCATTTTATTATTTGTAATTTATTCATAGTTTCTTGTTGAAGGTTGTGCAATCACCACACAAGGTCATATAATCCATTAATGGATTTCTATTGTTACCAACTTCCAAGTATTTTGGTTCTCAACCCTTTTATCTCTTAGACTGCTAGTCTTAGAGTCTTTTAGACTCACATTGATTTGGAAAGAAATGAATTTTCACATTCCATCTTCGGTAAGAGGTATGAGTACCCATGCATCCTCAAAAAAATTATGGATTATTCTTCAGAGGTTTTAACACTTATCAATTAATATTTTTTTGGTGTACAGATTCAAAGTGCAGGGAATTATATGAGAAATTCTCTATATTTTTTTAGAAAAAAAAACTTCATTATTTTCATTAATAAAAATATTAAGTACATTGTCGACATCTTCTAGATTCTATTGGTATTTCTGAGTTCCATGTTTTCCTTGTCACTATTACATGCATTCTACAATCTAAACTAAATATGAAAAATATAATCAACTTTTTCAACATCTTTTGAAAGTAGGTGGTGTTTCTGAGGTCCATGTTTCCCTTTCTGTGTTACATATGTTCTACAAAAAAAAAAATTGTGTAAAAACTATCTTTTCTTAGTGATATGTATCTATAGATCTATCCTATCTTTGTTTCATTCTTCACTAAAAATCAAAGGCGCATCAAAAACCTGTGTATACCAAAAAGGAGGTGGAGCTTGTATACCAAAAAGGAGCATCAAAAACCTATATCTATCTATTGGATCCTTGTTATCTTGCCAAACATGTTATGAATAATTGATTTGTCCAGGTAAGCTTCCCTTGCACAAATTCATTGAAAAATAACTTACCAGGTTCCTTTCCTATCCCTCTATTTGACAAGAGGTCTGCCATCCAATTTTGTTCTCTGAAGATGTGCTAAAATTGGATTTGTTGAAAGTGAGTGACTAGTGATCTGATGTTTCTCATCCAGTTGCATATAATGGGAGGCCTGAAGTTGGAGTGCTCATTTACCTAGTCTATGATGGTTTTGGTGTCCCCCATGATCCTGATATTCTCCAATATGAGCCATATTGCCACTAATAACACCCTCCATAGAGATATTATCTCATCCTTGTTATTTTTTCCTCTTGCCCCTCCCACAAAAAGTGAAAGAATATGTTAGGGCCTATGTAAATGACTGCCCCATAGCCACAAAATCTTCTGTTACATGCTCTGTCGAATAACCCTATGGGGAATGAATTCCACATATCCTTAAGAATAAATCTCCTATTCATCCTTGTCCTCATGTCCAAACCTTGCTCCCTATATAAATAGATGGCATTTATAATGGAATATCGTGCATTTATAGGCTTCCCGTTAAAAATATGGGCATTTCTTCCTTTCCAGATGATCCATATGATAAATAAGGGAAGGTTCTTGTGCCTTTTTTTTTCCTCTTCCAGATCTAAAAATGAGTTCAGAGAGTGGAATGTTGTCCCAGAAGATGTAGAGCGATCACATCCCTGCATCCTTCCCACACCTCCTTCGCATGGTTGTAAGTGAGAAGTAGGTGATCCGGGGTCTCCAAGTCTCCCTTGCACATGGGATAGAAACTCAAGCGAATGAGTCCTTTCTTTTGTAAGTTGTTCCCTCTCAAAATTATGTCATTCACAACCATCCAAACACAAATTTTTATTTTGTATATGGCCTTGCCTCTCCAAATCCTCCTCATACAACAGTTGTTGCAATATAATTTTTCAGTCCTCGGCAAGTTGAGATAAATTTATTTTACTTTCGACCTCATTTTCCATAGGATCCCTCCCCATATCATATAATCTTCTGGTCCCTACTCCTCTATTCTAATTTTTTATTTTATTAGTTGTTTGAGATATCTCTCCCACTCTTCAGCTTGTGTGGATGTGATGTCCAATTTTGCTATGCCTTTCCAAGCTTAATTGTCGATGCTTTTTCCGTCTGTCTTGTGAATCTGTCTCAGCTTATAAATTGCCTTTACATGTAACTAATTAAGAAGCTGAAGAGATAGAGAGTGCTCCCCGAACATCCCTGATAATGTGTCTAGACCTATGTCGATCCTTGAACCATATCTAACCTCCCATATTACGAAACTTGTCATCCACTATAAAATTTGTAGCATGTTCCTCCATATTTCTGATTTCGTGGATTTTTTCCTAGCCTTTGTGCCTATCCAAGATGCGAAGTCCTGGCCATACATGTATTTTAATTTCATGATATGTGCCCATAGGAAATTTCCTAAAACCGCTCTCCACATACTCTTGATTAACAATGCTGAATTGAATTTCAAAGTGTCCAGAAAACCCCAACCATCCTACTCAATTGGGCGAGCCAAATCATCCCATTTCATCAAGTGGAATTTCTGGTCTTCCTTTGTTCTTTCCCATAAGAAATGTGCCATGATTGAGTTGATTCTCTATATAATCCATCTAGGAAGGAAATATAAGTGCATCCAATAGATGGATAGATTCTAGAAAACCGCTTTCAGCATAATTATTCTGCCTCCCATTGAGAGACACCTATGTTTCTAGCATGATAGCTTCTTTTGGAAATGGAGGAGCATCCATTCCCAGTCAATGACCCAGTATCAGGAGGGCTTCAACTGAAAGCCTAAATATGAGAAACTGTCCTCCATGAGGATTAATTTAATGCCGAAGATCATTGCAATATCCTTATGCCTTTTCGACTCCTCATCCTTGAATATCAGTAAAGATTTGGTCTTGCTTAAGAGTAGCCCAGTTGTTAGCCTGAATGCAAAGATGATGCTATGAAGCAGTTCCTATTCTGAAATAGAGGAACGCTCTCCAAAGAGAAGGCTGTCATCGAAGACCATGTGAGATATTATTATCTATCTGGTGAAGATGACACTGCAAAACCGACTAGAATCCCTTGCGGCCCTCAAGCTCCTTCTCAAGAAGTCGATGAACAAAAGAAACAAAAGGGAAGAGAGTGCACATCATTTGCAGACTCCTCTAAAAAGTTGATTTTTTTTTGATTGGAATCCATTGATGATCACCGCACAGTTGGTCGATTTAAGGCACCCCAAGATCCAGTTGACATTGGAGGATGACATGCCAATTTTGATCAACACCAATTTGAGAAAATCCCTTTCAATGCAGTCGAATGCCTTGATGAGGTCAACTTTTAGCATGCAGGCATTCAAATTCCTGAATTTAATGGAGTGTAGAACCTCTTGTGAAATTCTGATGGCATCTTGTATTTGTATTCCCCCTAGGAAGACAAACTACTCTTATGTGATGTGCTTGTTCAGAAAAGGTTTGATCCTGCACGTTATCACTTTTGAAATCACCTTATAAAATGTGTTGCACAAGGAAATTAGTCAAAATTCTGTGAATGATTTAGAGTCCTCTGTCTTGGGAATTAATGAAATAAAATTTGCATTTAAGTATCTCGAAATGAGCCTTATGAACATGGATTCCTCTGCATCCCATAATAAATAAAGTACCACCAGCTCTTTAAAATGCAGGAAAATATCGACCCCCCATCCCTATATCCCCAAGCTCCTCTCTTTGTCGCTATCCTTCATGACCTTGATTAAATCCTTACTAGAGATCGGGCAGCCTATGATGTCATCTTCCCCCAGAGAGACCATGATGGGAAGAAAGGATAAAAATTGCATTTGAGAATTGAGATGGTGATTTTGTGCTGCATAAATATTCTTGAAGTGAACAAAGGGGACATCCTCGATACCCTCCTGTGTCTCATAGGAATTCCCGGAACTATCTAAGATCGAACGAATGGAGTTGTGATTTATCCTGAAATTGAATTGGCCATGGAAAAATTTAGAGTTATGATCTCCAGATTTGATCCAAAGTGCCCTACTTTTGATATGAATATTCTCTTCCCAGGACTTAAGGATGTCACTCCTCTTTATTTCTCGATGACATGGTGTAATATTCCAAATCTGGAATTTTCTACAACAATAAGAATACCCTAAGGTATTACAAAGTTGGAAAGCAGCAAGTGATCATCTCATATAATGTATTTAAACACATATCTTCGATAAAACAATCATAGCAACAAACTGTGCCTTTTTACAATTCATCAAGTGGGGAAAAGCAGCTGTTTTGCCTCAAAAACACTATTTTCTGAATATGGAATTAAGCCAGTGGAAAATAATGGTTGTGTCCCTTAGGTTAGGCAATATAGTACATGCATGCAAAACATTTTCGGAAACAAATGCAATTAGCCTAGTTAAACATGCCTCCCATGCTCACAACAACTAAAATTGGACAAAACCCCAAGACTGCAAAATGACGGAGCAACTACACAAGTGACTTCGCAGTCTAAAGAGAGGTTAACTCAGAAAATAGAGAAATATATTTGATAATATTATTAGAATACTCAATGATTTACACAAACAGAGATATAATCTCTTTTACACAGATCTAATAAGGCCCGGCAAGGATTTCTTGACAGGAAGGATGTACAAGAGAAAGATGCTGCAAATATGTGGCTAAATAACGTTGTATGGATGAAGCTCTACAATAGATGGCTGAACATGGAAATAAATGGCTGCAAATTATCCCTCTATCTTTCCCAAAGAAAGGTTGATCCTCCTCTTGGGAAACTAACTCCTCAAAATGCGATTTTAACCCCTTCCACTGCACACCTTAAGAAATAACGTAGTTTTCTGAAGGGACTACATTTTTGCTGAAGGTAGGTGCTTGTCCCAACACCAGGTATTGGAAAATTTAGATCAGAAACCTCCTCTTATATTCATCAAGCAAGATCTCCAAGAAAGAGTAGGGAATCCTCGCCTGGGCAAACCCTTGCACTAAGCAGTGCAGCAACTTAGCTAAACAGCTAAGTATGCAGAAAGTCTAAGCATACCTCATGAAAATGTAATCTCCAATATGTCCATATGCTTGCAATATCCTTTATTATATAATTGATGAGCTTCCTCACCAAGGGTCCCACCCACTATGAGGTTGCTTCCATGCAAAAGGTACTCCACAAAAATTGCGTTGTCCATCAAGATGGTGCAATGTATCTAGACAGCTTTTTTGACTTGGTAAACCTTGACTAATTCTTCATGCCCTGTCCCTTTTCACACTCAAGGTGCCTTCACTTTATCTAGCTGGATTGATCTCTATTCACATTGAGCTGGCTTTATTTAGAATCCACTTCCTTGAGAATAAATCATGTTGACTTGGTCAAACTTGACCTTGTCCACATAGTTTACATCTTGTCCAAACATGTGGATTCTTGAATTGGTTATTTCATGATCCCCTTTCACATTAGGAAGGATTTTTATTCATATTTGAGCAAATGATGAGCTTCCTTGCCCATTTATTCATCAATCTAAGTTTTAAGAGCAAAATTAATATTCCCATTAGCTGAAGCTAGTTTAGGAATATTACACATGGGCTCTGTAAGACTAAAAAAAATAAAGAATATAGAAAGTATCATTGAATGATTGTAGCATGACTTAAATATGCTTGATATCCCCATTCTCAGACTCCTTTCGGTCCTTAACCCAACATTTAGTCTCAATTTTCAGCTCTTGAAGTTTCTGATGTAGGGCATCCATCTGACTAATGAGAGGGAGCCAAAAATCCCTGCCCCATATCTCCTTGACCAAAGCCTCGTAACCATTTGATTTTAGCCAGCTGGGATTGAACTTGAAGGGATAAGCCTGCCTACCAATGCCCCCTGCCCAAGTGATCTTGATGGGTAGGTGATCTAATACATAAACTAGGATGACACTGGATTTTAGATTAGGGAGTAAAATTCCTAGTGACTGATTTATGAGGAACTTGTCAAGTCTCTTAGATATTCCCTCATCCACTGCATGTTTTTTCCTCCAAGTAGGCCCAACCATAGAAGGCAAGATTCAACCAGTGCCAAATCCATGAAAAGATCCTTGAAGAAATTTTTGAAAGGGTCAACTCTAGAAAGTTTCAGCCAAATTTCTTCCTACCCTAAAGGGAAGTTAGGGTCTCTAGCAACCATTAGGTGGTTGATCCCCAATATACTGGATCTGGTCAGAATGTCCCAGAAAGCTTTGTGCCCTCTGTAAGGAGCACAAATGTTAATAATGTGAACCCTTTGATAGATTTTGACAATGTGGCCTGTGAGAATAATCCTTGCACAAGAAGCAAAATCCTGCATCATGAAAATGATCAAGTTCCAAAGAATCCCAAACCCCCCCAAAAGGCCAATAGAACTAGTAGCATATAAATGCCATCTCGGGTAGATACTCAATAAAATATCCCAGGTTTTCTCTTTTCTCAACATAGTTTCCTCAACCAAAATCATGTCTGAACGATGAGTCTGAACCATAATTTGGAGACAAAATTTTTTAAGGGTTTCCCCTAGACCTCAAACATTCATAAATACGCAGATCATGATGGAAAATCACATTTGGGTTGAACTTATCTAAGAGCCCTAGACCCATAAAAGTTTGAAATGGTAACCGACTCAGTGACGCAGTTTGGGTCTATGTCAAAAATCGGGACCTCATGACTCTCACAATCAGAGACCACATCGAGAGGATGACATGCTACCACCTTCGTATACTTTGGTGGATTTTGTTTCACATGAGTGACGTTGTTAACCCTAGGCATTGAAACCCCCTCGTTCATGAAAAAGGATCTCTTGACTGTGAGAGGTTCCAAGGAGATAGAGTTAATGAGGATATCCTCCAACTCCCTGTTGGGAGAGAAGGCAGGATTATGATTGGTGTAAATCGAGGAGAGCATGGAGTTAGAAGGATTCATGCACGAGCCTATGGAAGGGCTAGAAAACTCGGGACCCAGTCTCACAACAGAGCATAGGGCACCCAAAGTGAAAGAATATGGTAAGTCGAGCCTATCACCCCCCCAATGTCCCCCACGATTAGTGATCCCTTCAACAAAAGCAGGTTGTCAGAACCTCCAAAACCCACCAGTATCCCTGAATTGAGAAGAGAAGGGTGGCCAAAGGACCCAAAAGGGGATTATGAAAGGGACAGGGGAATCCCATCAAGCATCGTGACATTCTTAGGGGAATTCTAAATAGTGGAAATTTTCTGTAAGTTAAGAAAAATACCTGAAAAGGGCAGGGACGTATCCGATTTACCTGAGTCCCTCGTGTCCAACGAAGCGAAGGGATTCCTTATGAAGCTTGGATGGATCGTAGCCCTCGAGCCAGGGGACTTGTTACCTTCAATCTTCTTCCTTTCCCAAAGCCTTGTGGGTGAGCAGCCAATAGATGACCCATGTAATGGCATCCAAAACATCTAAAGGGGATTTTACAGTAATCAATTGCAAGCATGAAATAAAAAATACTCCATTGAAGCTCAAATTCAACTACCAACCCTTTCCCCATTTTTAATTTAATGAGAACCCATGAAATCCTCTTGTTTAGTTGTCCCAGGCTCCCTTCATCCGAATAATAAAAATCCCTAATTCTGTTGGTGATCTTGGTGACAGCTGCCATGTTCCACAACTCTAGTGGAAGTCCTAGGAATTTCATCCACACCAATATCTTCCGAGGCTATTCCATGAATGACTCGAAACCCAACTTCCACTTCTGAAGCAGAAGGAAGCCTCTACCCTTGATCTATGGATTATTTGGAATGTTTTCTGCCTCTTCCTAGATTAAAAAATTATTTTCTTGTGTTCCTTACCATAATAAATGTGCCATGATTGAGTTGTTATTTATAGGTTATATTTTTACATCAGGACCCATACTACCCCATATAAATAGTATTAATTATCTAAATTCTTTTAAATAAAATAAAATCACTAATGATCATGTAACTAATTTAACAATTACTTAACTACTACATTCACAGACATAACCATGTTAGCCAAAGCATTCATCTACGTTAATACCACCCTCAAACTTGATTATTTAACCCCAAACCTCTTATCATATTTGTGTAATTGGTTCTTGGTCCTTATTCACTATGATATTTAAAAAAAATAAGTATCAACAAACATTAGCCGGTAATTCCCATCAATTCAATTAATAAATAATTTTCTAGCTAGGGATGCATTCAATAGAAAAAAATATTGTACGTACCATAAAATAAAAAAAATTCGCTTATAAGCATAAAAATACTTCAATCAATGTAACACTAGGAATATTATTTAACACTAGTAAAGACTTATCTAAACAACAAGAGTGACTTATCTGAATAACAAGAATTTCCTTGAGAATGATATGGGGAGAGGCATGTTCCTCTCAACCTATGAGTTGCACATTAAAAATTCCCTCTGAGCTCAAGCTCCTTGACTTCCGCTTGGTTCTCCACAACCAAGTTGCCAAATTTTTTTTCCTCCTGCTGGTATTTATTAATTCTCTTCCTAGTATATTTTTGGTGGTGTCCTACTTTTAAGGCCTACTCGCATTTTTTCCTAGGCTTTATTTTTTCAAAATATAGGAAAAATATCTTCTGGTATCCAACATAACATTTCTCTCTAACTAATATTTTCTTAAAATTTTTATTTCATAACCATTCCTTTCTCTCTTGTTTTCAGTATGCTAATATTTTTACCTATCTTAGCATTTCTCTCCAACTAAATCTATGTTTCCAACTAGCATAATCTTTCTCTCCCATTATGTTATTTACATTATGGAAATCTTTCTCCAAGGAATTTTGAGAGAATTTGGGAAGTTCCACCATGTGGACTTAACCAATTTAAAATTCTTGGATAACAAGGAAGCCCACCTCACTCACATGCCATTTCCCATAATATATCCAAAACGAATACAATATTTATTCATCATAGAATTATTTACATAATTTAGTCCATAGAATGCATATCCCACTTGGCCCTTAGGTTTAATCATATTTACAAATAATTGCAAATAATCATCTCTTCAAAATAAATGCATCAATGTTATCATATATTCCCCCCCTTGAATTAAACATCACCCTCGGTGTTCCCCAATTTCATCACAATGAAATAAGTTAAGAAAATTCCTCCTGCATTTCTTTTCAATTTTTGAAATATCCTCTTCATAGTTGAATTTCCTCCATTGCACTCTAATTTTGAGCGATGGCTCGATTCCAAAGAAAACTTTCAGTCATGTTTAAATTTCACATTTCATTTATACCATGTTCCTTTCCATGCTAAATAAGTGCTATCAATTTTCATTTGTGCACCCAACAAGGGTCATCAACTTGTGCCCAACAAGGGTTTGGAAACATCAGTTATTAATACATCAAGAATAACAATAAGTCATTTTTTACACTTTCCCAATAGCTATGGAAAGTGGCATATACCCCATCCAATTTTTTTACCGCTAGATTCAAAAACATGGAATTACCAATTTCCTTTTGATATCATTTTTCATAGTGGTAAATTAAAGAACTGATTACTTACCTTGCATCTTATATGCTCACAACTAGTAATATGTCATACCTATGTTATTCTTTTAATATTATAATATCAATATGCATCAGTGATGCAAAAATAAATTTTTGGATACCTTCCTTTTTCTTCCATTTTCATGGTTGTTATATTTTTGTCCACAATAGTAATACATGTCAAGGGAAAGAAAAATTGCATGACTATACTCACAATCTGCAGTCAAAACATCAAAGGTTATAACATCACAATCCTAAAAACATTATTTCCTACACTTGATCCACTATTTTCTCATAAATCACTCCTTTTATTTTTTAATTCATCCTTCATTGTAGGTTATAGATGAATACTATATGCATTTTTCTTCTGTGTACATCCATGGGGTCTATTCCCCTTTCATTCCTATGCATATCAATTGTCTCAACACACATTATGTTAGTACAATTAGCTTCACCAATTTAGGTTATTTCTCCATTTTTTAATTAATTTATTTAAAACAATACAACAACTAGCAAAATCTATATTTAGATATTTCCCTTCATAGTTAGTTATTGTAATGTCTCTCAAATTATATTTTTTTATTTTTTATGATACTCATTAAACCATTGGATACATGTTTCTTCGATTCCCTTCTTTTTTGATTTAAAGGACTAGATGGTTTTCCTTATTTTTTTCTTTATTCTAACCTTCTTAGTCTATAATGGTTAGAAGTATTCCTATTCTTATATCTAATATGTAACCCATATTTCCTAACATATTTAATTTCCTTTTTAATTTCTCATTCCTCAATTATGTCTTATCACTTATACTTACCCTAAACAACCATAGAGTATCCCTATACATTTTTCACATGGAGACCTATATTTTCATATGGAGCTCTATGTCTATATGTTTTCATACCCATATATATTTATATGATTTTTTTTAAAAATTTTTTTGTCTTTCATATGTATATTCCGAAGTCCATTTTTGTATTTATTTCGTAACTAAACTCTATCTACTTTCCTATCGCTATTTCCTATCTTAACCTATTACTCATGATATATTTCTACCTTAATGTATTAATTTATTTCCCTATATATATCTGAAATTTCGTACAACTTTATATTTTTTCTCACTCGTAAATATTCTACGCAACATATATCAATTGAGTTTAAATGTTGGGGATGCCAACGCATTTACCTGAGACACTTTAACACTCTTGGCTTATAATTGTTATCACTGGTACAAAATTATCTCATACATCGTTCTTGGGAGAAAGCGATGCCACCTATGTCAGGATTTAATGACAAGGTTTGTTGGATATTAAATGAAACCAACTACCACTCAATTGCGTCGAACCCAATGTAATATTCATCTGATATGGGTTACTCCCAATTTATATTCTCTTTAATTGAATGTTACCTCTCATTAAAATTTTGGTGTACACATTACTCAGACCTTGTTTTATTCCCCGATGATTTCTAGATCCACATGATGCAAGTTTATCTGGCGCCACTTGTAGGGCTGTGATGAACTAGGGTTTCCCATACTATGGTTTTTAAAGTTTGAAATTTCATTTACGTTTTATTCTTTCCACTGTCTGGGTTTGGGATTTTTCTTCTTCCGACTTTCTTTCCAAACGTTACCCAGATTGAAGGGATTCCACTGTTCCTCATCCGGGGGTTAACAACATGGTACACAGGTATGAGCTAATCCTGTAACGATTCACCTTCATTGCCATCGTTTATTTATTTGTCTGGTTCTCTATACATATCATGTGTTTTTTAAGTTCATTGTACTGAATTGAAATGTTGATAAAAGCCTTCTTATTTGTCTTAGAACTAAATCGATTTCATTCTTTGAATTTTGTACATTGAGAATCGATCATTCAGGGTTTGAATATTCTCTCTTTGCATTTGGAATTATGATCATTTTATTTAATCATGCCCTCTGTGGCAGATTTGGCTCTCGAATACCGAATGATAGAACTCATCCAAGGTGTGTTCTTGTAATTTCAGTTATTTAATTAAGATTTTTAATATCGTTTTTGACACTCTCAATTTTTCTTTTAAATACGTTATTTTTAAATCCCCCTTCATAACATTCTGAATTCGATATTTGTATTCTACTCCTACTATTATCGAAAGGCTTTCTTTGTGTTCTCTTTTCTACTCTAATGGACATGAGGTTAATCATAGGTTTGCATCTATGCTTAATATGGGGAAATAGAACTTCTTCGATTTGTGTCCCATTTTTCCAACCTCTTTTTTCACAGGTATATATATATATATATATATATATATATATATATATATATTTTTTTTTTTGTTGATAATTATAATGCTATGATTCTTTGTTTCCAGTTATGAATTCAGAGTTTTCATAATCCTTTCAATTGATGATTTTGCAGGTAAAACTTCTAAGAATAGGCCTGTCTCAGTTGTAGTTCTCGACAATTTTTCTTCATTAAATCGTCGAACCTAACTCACTGCTACTGTTCCAGGTTGGTCCCCAACATTTTTGCACGAAGATCCAAGCTTCCATTGTTCAAGTAAAATTTATAGATTTATGTTTGAATACTCATAGTTTAGAATCCATGAAGATATGTTGGTCTCCTCAGAATTTGTGAAGTTGAATGTAAATTTAACAGATGCTCCTTTTTCATGAGGTTGATAAATGATTTTTATGTATATATGTATACATGGACTGTGAAATTTTCCTTTTTCTATTTTACCATCTGAAAACCTCACATGGTTTTGATATTGCTATTTTTTTCTAATGCACCATATATCACATCTGTGATTTACATAGTGAATATACTAAACTATGATTTCCCAGTAGGATATTTATTTTAAAGTAAATCATAGTGCTAGCTCCTGATTTTTTGATACATATACATACATATACAATGAATGACTCTATTTAACTTCTGAAATTTATATATCAGTCCCCTATTTAATTTTACATAGGGTGTTTGCACTGTTAATTGTCAAAAAGGTATTAAAGGATACATCAGTCCTATATTTTTTTTATTAAAATCTTTCTTGTGCAGGGTACCTTCCAGATTTCAAAAAGGAAGGGATTTAAATTTTGTTTACTTCACATATGTATATATATTTTTAAATGTATAAAGAATGAGAATGTGTGTGTGTATATATATATATATACACACACTTCAATCCTATATACATATATATGGCTATAAATCTATAGTTTTTTTTTTTTTTTAATGAGTAAGACTAATTCTATTAAGGAAAAACATATGGTACAATAAGAGCTTTGCAAATAAGCAAAGTAAAGAAGCAAGGGAGCCAGAAATGATAAATTATCAACCTCGGTCCCAAAAGCAACCATGGAAAAAGCAGAAGGAAACAAGGTGAACTGAAAAACAGAGAGCTAGACAAAGGGTTCTACCTAGAGTGGGTAGAAACTTCCAAACGACATTTTTTCACTTTCTTCTTGTTGAATTTAACCCAGCCATTGTGACTTGGCTGGATAGGAACCAGTTGTTGACTGTTCTGCGATGAAGGAGAAGTCTCGTTATCTAAATCAGAGGAGGAGGGCGCATTCGTACATTTCTTTGTGATCAGAGGTGCCAAAGGATCCTCAGGGTAGGCCAAGGGGGAGCCCTTCGCGTGCTCAACATTTTCTTCATATGCTTATTTTTCTTCCTCGTCTGAGTTGAAGGAGTATAAATCATCCATGGGGGGTGGGTCACATGGCTTCTGGCTCTTTGATTTGTATTTGCCTTTTTTATTCTTCTCTTTGTCGAGGAACGTGGCACAGGAGTTTTGGAGGTGCCCCGTTTGATGGCAGTGGCGACACCGGAAGGAAATGTTCTCATAGTCCAAGGTTTGAGTCCAATGAAAGTCCCCAATTTTGAGATTGATCTGATAAGGTAGCCCTTTTCTGATGTCTATTTCTGCACAAATTCTGCCAAAGGTGTAAATTCCTTTCTCCCCCCTTGAGGTATCTGTGGCCAAGAAGCAGCCTAAGGTATTCCCAATCCCCTGGAAGACTGCGAAGTGCCAGAGATGCACAGGGAGGTTTGGTAGTCTAACCCAAATGGGAATCTTGGTGATGACAGCTGTGAAAGGGTCGAAGTCTGGAAACCATGGGGTAAGGAAGAGCCCCGCCGATCCACAGAACTAGGGGCCTTCCGTTAAGGCTTTCTGATAATCTTCATTGAAGGCAAAGGCCACAATGAAGAAGCCTTTCGAGAAAAAGAAGACCTTGCAGTTGTTGGTCCAGTTGGAATGGATCCACTTGTAGAGGTCTGCAGATCGAGGCCATAGTCCATTAAACTTGCAAATGAAGGCTTTTTCTGCAAGCGTCTGAAATTGATCATCCAATGTTGGATGAGAGATTTCAATAGAGGGAGTTTCCTCTATTTTTTCCACCAGGAAAGGCTTGGGAGCCTCAACTGGTTGAGCGGCTCTCTCAGAGGGCTGCGTATGAACTGCGTCCTTATAGGAGAAGGCAGGAGCCGAGGAGGTTTTCCTAGGAGCTCCTCCTCTCAAGCGTAGGGAAAGCACAAATGAAGCATATTTTTTAATATTGTAGTATGACAGGGGAAGGGGTTCCTCGAGTTGTTTACCTTTGTAAACCAATCACAGGAGATCTGAGGGGATCCCCATTCTGAGTTCGAGATCTCACAGAAGGTCCTGCACCAGATTCGTGGCTCGTACTCAGAGCAGCTTTGTTCCCCCCAGAAAAAGGGAGATTTGGATCTAATAAGTAAAGGGTTAAAGGTTTGGAAACCGAGGCTCTCCACTTTGAATCTGCTTCTGATCTGTGCATGCTCCTTGTGTCTCCAAACCCAGAAGGTTGTTAGCGTTGAAAACAGCTGGATGGAGATTAAAGCCCTCCGGGGGCGGTCTCCATTCCCATTTGCATTGAAGAGAATGTCTCCTTGCTGTAAGATCTTCGCAAGCAGGAGTAGCCTCAAGACCTGTAGCTCGAGCATAGTAGTCGGCTGAATGGATAGGCCACGTCTGCGGCTAGAGAAAAATCAGGCAAGAGAGGCCACTAGAAGCTGCGGCAATGAAACTCGCGGGGCCTTCTCGCCCTCCTGTGGTGTAGGCAGCGGCGGGAGAGTCGAACAGGGCCACTGTTAAGATGAAGGTGGTGGGAGAGCCGAACAGGGCCGAGGTTGAGTCGGCGTTGGCAGAAACCAGGCAAGCAGAAACCCTAGCGTAATCCATATCGATCTCCATTCTCTACAATCCAATAATGAGTCTTAGACTGGTATAAATCTATAGTTAGCTATACTTATCCATTTCATATTTTACAGAAAATTTATTTACAGTCTACTATATGGAAGAGTTTATGCATCCATATAAATTTTCTGGTATTTCTAAAAAATTATAACTGACTGTTTTGTCAGTTCTGTATCAACTTTCTATTTCTAGTTTGTTTGCTTGTTTGTTTGTTTGTTTGTTTTTTTTTTTGTTTTTTTTTTTTTTGTTTTTTTTTTTTTGTTTTTTTTTTTTTCAGTAAGGAACAAACACAACATCATTTATTTCCAACTTAAAGTGGAACTTATCTTTTATATCCACTGTATTTTATATTCTATTCAGCATACATGATTCATCTCTATTCATAAGCCAGATTTAGAACTTTCTGCACAATAATATAATTGTAATTTTTCTCGATAAACATCAATTGAATGATTTGAATAATAAATCTTTTAATTTTGTATAGTAAGCTTGTATTTAGGTACATATTGTATGGCAGTACTAACACTCAGAATATAATGTATGGATTATTTAACAAATTTTATTACTTTTTTTTTATTAACATTGTATTTACTGCTAATAATTATCATAGCACAAAATAGATAGAATAGATCAGTATTCTCTTACAGATAAAATATTCTGCTTCACTGGTTACTGTATTATTTCTTTTTCTTATATCTACACACAAAAATAATACTATTCTCATTCACTACATAAAAGTAAAATCTTCTCTGAGAGATACTGATATCCAGATTTAAACCAGTGTTTGGTTTAAACATTCTAGTAGATGGACCTCATCAGACTTCGCCCATACAATGATAGTGATATGAAGTATTTCTGCTTATTTTAAGTCTGTTAAATGTATGGGTATCAATAATTTCAGCATACTACACTTTAAATTACTCAATAAAATCAACACTGTAACTCACCATGAGCACATGAAATTATAATTTAATTTTAGTTCGGTGTGCATACCAATTCATATGACTAGTCCTCCCAACCGTAGAGTTCTATCTCCTTAACTCACCCCCGAGCTGAGATCCACACATCCAGTATCAGACCAACCTATGTCTATCCTGTAGTATTTTATTTAAACAATGCTTCCCCAAGCATGTTTCTAATTTCTGCATCCAGAAATTCTAGGATGCTTTATTCCTGTTTTTGCCTAGGCTTCCCTGAGTGAGGTACTTTAAAGTTGTTTTTCTGCTTTTCTAGATTTTATTCCTCTTCCAAATTACTTTCCTTTTAATTGGGGAAATTAGATTTTTCTCTCCCAATCTAATTTAGAATATTCCTTCCAAGGTTTTTCTGAAAGGTTTTGGGAAGACTAACCTTATCCATATCCTCATGGATAAAGGTTTTGGATCTCCATTTCAATCTAGTCATGTTGCACACAGAATTATTCTATTTATTACTAAATATTTAAATAAAATCCGCACATTGTTTCTCCATTGGGGTCCACTTCCCCTTTGGATTTGTTCAAATGTCAAATTAAAAAGCATAGAAATTTGGGGTGTTACAGTTATGGTTGCACCACTCATCCATAAAAAAAATTCATTTTCGTTGGGTTGTTCAAAGACATTGGATGCTTTAGGGAATTCAATTATCCTCCACTTTTTTATATTACTACATCACTCAAATAAATATTCAATTAAATATCATTTCAATCAACCAACTTTTCTAGTCATTTTGTTTCTATAAGAAAAAATAAATTCTTAACTCTTTTCTTAATGGAAAATGCTGTGAAATAAATCAACTAGTAAAGTTTCCAATGAACATGCATACTATTATGTAATCTTGTATAGATCTAAGGACCATTTGGTCCTTAATTTCTACGCCAATCAAGGATTTCTTTGCCCTTCTTAAGATCCATTGTATTTTCTTGTTTTAGGGATTACATGTTTTAACTCTTGTTTATACCTTTGATCTATTTCACATAGGCCCATTTTTGTGGAAAGTTGATGTTTTTAAACCTTTTTTGCACTATTCCTAAGTGCTTTATTGCTTTTATAGACTCTTGGGGTAGCCAATATTCCATTAATACTATCATTTTTAATTTTATAGTCTCATAGTGTTTCACTTTCTTTGTTACTTCTAAAACAAATTTATCTTAACCATAATTTACTATGTTATTATACTCTGTCTTACCAACATTCTGCTATTTTTTCTAAGAATTTTAAAATGGTAACTCTTTTGTTACCACATAATTACTTATTTCTTCATGTTTTCTTCACTAAAAAATCTCCATGGCCATGCTCGATGCCACAATTCTCAATTTATTCAAATGTCTGAATTCAAAAATTTTAACAGAGAAGTCAATTTATGAGATTCCTCCATAAAGGAGGTCACAAATGGTTTCTTTTGAAATATACAAGAATATTTATATATTTCCCATGTAAGAAGATTTATATATGGTGTCAACATCAACTTTGAATATGTCGAGGAATAATCTTTTTAAGTACCTATTGTTTAGTGCTACACTTTATTCGTATGTTACTAGTTCTTGACACCTCTTTTAAGCTATTTTCTATTGGCATTTCATACCTTACAATGTCTTCTATACTCCTTGTTCTATTTATATACTATGTATTCCTCTAATTATTAACCACATGGATCAAATTAACATCTATTTCACTTATTTAAAATATTGATAGCATATTATTCTCTCTCTGATTTAGATTAATTATGTTTTCAAAATGATTATCCATCAATTCACGATACTATGAAAATTCCATATATTCTTACTCTTAAGAATATATATAGATTAAAATTATTTGATTTTGTAATTTCAATTCATTTTTAATCTAAAATTTTTCTCTCTAATCAAGAATATCACCTTGCTCCAGGATAAATAATTTCCATATTTCCTTATTGTTAATAAATTTAGTTCATAACCTATTCATTCACTTGATCTCACACACTTATTTCTTATGGATTATTCTACCATAATGTCTTACTATAATATGCATTAAAATCCTTTCCAATATGCCCCCCAATAACCTTGGTCACTTTCTGATTCTATCAACATTATCAAGGATTTTGGCCAATTTTATGTCTACTACTATCTTCTGTGTAGTTCAACACCAAAACCCCTCAATGCATATTCAATTTCTAGACATTCATTTTATATTTGAATTAGTATGCCAAATATTGTTCTAATAGAATTATATATTTTCCATTTGTTTGTGGCAAGTTTTCACTTCAAACCCCATCAAGTTTACACTTCAACCCTCATTTCAGAGTATATCCACGTTAACGAGGCTTCCTTGTTTAGGTGAAAGCTTATCATATCAGTATTTTATATTAGTGATACTTTCATGTCAATAAAGAATGTATCCATTTTTTCAAAAACCACAATGGTTGGTTACATATTTATTTAAATCTTGTACATACTAGGGCTAGCACTATGCCATTTCAATTTGTATTTCCATCTATTCACATTATTATGTCTGGTTCTCCTGCTGTAATATTCCCAATTAGCCCAAGTTAGTGGGAATATACAATTTTGTTTCATTTTCCTGTTGCATGAATAAATGTGTAAAGGAGGACAATAAAAACTCCTAAAAAAGTGAATAAATCAATGCCACATGTGAACAAAGCTAAATCTGAGCTATCTAAATAAACACCCTTATGTGTGAAAGGGATTGAATCATTTGACTGGGTCAACCATGACCAAATCAATAGCGTTGTCTAGAATAAGTGATCCTCATTGATGCACAACACAGTCTTAGTTGGAGGTGGCACATGTGAAAGAAGCTAAATCATTGAGATGGTTTAGGGGTTTGCAAGATCTCAATCTTACAAAAGGAAGAGGAGGACAACATGAGAAGGTTGTTGATGATTATCATATTTTTGAAGATTTTTTCTATTTAGACATTTCTTATTCTCCTTCCTGTTTAGCATAGAATAGTGTTGTTTAGCACTGGGTATTCCTGATCGGGAATCCCACCTCTTTCCTTGAGAGGCCTCTTGGAAGAGTCTTGCATTTCTTGTCCACTATCAGGCATTTGACCAAGCTCTTCTTCCAACTACAACACAAATCTTGTTGAGGGTTTGGTTTTCTTTGTAAGCTGCAACAAGTGGAGGCTAGATCTACTCAGATCTAGGCCATTCTAGAGCCTCTTTTTAGTGGGAAAGTCTTCTATCCCATTGGAAAGAGAGTATTGGATGATTGGAGCACATATTTCAGATCTTGTCTTGAGGCCAAACATGTTCTAGGGCCTATAGCAAAATTTTCATTCCAGTACCGTGTTATTTGCAAGTGTATAGTTGCAAGGTGTTTTGGCACACTTTTGGAGGAGATATTTCTAGTGTTGGGGATCTGCCCTTCACTATGGAGATCCATGGATTTAAGATCTATTCCATGTCATATTCAGATCAGATCTGAATACTGTTGTATTTGCTTCAAAATTTCAGAATCATTCTGCATATCTACTGCATAAGATCTCACATGTACTCCATGTACTTCACTTTTTATGAAAACCCCAAGGGGCATTTGAAGAGGAGCCTATCTAGTGTACAGATTTGATATAGATCTAAATTTTTGTACACAGATCTTCTCTAGATCTGAAGTGTAATCTACGGCTACTTTCAGCCAATCAAATAACGCTGTCAAGCTTGTTCAGTCAAAATATATGGTTTCAGAACCTCATTTTTGAGGATTTTTTCATGTAAAAGTCTTCTATTTCTGTTTTACATCTTATGGGCCATAATGTAAATCTGATTTGCTGATGTAAATGTCATTTTAAGCCTCCATATTGGCTTCCTGATCTTACTTTGCTGAACTGCATTATTTCTCTGCAATATTGTTTAATATTGCTGCTTGTTCCCATTTGGGGATATTACACCTGCCTCATTAATATTCTTACTAGTCTAATTGGAGATATAACACTAAATTCCCATTTTTTTACCAATAATTCAATTTTTATAATCATCTAGTTCTATCAATCATTATATGTATGAATTATATCCTAATTACATTCAATCATTACTTTTGGAGTTATTAATCACACACACACACACACACACACACACACACACACACACACATATAAACATTTACTACATTGTGCCTTCACATTTTCCTTTTTCCAAAAGAATGTAATCAAATATGCTTCTACTAATACTTAGTGTTTTCATTTAATAACATTTTTCTATCCTTATAAAATTCTTAGATTTCAATTTTCCATTCTCTTTTAATCTATCCTTTAATAATTAGAATAGCACACAAGATTTTATATATATATATATATATATATATATATATATATATATATTTTCTATCACTTCCTCTTTAAGGAAAACTTTGTCATTTTATAATTTGATTGGCACATGCACTTGGGTCTTGACATGTAGTTTTCATACCAACATCTGCTATATTCTATAAAAAATACCAATCCTCTACACACTTTTACACTTCATAGTCAAATTATATCTACATACCCATGTATATTCACCCATTTACATAGTTATTTTCATTTACGTCTACAACAATATTTTTCTAATACAATTCGTTGTTATAAGTAATCGTGCATAGGTGACATGCACTACTGATTCTAAATATTCACAGTGTATATCGATACACAAATATAGTGTATTAATCAACAAGCGTTATTTTTTTATTATATTTGGTATACATTATTCCATAACCAGTATTGGAAATAGTTAGCAATTTTGAGTTTCAGTGGATTTAACATATGCATTTAATTCCACATCCAATGAGTGTATACACTTGAAATTTAAATAAGCATATAAGGAAATAAGCTAAAAATAAAATAGTAATAAAAAGTAGTTTTCTTCTTTTCCCTTCAAAATTAATAACTTTTATTTTATTATTTTCCTATTATTTTATTATATTTCCTTAGAAGGCCACTATTAGGCTGAGATTTCCTCTAATATTTGTTTCTTTTTTTGTAAACATAAAACTTTATTCTTTAGAAATCTTTAGAGTTATTCCATTAATTGAAATATTTAATAAAAAACATCAATGTATTTTCTTGTAAGAAAATCATTGTTTCCTTCCTTACAATTGCAAAGTTTTATTACCTAAATTAAGGGCTATGGTGGCATGTATTTTCAGCTCAACCAACCCTTAAATTATTAACATGATTTCTCTAAATATGCAACATTGATCTCATAGCAAAAAGTAAAGACAAAGCACCAATATTTCCTTTCAACCATCTAAAAATATATATAAAATTTACAAACTACTTTTTTTACAATCTAGAAATTATAGTGGCAAACATGTATGAGTCAAGATTTTCAATCAAGTTACTTCATCCTAGTATGCCACTCTCAATTTGACTTGAATTTGTGGAAAGTAAAATCCCATATTTCTAAAAATATACATTTTATTTTATTAAATTATCATTATTTCATTATTGGTTTTACCTCATGTAAAGTATAATTAAATTTGATTTAAAATTTGAAATATTAAAGTATCCATTACATCCCTAAATCAAATATACTCTAACCTCATTTTCTCCCTTTATATCTACAACATATTGAACTTAGTTTATATTAGGGAATCTACACTAGATCAAAACATATCTAAGCTAAAGAGAAAAAGGAAGTAGGGGTGACTTGTTTAAGTCACCCTTGGGGTCTCACAAGATGTGATTCAATACTTTTACACCAAATTGGAACCTAAGAGATAGTAGGTGGGGAAAATATTGATTTTAATCATATCATATATTTTATATATCCTTTTTTCTCAAAACATTATAGGCGTTAACTTATTTTCACATTAAATCTCATGGTAATTTGTTCTTATCTTTGTAATTTGTATATATTTTAATTTTCTATATTAGCATTAAGGATTTAAAGATTTATTTGTAGAAACTCAACTTTATTATACACTTTTATGTCACTGCATAATATGTCTTTAAACTATTAATTATTATATATATATATATATATATTTTTTTTTTTTTTTTTTTTTTGTAGTATCTTTATTTTGGAGGGACCCCCTCCATTGTTCCTACATGGTTTAACCAAAAATTTATCTCTTTAGTCCAACATATTTATCTTCTTGACTATGTTTGAATCATGTTTGAAGTGATAGAAAGAATATAATTTTTCATATTAACTATTGTATACTTGTACACTAAGTACCTAAAAAAAACTTAATTTAAATGGGTTGGAACTTTTTTTAAATTAAATTTATAATAAAGGTTGTTACACTATATCTTAACATTATTTATTATAGTTTCATTTCCATTTTGCGATTGGATGTAGCTCAAGTGGTTGGGAGAAATGTTGATCCTTTCCAACGAGATTTGATTCCTGCATATACCATGCTAAGATGATAATGAATATATCCTTACATATACCATGCTAAGATGATAATGAACACATCCTTGTAATGACTTGAAACCTTGTCCTTTTAGAATCCATTGAGAACTGATATATATATATATATATATATATATATATATATATATATATATATATATATATATATATATATATACATATATATATATATATATATATATATATATATATAACCTATGAAAGATATCTCTTGAAAGAAAAAAATTACATGTATCATTTACTTCATTTTCATCCAATTATTTTTAGGAAACATTATAAACCAAAACTTCACAATAAAAATATATATATTCTTGTGTGTTTGTATTAAAAAATATATTTAAGATAACATTTTTTTTCTAAAACTATAACTCTACAACTTTTTAATTATTTCAAGAATAAAAATTAATTCTACACCTTTTTAATTATTTTAAGAATAAAACAATCTTTCAAAACATTCTTTTAATTTTTTTCAACATTATAACTATAATTTAACTTTTATTGAAAATCAGTTTCAAAATACTTATAAAAATAGGCTTCTTTCAAACTATTACTATTGCAACCAAAGCTACATAATATCAGTAATATTATATGAATCTATATTTATAAAATTCACAATATTTAAAAATACTTAACAATGGTAATTTGTTCATAAATTTTTCAAAAAATACTTACCCTTATTTATAAATTTTAGAAAAACTGCCCTTTTTAATTAAGATTTTAAGTTTTTTAATTATTCTAAAAATAAAACAATCTTTCAAAACATTCGTTTAATTTTTTTCAACATTATAACTATAATTTAACATTTAACTTTTATTGAAAATCAATTTCAAAATACTTATAAAAATAGGCTTTTTTCCAATTACTACTATTGAAATCAAAATTACATAATATGACAACCAAAGTTACATAATATTAATAATATTATATAAATCTATATTTATAAAATTCACATTATTTAAAAATACTTAACAATAGTAATTTGTTCATAATTTTTTCTAAAATACTTACCCTTGTTTATAAATTTTAGAAAAACTACCCTTTTTAATCAATATTTTATATTCTATCGTATTTTGAAATGTAAGATACAAATTATAGTAAAATTAAAACTTCTACAATGCTAGTCTACCTAAACAAAAAGCTAGACTAAAGTATGCATATGGAGATATAGACTCAAAACAACCCTTTATGCAAAGAAGTTACATACACTCAAAGGTTATAAAGAAGTTACAGGCACTCAAAAAAATAACCTGGCATATCCATACGGAAACCAAACCATAGTAATATTAAAGTGGAAGTGTGGTAATATATGTCCAAAAAGAAACTATGCGGACCAAGAATGACGATAGAGCATAGAAAACGTCTAGAAAGCAACTAAAACTATAACATATGGTATCATATTTGGAGTTTATATAAAAAAAGAAGAAGTGAAATTAGGTTTGATTGTGTCCATGAGCTATCTTTTTAGAAAAATAAAAAAATGAAAAAAAATGAAATTAGGTTTGATGGTGTCCATGAGGTACATTTTTAGAAAAATACAAAAACGTGATTTGGAAGTCTTTTGAAGATCCCAACAACTCTGTTGGAAGGACCCACCATTATTTCTCACCAGAAAATATTATTTTCCACTCTCTCCAACTTTATTTGGAATTCTATCCTATTTAGTTTCTTTTTCTAAAAATATATACCCCACAAAGGGCTTCATGATCTAATAGAGCTCAACCAACCATTCTAAAGAACCTCGTAACTTGAGTGTGACAAGTTTCAAGGTCGGATGAATTGATTTACCAATTGATACACATTTTTTTTTAATGTCCACCTAACCTTAACATCATCCTTAATGCCTCTAGTGAATTGCTAAAGGTTTATTAGACAATGTGAAAACAAAAAAAACAACAAAAAAAATCCTTACTTTTATTTATTAAACAAGGAATTTCCCATTATAAGATATCTCAAACCAAAGTAATAGAAGCCCAGTAGCCAAAGTGAACCATAATTCAACAAAGGCTGAATATAAATCTATAAAGCTCAAATATACTAAATGAAAAGCGCTTTTTATACTAAAGCCACTCTGAAACATTAAAAGTTAAAGCCAAAATACAAACCAGAGTTCCACTACAATAATTGTATTTTAATTAGTCAAGATTTTGTATATACCATCCTCATCATTAGAAAAACTTAAAAAAAAATACAATATCACATAATATAAAAATATAATTTATTCATTGTTTTATAATTTTATAATATAAAATATAATATTAATATAATAGAATATAATTTATTTATTATTTTATATATAATTTATTTATTATTTTATAATTTATTCATAAAAATAATATTTTTGAAATTTTGAAAATAATCTATGTCATAGTAAACTAGCAATCATGACCGGGAGGTGTAAAGGAATGCCGAAAGGAAACCTCCCAATGATGTAAGGGGGGCAAAAAAGGGTATATGTTGAGTTAATTCTTCTCCAACTCCTCCTAGGGGAACAGAGGGAGAAGAATAAATGGCCTCCGTGGACCGAAATCAACCGAATTCACTATCATGCCGTCTCTAGTAACATAGCAATGGAATGTAGGCTTTCTGGAGGGCGTATACTTGCTATTGCTTGGGGTTATGGTCTAAGAAGTTCGAACATCAAAATATAATGAGAGGATATTGCCTTTTAATACAGCTTTACAAGGGAGGATTTCTATTAATATTCAAGCACTTTATAAAAGAGAGAGATAGCCTCTCAGTGCATTATTCAAAGGATATTCAATTGTTTTTTTATTATTATCGAATAAATTAAATGTTAAAAGTAATTAAATAATAATTAAAGTTTGAATTTATATATTTATTTTATTTTTAATAATTACATGCTAGGATAAGAAAAGATTTCAAAAGCAATAAAAAAAGAAGAAAAAATAAAAAGTAAAAAATTAAATAAATAAATAAATAAATAGAAATAAAATAAAATAAAGATATAATTAAAATTAAAAAATAAAATAAAGGAAAATCGAGAGAAGTAGGAAATGTCATACCGATCACTCACTTGAATTGAAGAGATAAGTTTCCATGGTTGGGACCAGTAACATGGGGATTTTTCTCATCCACGACAAAGAACAATTTTCTCGCCACACTATAATCACCATTCGGATCCATTGGATGCTTATTGCTTGCGGAAGTAAATTCGAAGATGGTATAGAGCAGGGCCGCTTTACCCCATGTGGTTCTAGTATTGGGAAGGAAAGCGAAGAAAATGTCATCGGGGCGTGGTTGAAATTCCTTTTGGATGAACTTCACTATCCTCCCTTCTTCATAGATCGCCCTTTCATCTCCCCACATGCATTAACCATTCACGCCTTACACTCAAAAATGTTTATGATTGGGATTCTCGCGCAATGCAATCCCCGCACCAATACAATTTAGGTTTCTCTCCCCGCTCTTCTTCTTCGTCATGCTTCATTGATCACGAGCATCTCAATCTCCGACCCCGCGAACCTCCTCGCTACCGAAAGATAGAACGTGATTAATTGGCTATTAAATCTAACTCGCGCAATAAATCAAGATATATGAAGTGGGTCACGATGAACAGAGTCGGGTCATTGAGAAAAATGTGAATAAATATGCTTTGGTGCTTAATTTTCCCCTTTTCTACCCCTTTACATTTCTTTTTAAATACATGCTACGGTGACAGCTTGGAGGGTCCGCTTTGTTTTTAAATTCAACCCAACTTGCTCCCGTGTTTGGATCCTCTCATTTCTCAATTTTGTTTCTCCTCCTCGATTCGGTGTTTCCTTAACCTTCGATTTTGATAGGGCACTCTTGCCGATCTTGCTCGGATGATCTTGCTTGGATTTCAGTTCTCGTTGCTCCCTAAATTCGAACCAGAGCATTAGATCCAATCGAAGCCCATAGTCTTGAAAAAGCCCATATGGAATAGAGGCCGGTATTAAATTGGAACTTTCAAACTCTCTTCCAACTTTATGGTGATGATATCTGATCGCTACCTAGCATCCATACCCCACCTAACAAAAGCTTTGGACTACTTACCGCTCGCTTACCTTGAGACAGTTAAGGTCCCTTGTGGATAGGTTATGGGCTACTTTTTCTTAGTATCAAACCGTATGTACGTCATGTAGATCCTAGCTCTCAAGAATCCAACTATCTTGTGTTCGTTGACCATCATTATTCCACTTTGCAATATTCAATCTATGCCATGGAGGTGAAATGGAAAATCCAAAGTTGTATTTTTATTTCAAACGATTTGTTTTAACATGCAACGATGGGGAATTTCAGTAATACTCGAAGTAGGTTGTTTGAATCCCCATAATGGTAGAGTCCATATTCCCTTTTCATGGCTCTAATATTCTACATGAATTGCATACTTCATGTAGAAAATACCGAAAAAAGGAATCATTCTCCCTCGTTCTTTTTCGGAAGTATGCACAATCGATTATAAGCTATAGTGAACTTTAAAAATCTTTGCTTCTTCAGATTTATGAATCTATTTCAAAGCAATCTGAGTTTCACCCAAGAAACACTTTGCATATGCAGGAGCAAGATGTTTACAAGCAAAGATGAATTTGGAGCAGAGAGGTTAACATGCCATAGGATTGAATGTTCGATGATATTGAGACTCGCCACAAATGGTGTGTATGCAAACTAGGTCTACAGGTAATCTCAAATTATCAATATAACAAATACCTATCTAATTGTTTAATCATATAATTCAGCCACATGTTAAAGAAGATCATCTTTCTCATAATTGGTTCTTGTTTATACTGAATATTCCTTTATTTGATTTCTCTTTAGTGCACAAGTCCACCAATTGAGTCTCAAGTGGTCCATATTGGTTCATGGAGCCATTGTCTTTGTAAGATTCATGAATTATGCATTTTATTTGAGGTGCGTTTGTTAAATCCATTGAGATATGCCTTCCATTTTGATCACACAATGCCAGGGAAAAGTAAACCAAATAATCAAACTTTATAATTTGAATTTTAAATATTTATATTGATTTTAATAGAATTATTGATTTTTAATTTTAAATTTATTAATTTGTTATTTATGTAATTTTACTTTTTATTTCATTTTTATTTATTTTGTTTGTTTATTTATTTATTTATTAATCTTTATTTTATTTTATTTCTATTTATTTATTTATTTTATTCTTGTTTTTGTAATTAAGAATTTAATTTTTTATTTAATTTTATTTATTTATTTATTTTTATCTATTTTATTTTTTAATTTTAATTATATCTTAATTTTATTTTATTCCTATTTATTTATTTATTTAATTAATTTTTTACTTTTATTTTCCTTATTTTTTTATTGGTTTTGAAATCTTTTCTTATCATAGCATGTAATTATTAAAAATAAAATAAATATATAAATTCAAACTTTAAATATTATTTAATTACTTTTAACATTTAATTTATTCGATAATAATAAAAACAATTGAATATCCTTTGAATAATGCACAGAGGCTATCTCTCTCTTTTATAAAGTGCTTGAATATTAATAAAAATCCTCCCCCCTTGTAAACCGTATTAAAAGGCAATATCCTCTCATTATATTTTGATGTTCGAACTTCTTGGACCATAACCCCAGCAATAACAAGTATACGCCTCCCGAAAGCCTACATTCCATTGCTATGTTACTGCGAGACCCGGCATGATAGTGAATTCGGCTGATTTTCGAGTCCCCCGGGAGGCCATTTATTCTTCTCCCTCCGTTCTCCCTAGGAGGAGTTGGAGAAGAATTAACACAACATCTCGCCTGCTTTGCCCCTCTTACATCATTGGGAGGTTTCCTTTCATTGCTCCTTTGCACCTCCTGCAATTGCTAGTTTTATGTTTTATTAATTCTATTAGTTGTAGTTTAAGGGGAAATGAATTTATTTTTTATTTATTTATTTATTTTTTTTAATTAAAAAATATGTTTTTAATGTATTAATTTATTTAGTATTGAGAATGAATTATATTAGATGGTTCAAAATTTTGACTAAATTTCAGTTGATGTGATTAATTTGATTATCAATATGGATTACAAAAGTCTAAAATCTAGATTTAATATCTTTAAAAAAATATTCTTAGACACTTATAGAGTTCACAAATAAAACTTAGATTCCAATAAATTCTTACGTAATTTGAATAAATTTGATCTAAAAAATATGCCTCAAAAACCTCTAAAACTTAGAAATTAAATTACTACTAAAATTTATAAGATTTCTCTTCTTTATATGATAATTGTCAAACCATTACTCATTGCTTATGCCTAAAAAACCTCTAAAACTTAGAACAATTAAATCACTACTATATTTATAAGATGCCTCTTCTTTATATTATAATTTTCAAACCATTACTCATTGCTTTCATAAAGTGAAACTTAGAACAATTAAATTACTCATATTGCCTCTTCTTTATATGATAATTGTCAAATCATTACTCATTGCTTCCACACACACATATATAAGCTTTAGTTTAACTTATACATGAAATGACCTTTTCATTGGAATGTGATGATGCAATTTCCAACAAGATTGTGATTTTGTTGTTTAAAATACATTTTTGAGTGCATAAATGGATTCAACAAGCCTACACTGAATTCTACGATTAAACAACTTAACTCAAGTTTTTAAAATTCTCTCACTGATTTTGTTTAAAAATTAACCATAAAAATGTTCTGAAATAAAGCTATTTCGTCTATAAGTTAGACACCAAAGAAACAAAAAAATAACAAACAAAAAGGGAAAAATAAGAAACAATGAAAAGAGCACAATAACAAGAAGCTCAAAGGCTCTAGTCTTTAGATTAAGGTAGGGATAGAAATATATATGTATGGGTTGTTTAATTATTCTATGTTTTACTAGTCTTTGATCGTTGAAACATTTTTTGTCAATTTATATTTTCTTTTTGTTTAAAATTTGTTTTTGAATGTATTAATAGATCTAGCATAGTAAAAAAAATCCAGGAGCATTAGTATTGTGCATAGTTCACAAATCAAATTTGTGATTCCAACAAATTCTTACCAGATTTTAGGTAAATTTGATCTTAAAATATGCCCAAAAGAACTTCTCAAAATTAGAACAATTAAACAACTACTATATCTATAAGATGCCTCCTTTTTATATAATAATTGCCAAACCATTATTAGTTGCTTCCATATATATATATATATATATGACTTACCAAATGATATTTTCACCAACATCTAACTATAAAATCTCAAGCAAGATTGTGATTTTTTTATTGTTTAAAATATTTTTGTGAGTGCATAAATGGATTAAACACCTTGAATAGGCACTCATCGAATTTTGTTTAAAAATTAACCAGAAAATGCCATTTGGTCTAACTTATAGAAGAAATGAAAAATTTTAAAGCATTTTTCTCGTTATTTTTAAACAAAATCCACCACATAATTTAAAAAAACTCGAGTTTAAATTGGTTAATCTATAGATTTGGAGTGCATAAGGATTTTCCAAAGGTGGTGAATCTATTTATGCACTCAAAAATATATTTTATATAACAAGAAATCACAATTTTACTTGGTGAAAAAACCATTTAATTTATAAACCATTTAATGTATAAATTAAATTATATGTATATATATCGTTTAAAAACATTTTACAAACCTTAAATCTTTTTCTTTTAAATTATCCTACATTCTTTAATGATATCCCATATAAATTTATTTGATATGGATTATAATCCTTAATCATTGAATATTAAAAACAATAAACTTAGAAACTCGACCATAAAGTGAGAAAATTTTATGCATAAAATAGAAAGCAATAAAACAAGTAGCCTATCTCACCATAATCTATTAAAAATAGATAAATATTCTTCTCCTAATTGCCACGAATACTATCCCCATACAAAAGCACTAAATATGGACCATTGTTTTCTCAATTCATATCTAACATTTAATTAATAGTACATTAAATAAACGTTGATAAAATATTATTTTTTTATTAAAAATAAATCACAAAAAATATTTTATAATAAAATATTTTAATTTTTAATTTTTTACCACTAAAGTGAATCACAAATTTTTTCTTATTCCAAGATCTTCTTCTACGATTTTCCGTCACTTTGAATAAATTTGTACTATTATCGATATCCGATTTCTTCGAAGATTTGACTCACCAAATCCTATGGATAGTTCATTGAAAAATAAGTGTCGTACTCCATTATTTAAATCTTTAATACAACCACCGAAAGTTTATATACCTTCTACTAAAGTTGGCAAAAAAAATCGTCTAAAATAAAGGACGAAAAGGGTTGGCATGAACTCATCTTTTCTAAGGAAAACATAAAATATTCCACAAGTAAAGAATATATAATGGCTCCAAATTGAGCCGCCAAACTTGAACTCGTTGACTAAATATAGCGAGAAATTGGTTCGTTCTAAACATTTTATATCTCTAACTTTATATGGGAGAGTTTTCACCATACTACCGTTAACGTTTTTTGTATTTGTGCTATGGAGAATCCGACGTGGAGCGCTTTTGAATTAGACACTTCTTTTGAGAAGAGGGTTCTACGATTGGGAAGAGGCCACACGTAGTCCGACGTGGACAGATTTTAAATCAAACGCTACTTTTCCGGTTGCACAAATTGGAAGTCGCTACGTCATCATACATTAGGAGGAGAGAGAGGCTCTTTAAAGGAAGCCGAAGAAAATTGCCTTTTTTTTGGGAGCCCGATACAGAGATGGAGCTCTATGGATTTACATCACAGTAGCGTAGAGTCGTAGCGCTTTAAAAGGTTTATGGATATAATTTTACATTTTTTCGACGGGCTTCGATTTGGATCGTACTAACATTTGTTTTCAAACTTCGATTTCTCGATGTCCACGTGGTTTCCGGCCAATTTCAACTTATTTTTACCGAGAAAAAACAATAAAATATTCTGCCTTTGACATATTTAAAATCGCGTTGAATAACACGAGGTCGAGCCACAATTGTGACCTGACGACGTGCTGTAAGCGGCAGGGACCCACCGCGTGGGCTGCGTCGTCGTATTCGCATTCCCAAAAGGGAACGGAGGGACGAGAGGATGCGTTACGATGTGAACCTGGCATGACGAGTAACTGCGGCGATGCAGTGTGCGTGACCCCGCGCCGCGAAGGAGCAAATAGCGTGACTGAAAATGTCGAATTTTGAGTGGCGGTAAGAACGATAAGAATGCGCTCTCATCGGGCTCGAGCGAACAATCGCATTCGAAAAGCCAACAAAGGGAACGCTTTCAGCATAAATATTTTGTATTAAGAAAACCACAATTATTTAAATAATAAATTTGATTTCATATTAACGAAGGATGTGATTTCATATTAACCAATAAGGATGAATGATAGAGAATTAAACTTCCGTCCAGCTAAAGTGATGTATATAAGCGATTTAAAAAATTCTTTTCTAAAACAAAATTTTGGAAATTATTAAATTACTTTAAAATATAAATATAAAAATTCATAAATATTTTTTGAAAAATTGAAATATACATGTTTATATTACTAAATTAATTTTAAATTTTCAAATATAAATTCAAAAATTATTAAAATACTTTTAAAATTTGATAACACATTTTTTGTAATTTGAAATAAAAAATAATATTTAATCATAAAATTAATTTGAAAAATATTTATCTAAGATATTTAACTTATTGAAAATATTTGTATTTTATTTAACTAAATATTGTATTTAATTAATTAAATAATAGTATAACTAGTTTGGATTTAAAATATACTTTCCAAATTTCAATATTAAAATTTCAGCTTATACCGTTATTTAATTAATTTGTAATTTGAAATAAAAAATAATATTTAACCATAAAATTAATTTGAAAAAATATTTATCTAAGATATTTAACTTATTGAAAATATTTGTATTTTATTTAACTAAATATTTTTATTTAATTAATTAAATAATAGTATAACTCGGGTTTGGATTTAAAATATACTTTCCAAATTTCAATATTAAAATTTAAATAATTGAATTCCAAAAAAAACTACACATTTATCTTATTTTATCTAATTTTATTTTTATTTTATCAAGTTAAGTGTTGGTGAAAAAAGCTAAAATATAAATTAAATAATATTTATTTATAAAAATATAAATAAATAAATATTCGCTTTGATATCACGTTCAAAATTTTATGAAGAAATATTAGTGATAAAAACCATTTTTAAAATAATTAAAATATCTTAAAAACATTATGAAGAAATCTTTCGGTAATAATCACATTATAATGAACAAAGTCGACGCGTTTTGAATCAACCATAGGTGGATTCATCATCGGGATTAGGTGAGAGATCGATCAAAGTGGGTTGAGTTTAAATAGATGTAGGAAAGACAAAGAAAACCGTTAGAATAACAACTAATTTGACTTTGAAATCCATAACGGTTAGTTATATTTAATTTAATAATTTAATTAAAAAATCAAAACGACTAGTTTGAATATTGAAATTAATAGTTTAATTATATATAAAAATTATTTAGATCAATTTAATAGTTTAATTATAAATAAAAATGATTTTACTTTTATTGATATCGTTAATTAATTATTCAAAATACAAATATTATTTTATTATAATTATATATTATTTAATTGTAAATCTATCTTAAAAAATAAAAAATAAATAAAATGAAAAAAAAATAAAAAAAATAAAAAAATAAAAAATAAAAAAATAATAATAAAAAAATATAAAAAATAAAAATAAATAGTTCTATTAATTTAATTGTTTAATTAAAAAATCGTGAATTCGGCTAGTTTGAATATTGAAATTAATAGTTTAATTATAAAAATTATTTAGGTCAATTTAATAGTTTAATTATATATAAAAATTATTTTATTTTTATTAATATCGTTAATCGATTATTCAAAATACAAATATTATTTTATTATAAATATATATTATATTATTATAAATATATATTATTTTACCGTAATTCTATCTTAAATAATAATAATAATAATAATAAAATAAATTAAAAAAATATAAAAAATAAAAATAAAAAGGAAAATTAAGAATATATAGCAAGGATCCAACACTCGCTTATATTCCAATCGTCAATTCTATTGAGATTTACTGGCCTTTTTTCAATATCAAGGGCCTTTCTTAACTTACAATGATGAAAGTGATCAATCCTAGCTAAGACCTTAGCCTCTTCGATGCAGTACATGATGGTTAGTTTTTTTCCACATGTTCCGCTAGGCGTAGGTGCAGACCTTCCATGTCTAATGTCAGCTACATGTTCACATATCCTTTGGTTAATGGACCTACCCGTTTCACCAATGTAAGGTGTCCCACAGAACAAGGAATAAGATAGACACCTTTTCCATCCCTAGGGTTCACCCTGATCTTTAACCGAGTTAAGAGAGCTGCTGAATCGTGCTAAGGGGTTTGAAGGAAGAGGAAACCTTATGCTTCCTAAGTTAATTTAGCAATCCTATCATCGGTACCCTGAATGAAAGGAAGCCTTACATTACAGGACCATTGATTAGGATTATTTTTATTTTTTACCAAGGGACCTCTTTCCGCTTTAAGAAAAGATTTAAGGAGATGGGTCTTTTCTCCCTCAAGGTGAGACTCATCAGACATTCTCAACGCCCTAGTGGCTAAGGTGTTGAGGATGCCTAACTTTTTGAGTGGTGGAAATGATGCGAATCCGTGCGAAGATATTGTACTCGAGATGGTTTTTTTTACTGAAAAAACCCTGATGTGACAATATTAAGATTATTAATAATGATTCTACCATTGATAATTGTATTAATAATGACAAAATTAAGAATGGCTATACTATTGATAATAAATTTAGTAATGATAGGATTAAGAATATTAAAAATGACAATATGATGAATATTAATAATGACTTTACAATAGAAAATTATATTGATAATGACAGGATTATGAGTATTAATGAGAATAGAAATAATTTTAGTAATGATAATACCAATTCTAATAATAAATCTAACATCAATAAAATTATCTCTAGTAATAAAGTAGTTAATCTCTCTAGCTTCTCCTTTGACTCGTCGCTTATAGGCTTCTTGAAAAAGGCTTTAATTTTTTCCCTTGCTCCTAGGAAAAATTCTAGTTCACGATATTATTTTGCGATATTGAATTTGGCATCGAGACTTATCGGATTCCCTCTAAGGGACATTATAAGGCAAGATTATGCAGCTCATTTTAAGGAAAGCCGAGCCCCCCAAGAGAAACCCTCGTAAGCCTAAATTTAAGGCCTTAAAATCCTTAAATAATAATAAGGATATTGTAGTTCTTAAAGCCGACAAAGGAGGTGCAAAGCTGTAATTCTTAATAAAGAGGATTATAGGAAGAAAAATGTTAGACCATTTGGAGAATAGTGGGAGCTACAAAAAAATTTCTAAAAATCCCTTAAAAAAGGTCTCAAGAGCTGTTGCCGAGGCTATCAAGTCAAGTGTACTCCGTGAGTTCTCTTAGTAAGAATTTGATTGAAAGAAACCCCCTTACTCCAAGAATTTATGGTCTTCCCAAAATCCATAAGGATGGTGCTCCCCTTTCGGCCCATTGTAAACACCATTTGGGGTCCTACTTATCTTCTTGCTAAGTATTCAGCCTCTAAGCTTAAACCTCTCGTAGGTTGTACCGATTCCTTTGTTAAAGATTCCGCATCTTTTGTTAATGAGTTAAAGGGTGTTAAAATGGGGCCTCGAAGATAGGTTTGTTAGTTTTGATGTTGTCTCTCTTTTTCACCAATATCCCTATTAAGGAGGCCATTGAAGTCATTAATCGGATCACCGATCTCGACACGACCCTTTTTTAGTTGGGATTTGCTTAACTTCTACTTTCTTTAGTTTTGAAGGTGAGTTTATGAGAAAAACCCGTGGTGTTGCTATGGGTTCTCCCCTTTCCCCGATTGTTGCAAATCTCTTTATGGAGGATTTTGAATCCAAGGCACTTTCCTCTACTCCGCACCAACCAAAGCTTTGGAAAAGGTTTGTAGATGATACTTGTGTTGTCCGGCCCTCATGGTAAGGAAGAGCTGGATCTGTTCTTCGTTCATCTTAATAGTCAATCTTCCTCCATAAAATTTACCATGGATTATGAGGTGGATGGGAGCCTTCCTTTCCTTGACGTTCTTTATCTCGTAGAAAGGAAGATGGTTCTTTCTCACATCAGGTTTTTTCGTAAAAAAACCCATACCGAACAATATCTTCGCGCGGATTCGCATCATTTCCCCGCTCAAAAGTTAGGCGTCCTCAACACCTTAGCCACTAGGGCGTTGAGAATCTCCGATGAGTCTCACCTTGAGGGAGAAAAGACCCATCTCCTTAATTTTTTTTGTTCTAATGGTTATAGTAAGTCACAAGGACTTAAAGCTTTTCTTAAAGTAGATAGAGGTCCCTCAGTTGTAAAATAAAAATAATCCTAATCAATGGTCCCCTGCAATGTAAGGCTTCCTTTTCATTCATGGTACCACCGATAGGATTGCTAGAATTCTTAGGAAGCATAAGGTTTCCTCTTCCTTCAAACCTCTTAACACAATTCACAACTCTCTTAACTCGCTAAAGATCCGTGAACCCTAGGGATGGAAAAGGTGTCTATCTTATTCCTTGTTCTCTGTGGGACACCTTACATTGGTGAAACGGGTAGGTCCATTAACCAAAGGATATGTGAACATGCAAATTGACATTAGACATGGAAGGTCCCGCACCTCCCGCTCTAGCTTAAACATGTGGAAAAAAACTAACCATCATATCTCGCATCGAAGAGGCTAAGGTCTTAGCCGAGATCGATCACTTTCATCATCGTAAGTTAAGAGAGGCTCCTTGAAATTGAAAAAAGGCCCGTAAATCTCAATAGAGATGACGGCTGGAATATAAATAGGTGTTGGATCCCCGCCTTTATATTCTTAATTTTCCTTTTTTATTTTTTATTTTTATATTTTTTAATTTAATTTATTTTTATTTTTTTTATTTTTATATTTATTATTATTATTATTATTATTTTTTATTTTTTTTATTTATATTTATATTTTTAAGATAGAATTACAATAAAATAATATATAATTATAATAAAATAATATTTGTATTTTGAACAATCAATTAACGATATTAATAAAAATAAAATAATTTTTTATATATAATTAAACTATTAAATTGACCTAAATAATTTTTATAATTAAACTATTAATTTCAATATTCAAACTAGCCCTCACGATTTTTTTTAATTAAATAATTAAATTAATAGAACTATTTATTTTTATTTTTATATTATTATTATTATTTATTTATTTATTTTACTTTATTTTTTTACTTTTATTTATTTTTTTCATTATGTTTATTTTTTTTATATATTTTTAAACAATAAAATAATATATAATTATAATAAAATAATATTTGTATTTTGAATAATTAATTAACGATATTAATAAAAAATAAAATAATTTTTATTTATAATTAAACTATTAAATGGACTTAAATAATTTTTATATATAATTAAACTATTAATTTCAATATTCAAATTAGCAGTTACTATTTTTTAATTAAATAATTAAATTAATATAACTAACCGTTATGGATTTCAAAGTCAAATTAGTTGTTATTCTAACGGTTTTCTTTGCCTTTCCTACATCTATTTAAACTCAACGACCGATATGATCTCTCACCTAGTCCCGATGATGAACCACACCGGTTGGTTTGAAACCGGTCGACTTTGTTCATTATAATGTGATTCTTACCGAAAAAATTTCATCATAATTTATTGATGGATCACTGTAAGCCAAAAATCTATTAATATCTTAAAAACACACAAATAAAAAAACTTTGCACAGTTTTGATAATATAGTAAGTAAATCTAGTCAACGTAAATTATAAAATCTTTATGAATTCCAAGACATATGGTTCCAATGAACTTGTAGGGACATATTGCACCTCAAATTTAGGGTTGTGAGTTGGCTTCCAGTTGGTTATGAATGGGCAATGGGTATATATATACCAGACTGATTCCTAATGACCAAGTACGGTTAAGGAAATACAAATCTTCGTAGACATCTTCCTCTTATATGTGGTTTCTTCCATTTGGTTGTTGAGATTTGTATTCTGCGGTTTCTTTCTTGTGGAAGGTGGTTTGGGATATCATTTTGGTGGCAGCCACCTGTGGTTTCTTCCATTTGGTTGTTGAGATTTGTATTTTGCGGTTTCTTTCTTGTGGAAGGTGGTTTGGGAGCCACCATGGGTCAGTACGATGATGATACTGCGATGAAGAAGGAGAATTCATTTTCGATCCAGAGATGTTAGATCATGAACAACGAGACGAAGAGTTAGAATGGCAGGCGCATCCTCAACAGGAACCTGAACGTACCTCTTCTCCGGTTCGAAGGAGACTCAAGAAAGCAAGTTCCCGCTCTTCTCATGATGTAGAGATGTTAGATGAACAAGGAGACGAAGAATTAGAATGGCAGACACAACCTCAAGTACAGGAACCTGAACGTACTCTCTTCTCCGGTTCGAAAGAGACTCAAGAAAGCAAGTTCCCTAGTCTCTTCTCATGAAGATCAAGATCAAGTGCAAGAATCCTCACTAAAAAACATCAAAATCTAAGAGCGTGGGTAACAAGAAAAGAAAGCCCTCTAAATCAGCTCCCGCTGCCCGGCAAGAAACAACGGAAGATAAGGAGAATGGACCCGCGAATAATAATGATGACAATGAGCTTGAACTTCTTGAAGGTCCTGACGCAGCTCCTGGTCGTTACAAAGTTAAAACGCCAGATATCCCTGCACAGATTGACCGTTTTATTGCCCGCCTGGAAGTGGCAGCAGAGGAAGACGCAGAGCTGAACAGGCAATGTATGCCGGCCATCAACAAGCTCAGACTACTTCCGGCGCTCACTGAGGTCATGGCGAAGCGTCCGCTGCATGCGGAATTCTTGGACCGAGGATTACTGTCGGTGTTAAAGAATTGGCTGGAGCCCCTCCCCGATCAATCGCTGCCAAACGCCACACTCCGCACAGCCATTCTCAAGATCCTCACAAATCTGTCAATGGACACCGGGGATGCTGAAAGGCGAGAGCAGCTCAGAAACAGTGGACTCGGGAGAGTGGTGATGTTTTTTATCGAAATCAGATGAAGAAATTGGCGCAAATAAAAGAGTTGCTAAGGCTCTCGTTGACAAATGGAGCCGCCCCCCTTTTTTCATAATCCTAGTAGTCTAGATGGTGTTGATCTCAGATATTTGGAGAATTCGCAGAGACAAAATCTAAAACGCCCGAGACCACAAGCATCTCAACCTCGTACTTCACCTGCGTGAATTGGAGTCGGATGACTTCGACCTGGAAGCCTTACAGCGGAAATTGGCGGAGAGCAAGGCGCGAAAGGCAGTAAACCCGCAATGAGTATGACTCAGATACCTGAACCAATGCTTGCAGACTTTGTCATCCGTCCTCCTTCAAAAATCGATGCAGACGACGTTAGAGCTCGTGCACAACAATGCAAAAAGGAAGGGAAGAGAGAAAGGTTGCAGAAAAATGGTAACCAAAAAATACACCTAAAAGGGGAAGCCTCAGGGATTCAAGCCCACTATTATCTGAGGCTGAACCCAACCCAAAGGAATACGCTGCCATATATTTTCTCAGTAATTCAATGCGCAGCAACCTAGTAGCATCTTATAACTGGTGCATCTTATAGTTTTTATTATTATTTTTTCAAGGTTTTAAGTTGTATTGCACATCGTCTTCATTGAGCTTTTGAAAGTTAGCTATTGTAGAACAATCAATTGCAGAGATGGTTTTTAGATGGATGAATATTTTTTACCTTCTCTAATTTAGTTTTATTTTAAAATAAAAATAAATTGAATATTGAAAAAATGAAATATATTTTATTTTATTATAAATAAAGCCAACATAAACCAACATTGTATTTTGGAGAGATTTCATTTTTTTTATGTTAGTTATTCTTAATTTAAAAATATATGTATGGTGAAATATAATGTATTTTTTTTAAATTTTTTTTGTTAAACTTCAATGATTTTATATATATAAGTTTGTCATTTTATATATTTATGAGTTTGTCATTTTTTTTGTACATATTTTACAATTTTTGTAATCTAGTTTTTATTAATTAGATGGACAGATATGTTGGAGGTTAGAGTTTAATATGATATCATACTATGAAGTCGAATAATGCTTCATTAAATCTTACCAATCTATTTAATTTTTTTAATTCAAAATACAATTTCTAAAATCCTTATTTTAAAATAAAATATCTATCAATATAATAAAATTATTTAGTATTACTTACTCTAATAGTATATATAAATAATTTTTAATATATATAAATAATTTAATTTTCATAAAATTAGGGTAATTAATATTTTTCTCTTGTACCATTTTTTATTCAATCTAAATTTGAAAATACCTATTTCAAAAAAAATAAAATTCAATACCTTTCATAACATATGTAAAGTTCACTTTGTAAACTTGCCAAAAAAAATTCTCATATAGTGCTAACCAATATAAAAAAATTGACATTTTAATTTCTAACCTATCCACCATCAATTCTTCTAAGCAATCCCTATCCTGGCTTTGAAATATGTTGTTGATAGAAGATATTTGATCCTAAATAAATGCATCATATAAGATGCCTCACACTAAGATATTTGAGAGGACATAATTTTTTTCAATGGTGTTCCCTTGGAAACATTTGGTATGAGATTAATTGAAATAGAGCCTTTGTACATAGTAAATCCAACATTAACATATATGAACAACTTTGATGCGTTCTCCCCTACACAGTAAAAAAATGCATACCAAATATTTAAAATTTGATATTGTTATGCATTATCTTTATGGAAATGTCATCGGTGCAGGAAAGATTCACAAAGATCACATATCACACTAGGCCATGGAAAATGTGTGACTTGGAACGAGAGGAGATGATGTTGAAGTGATGTTGAGAAGCCACTACACCATATTAAAATATTCTCTTTATTTCCTATTTCAATTCACCTCGTTTAGTTTTCCCTTCAATTAGTTCCTCCCTCATTTTTAATTCCTTTAAAGAAAGAATTGGAGTATTGGCTAAATCATTATAAATTCCTTTTCCTTGGTTGTCATCATCTCCTTGTTATCATCTATCAAAAGCATGAAATATTGTTTAAAGAAAGTCGAGAGACTATTAGGTTTCTCAAACTTTTAACATTTCATGGTCTCCCTTATCTCTTAGTTCCCATCATGGAAATTCAACTTTATGCCAGAAATGTAATGCATCTAGAAATGATAAGTTGGCTAAGATATTTTTTGCTTGTTATTTTCATGGAATATTGATTCTTGGGTATTTATTTATTCAATTGAGTATGGAAAATATCTCTCCCCCTCTGTATATGAGTTGGATGTCGTAGAAATCCGATTCTCTCAACCCACTATGTAGCACATGTGAAATTTGGAATATCGAGAGGGTCCTTGCCATACAACTGGAACATTTTCTCATGAAGCATCATGCCTTTCACCACCTACAAAAAAATAATTATAAAGTTCTTCATTAGCAATATTTCTGGATAACATGATTGTTTTTATATATAGTTTTACAATAATAAACTATATAAATTAGAAAAATATCAAGGTGTGTTGTGCTCAAATCATCTAGATTTTAAACAAGCATAGATCCATCTAAATTTGGATATATCATGCACTTAGAGGGATCAAATCCCTCAAGGTGCAAACCTTATTTTTGGAGTGTATAATTTGAGGACACATTTTCACCTCAAGGGATCTGAAATCATAAACCATTTAAATATTTAACTCAAGCTATTGTAGTAAACATCATACCTTCTCTCTCTTTCTCTCCAATATTAATAGGTTGAATTACTGTAACACAAAAATCAATGTACATTGTCAATATTTTTTTGTGCTTACATTGAAATCAATGCACATTGTTAATCCAATCACTTTAAAATTAATGTAACATCATACATCCAATTACATCAAATCATAAATCAAAATATACACTAAAATTAATGCATCTAATGCAAGCAATCAAATCGGATTAAAAAACAAAATCTACATTGAAATCAATGCATCTAATGCAAGCAATCAAATAGGATTAGAAATAAAAATCTACACTAAAATCAATGCATCTAGTGTAAGCAATCAAATATAATTAGAAATCAACATCTACACTATAATAAATGCATCTAGTGCAACCAATCAAATATAATTAGAAAACATTTTCATTGAAATCAATGCATCTAGGGCATGCGATCAAATATGATTAGAAATCAATGTATCTATACTGAAAAAATTGCATCTAGTGCAAGCAATCAAATATCATTAGAAATCAAAGTCTATATTAAATTCACTGAATCTAGTGCAAGAAATAAAATAGGATTAGAAATAACCATCAATAAAATAAATGCATCTAGTGCAAGCAATCAAATATCATTAGAAACCAAAGTCTATATTGATATCACTGCATCTAGTGCAAGAAATAAAATAGGATTAGAAATAACCATTTACAATAAAATAAAATAGGATTAGAAATAACCATTAAGTCCACTCTCTTGTCCTTCCTCTCTCTCTCTCCCCCATCTCTCTCTCTCTCTCTCTACCCTCCAACACTGTCGCTATCTCCCTCCCTCTCTCCCACTCCCTCTCTCGCTCTCTCCCCCCCATCCATATTTGTGTCTTCCTCTCTCTCTCTCTCTCTCACACACACACACATATCTCCCTCTCTCACTCCTCTCCTCTCTCTTCATTCTTCCTCTTCTGTCTCCTTTAATTTATCTCCTTCAATGCAAGCAATAAATTAGGCTTAGCATAATATCCCTTGTTAGAATACTGTATTGGTAAGATTGTATTGCATTGGATAGAATGGCGAAAAATCCATGAAAAATAATGGGATTATGTAAATAAGTAATTATTAATAAGTAAATAAATGGGATGAATTTACTTGGAAATAATACACTTATAAATGAGACTCTTTCCAAACAAAATCTCATTGGTAAATGAGATTGGATAGTTCCTTCATGATAATAATTCTAGATAAAATTCTAGATAAGCTTAACAGATGGAGAGAATAATCCGTTAAGTAGGTTAAGTATAAAATTTTCGCGGGAGAGAAAGGCATGCTTTTATGGAAAATCCTAGGCAAGTGGATAAAAAGATCCACAGAAGTGGGACACCCCTAAATGAAACTTTATCATGAAAGAAAGGTATTAAATACCTTTTGAAGGGATCAACAAGGGGGATTACAATAAAAATCCCCCATGGGTCACTATGATGATGATAGATACCACGATGAAGAAGGATAATTAGTTTTCGATCCAGATATGTTAGATGAACATGGAGACGAAGAATTAGAATGGCAAGAGAAACCATAATTTCTTCATCTTATTTCATCTTATGTCAGACGAGCAAAGCATAATTATATAACTCAAAGAAGATAATAAACTAATAGATGTATGACACACCATTTTCTAAGGAATAACACAAAACAAAACCTTATCTTCCTTTCACCGCGTACTTATCCTCTAAATGCCCAATTCATTCCGTTACAAAAAACTGCATTTTCTCTGCACTCACTATAGTAGTAGCACAAAAATGGTTTGGTCAGGCCCATACAAAGCTCCTCACCTTCCTCTAGTTAGGGGCCACCACTCTCTCGAGTCATTTACTAATTCCCAACATCTTTGGACAGGTAATATTCCATCTGGGTTTAATAAATATAATTTGTAATTAGCTACACCACAACTTAATTAATTATTAATGGTCCCTCCGTATTGGGACTGGATGAATGAATCAACTTCTAAATATCTTAGGGTGGGGTAAGAATCTTATCCATAATAATTTTACTTCACATATTCCACAAAAGGTGAGGCACTGCATGAAGTGCAGAGAGAAAATACTCTTACTCGAAGGTGAGTTTCCCAAGAAGTGGTCTCGGGTCGATCACAAAAAGCTTCTAAGATGAAATTTGATATATAAGACCTTGGGTTGTGGTGGTTTAGAGGCATAATCTCCATCGGGTTTGAGAAATTTCATTTTTCATAAGTCAAATAACTTACTTAATGCATTTCATGGGATTCCATTGATTATCCCATCCAATATCCATCTCTGGGGTTTGGTTGTAGTTCCTAAATAAAAGAAGGAAGTTCCAACGATCTATCATGTCCAAAATAAGTAGGGGTATGGTATTTCAACCTCCCAAATATGTAATTTGAAGATATTTTCCCTCCCTGGTTCAATTGGCTTTTCCCCACCCTGTCCCCAAACCTATGCAATGTTGACCCTAATGCTATAATATTTTGAGGCATGCCCTTAGGTTCTATAGCAGTCGCTATCCTAGTATTTTTTTTCTTCTTCCCCCTTTGCTATCTACCTTTCCCTCTAAGAGATCAAGAAAACTTCCTTTTATGCATGGAAGTTTCTACCTTCATAAGTATAAGGATCCACATGATGTACAATTCAAGGATTATTCATAGATTAATGAGGTAATTTAGATTAAAAAACTAGCTTAATTGGCATGCTATTAAGATGGAAAGACATAATTTTAAATCCACATAAAACATTCTTAATAGTATTATATTCCATAGCACATTATTCTTTTTGATGGAAAGATCTCATTTTAAATCCACATTGTTCTCATACAAAAGTAGCCTCGTACTTGGGTGAATCACTAAGTGGTTTTCCCTTCTTAAGTTATTAGCACATATTTAATAAGTATGTAGCGGATGAGACTCGTTCAAAGATAATATGTAGAATCTGTATATAACAAGGTATATCACAGTTCACTTTGTGGGCACCACCCCATCCCATCCCCCCAAAAAAGGAAAAACACCCCTTGCTCCTAACCATTCCATATTTGTTAGTGACCTCATTACAGTGACAAATTTTGGGGTGGTTGTCTTTCCAATATGGAAATGGGCCATAATCTAAGATGTACAAGTTTCTGGAATGAGGGAATGTGAGAGACATGGGTATGAGTGTATGGAATATCTAGAGGCTTTGCCTAAATTTCAAGGGCATATAAGGTTTGAAGTTGATATATATATATATATATATATATATATATGTTTGAGGTGTGAACATCAATTTTTATCATCTTTCCAATAATTTTTTACTTTCATTCCAAATTCCGAATGACCACAAATGTCTCTCATAGTTCATTCTTTAACTACTTCTCCATAGCCTCTAAGATGAGCCCTACATCTTTGCAATCTACGCATAATTTTTTTTGTACTCCTTTAACTGATCCAAAATTTTAGTAGGTTGGTTCTATTATTTATCACTGTGAAGGTGCTCAGAGGAATTTTTCATCATTTTCCTGGAGCTCATACTTAGACTAAAGAATTAGGGTAAATCAAAGTTTCCCATGAGATGATACCTATTTCTTATAGGCGTTGGTAATAAATTATGGATCATGAGAATACATAGGGTGGTATGGATTTTTTTCTTTGCAAACCCCTCAATTATTTTATGTTGGTTCTCCCACCAATGCCTCTTGAATTATTTTTATCAACTCTAATAATTTTAAGGTTCTCCCTCTCAGTGTATTTATTAAGTATCCAATCTACAATTTTATTGGTTGAAATTCTACTATGGCCAAAAGATATGTTCATCATGGCCTTAGCTTGTTCAATTTAGGTTATATTATTTTTTATAAACTAATCACTTTAGCTTCCCATGGATTATACAATTAGAATGTCAATGAGTAATTTGGAGCCAAATTCAACCTCTACTGAATAGATTCTATTCCCCATAAAAACTGGGATCATTTTTGTTGAAACTCCAACAATTTTACATATACATGTTTATGCCACACCGTCCCTAGTAGTCTATCCTTTCAGGGATAGTGGTAAAGTTTATTTGAAGTAATTCTTACTGTGTACTTTTGGAGAGATGGAAATTGGATCACATCCACTTTAGTTGCACTAAGAAAAATCAGATGTCCATGCTAATATCTTGGAAATGGGTGGTCATTGTAGTTTCTGTATTTCCACATGATGAGAAATTAAATATAGATAATGCATTGACTTCATGAATATGAAATTCACACACATCCATCTAGATTCTGGTTTGATATTGACCCGAGGGTTCCTAAGCTTGAGGATCCATCAAATGCACACAAATCGCTCAGTTTTGAAATATAGAAATATGAGATATGAAACTTCAAGCTTCAAAAACTAGGAAGTGCATCTGAGACCTGAGCCTATATAGATTTTTTCCCGATGTAGGGGCTGTAGAGCATGAAACACATCCAAATTATTGACTCGTTTATGGGAGTTATTGGGTTTATTAATCATGAGGAGCTAGGAATGGATTTTGGAATCAAATGGAAAGAAGAGAAATTACAACAAGACCATGAAGAAAGATTCCTATGCATTGTGTAGTGGTTCTCTAACACCTAAAAAATGTGGAAACATTAATTTTTGGGGGTTTAGATGTATTTCTTTCAAGAAATTTAGGATAAATGATTGTAATCTCTGTGTATAAGGGGAGAATTCTGCCTCTATGTAAAAAAGACAAAGAAATAATGTGCTTAGAGGAGCCTTAGTATGCCCGTGGAATTAATCATTGGAAGGAAACCATGGTTTGTACCTATGTTTTGCATTAAAGATTAGAGGAGGAGCGAATAAATAAAGAGGTTGTGTATTCATGTTCATTTATGATCTACTAGAATTAGGTGTTAAATCTCTCTTTATTCCTCTAATTATAATGTTGTGTGGAAGAATGTATTTCTTAGTTTCTAATAACACTTTCTCAGATCTTGAGAAGTATTATTGGACTTACCTGTAGGCTAGAACAGGGTGTGTAAATCTACACATGTGAAGACTAGAGGAGTCTTCATCAGTTTTGCATATTTGTGCCTATAGAAGCTAGAGGATCCAAACCCATTTGGAGTTAGTTCCATATTTGTGTAGTGTACATTAAAAAAAACTACATTTGTTTCAATATTAGAGAAACCCAAAAAACATCCCAGAGGGGAATCCATTTCAACTGGGAAAGGAGAAGCATAAGGAATGTTGGAATTAGAATGATGCAGATGAATCAATGTGAATATGAGTGGTAATCAAAGCCTAATTCAAGTAGGATGAGTAAGAAGATGAACAAGAGAATGTTAGAATCCTTATTGGAGGTGTTGATCCCACAAAAAGTTAGCATCCTTGGTCTCATGTAATTAGTATCAAAATATTATCTTTCAATTTTATTAGTAGGAGTAATAAACAAGTTTCCACTGATACACAAATTTTGTGGATCCATGCATTGCCATAAGATTCACACGTTGTTATAGAATTGGTGTGATGCTGCATAATTTCTAAAGACAAGTACATGTGAATTAATTGGGAAATTCAAAGGGAGATTCACCATGCACTACCCTTGGGAGTTCATTGAGACAACTCATGAGGAGGTGAAGTGCCACTAATATTTTTGCACTACCATGTGAAATAAAAATTTGAGAGTGAGTTGTAAATCTAGTGAATTAACTGAAGAGAGTTTAGTTCCAACAATTTTCAATGGGAGAAGAGAAGGTTCAATTCCAATTCTGAAATAGGAGAGAAGGTTCAACTCCAACTCTACAATAGAATAAGGGGTTCAACTCTAACAAAATAAAATAAGAAGAATATAATGAATACCAACTCATTTTTAGGGAAGTTTAAGAATGATTGGAAATTTGATCATGTTAGTCTAAAACAATATGAATTGTTGAGAGACTACAACCTTTAGATTGCATTTTAAAAACCCAAATTGACATATTTATATTCAATAAGGGGTTAGGTTTTTTTTTTTTTTTTTTTTTTTTAATGTTGTTCCATTATTAATTTATATCATATTTAGTTGTTTAGCATTTGTATATTGTGATTGCTTAAGTGCACTACTTTTGTGGTCATTTCACTCTGCGAGTGCCAGTCTAGTTCTTTTTTTGTATTAGGGAATTATAGAACCATATCATGCATCAGGTGGTATTCGAGAAAGGTTTAACTTTGGTTCAAAATTTTTAGAATTATTAGAACTAATTCTCTCTTGAAAGTTGGTTTCCAAAAGATCAATTATTGTGTAACTGTGGTAGCAAGGAAATAGGTAGAGGGTTGTTTCAACTTGAATTTACTGGAAGAAGAGTGGCTGGAGTTAGTGTAGAAATAAAATGAGTTCCTAACAAATATAAATATTCTCCCCTCTTTATATTTAAGGACTCCACCAACCCTTGCCAGCCCAAGGTTACATCTGGTTGCTACGTTAAAGTGAATTTTAATCATCTCATCCTTAGTATATGATGAAGTTACATATGGTGTCGGATGTAGTGATATGTAGGTAAGTAGTGTCAAAACAATCCCTAAGTTTGGTAGTGCGCAAAAAGCACCCAAAAGAGTGGTGTGAATATGCGAATGAAGCAGCTGGAATGTTTTGGATGCTGTCAAATCCATTAGTGTGAATTTCAAAACATTTCATTACTGCTTTGAAGCCCATGAGTATGGGTCCCCTGAAACTTGAAGTAGTTCTTATGTAATCATGGTTGTAAATTTGTAATCCACAATTTTCTTGCATTTTGTAGGAAGTACAATAGATATATTATATTATAAGTTATATTTTACATTTTTCCTTAATTTAGTCCCTCCAATTGTAGGGATGCTAGTATTAAAATTTAATTAGATATGATAGAAGTTATCTTTGATGTATATGTGGAATGATTTCTTAATTACCTTACATACATTCTACTTGTGGTTATATAGGTTGATTTCTACACTTGGTCATGAGTTCGTATTTTAGTGTGTCACTCTCTTAGATCACTTTATAGTGTATCATGTGGATTATGCACTGAGGACGATGTTGCATAGGGGGACTTGTCCCTAATTTTGGGATGCATCCTCTGGATTTTCCCCTCCTTGGGGATTGCAAGTGGAAAGTCCCTATTTTGAACAAGACATCTTTGAGGATGTGCAATCCTCTCCCACATTGTCTAAATGTTTCTTTCCAGAAAATGGGATGTTTGGGAGACATATTATGATTGTTTTTGGGACTTATCCCAGATCCTCTATATGGTTCTTGCAAAAAAAAAAGGGAGTTCTGGTAATTCTGTTGGGATGATGTTGAGGAAATTTGAATACCCACTATCGAAAATAGTGCCCATTTGGTTCCAATTATAAAATAAAAATATTCACCAAGTGGTTTTACATTAAAACCTAGACAAAGGTTATCTATGCATTACATGCCTGAATACTACATAGTATGTTTTTGTAATGAGGGCTAATTTCCTTCATAGTCTTGACTCCCATGTTTGGTAGGTTTGTGTATCATATATCAACTCTTTCTTTTGGGTGGGTTATAATATCTATGTAGACAAGATCTTTAAGATCTATTATCTAAGAATTGTTACTTTTATTGAGTTACAATAGATCTATTATATATGTTCTAGAATCTTTGTTTTTAAATTTTATATTTCTTTTAAATTTTATTTTTAAAAAATATTTTTTGCTGTCCCATTGAAATTTGGGGTTAACTTCTAGCCATCTGTGAAACCCTTCCCCTCGCCCCCATCCATGAAACACCATGCAAAATATACCAATTTTTTCACAAGTTGTAGTATTTTGTATGAAGTATATTAATTTATTCAAAAATTAGATATTTCCCCCTTTTTCCAACTTATCATTTGAAAGTTGACATCATTTGACTTTCCTCCCTTGATTTTCTCCTTGGGTTCACCATGCATAATTTCTCTAGTTACTAGTTTACCTCACATCTTCCTTCTTTATTTTCCATTCATTCATTTTTTTCAAAGTTATAAAGTAAAATAAAATGGATATGGAATTGTATCTCGGGTTCTATTAAAAATGCCATCTTATTTTCTGAGTTTTCCATTTTCACTTAAGGCCTTCAATAAATGGAAGCACACCTCAATACAATATGTAGAATCAAAATTTGAGGCTTTGTGAAAATGAACCAATTATTTATTCCTTATATTTATTGGATTTTGATGGATGGGGATAGTGGTGGACCATGTTTCTATGCTTTGCGTTTAAGTTGTCTATTTTTTCCATTGTTCCCATGCATTTAGTTTTCCAAAGTTATAAAGTATATGAAAATTGTATCTTGGGTGCTATTATAACTGCCATCTTATTTTGTGAGTTTTCAATTTTCACATAAGACCTTCAATAAATGGAAGCACATATCAATACAATATGTAGGATCAATATTTGATGCTTTGTGAAAATGTTTCAATTATTTATTCTTTATATTTCTTGAATTTTATTGGATTGGGTCATAATGGCGGATCATGTTTCAATGCTTTTCTATTTTTTTGTTTTTCGAGTTGTTGTAGAATAGTGAAACTACAAATTGTTATATGGTTTATAGATAGTTAGCTCAAGATTGAATTTTTTCAATCAGATTTCTTGATATGGTAGTTAGCTTGTTCAACATAAAACTTATTCATATGGTGTTGATGTATAGGGAGATGTTTTGTACCTAGTCCTTGAGACAAAGAATGCTATCACAATGTCAGGAGACATTGGTGTGGAAAAAAAAACATTGATCAAGAGCCACCTCGAAACATTTAGGCAAAGAGTTTCAACTTTCTTATCCTTATGTTTTTCACTATGATAGGTAGGTGAGGAAATATATATCTTATTAATGTGATTTCGTAAACATATGTTTGGAAGTGAAGGATGTTTCATTGGGGTTCTTGTTTAATTATAACTAAAAGTTGACTTCTTGAAATCTAGTTGACTTCTATACAATTATGATCTCACTTTAAGTATAATATTCTTATTGATACATGAATTTCTTACAATATTTGTCTACATTTTTTCTTCTATGTTATTGATATTTATATGCTCAACAAGCCAATACCTAAATGGGTAGGGCCTATACTCTCCTTAGGGTACATATAGGTTAGCTAATGGGGTATTACCATTCACCCTCCCCATTGTGATCATGGAAAATTCCCAAATCATGGTGATTGCAATATAGAGTTCTCAAAGAGGTTGGCATTAACCTCATAAGCCATGATGAGAACATGGGTGTGTAATAAGCACAAAAGTATGTTCAAGATCTGAGTCTCACCAAATTCAAATAAAAATCAATTTGCACTTTTTCAAATTTCATATTGTCAAATATAAATTAGAAAATTAGTTTAGTAAATGGTTTTTTGAAAATTTTGAGCGACAATAGGATTAATTGGTAAAAATTTATAGCAGAAAATTGTGATGTGGTGAAAGAACAAATGAATTCCTTGGGCTTTTGGTTAATGCATCTTTTCTTTGTAAAGAAGGTTTTTAATATTGAATGAATGTTTATGAAATCTAGAAAGATCAATTTTTTTTTTCTTCTTGTTCTAAACTTGTTAGTTTGAAATCATGCGCATTGCTCCCTTTATCATCCTCTTCAGGGTACTCTGAAAAAAATGGTAATAAATGTTGCATTTTTCTTGTGTAAATCTTGAGATTTGATTCTAATTTCTACCTGTCTTTTTCCTTATGCAATTAAATTAGGGCTCTTAATTTTTATTCCTTTTTCTTATTATGTCAATATAATTTTAATCTATTTCAATTATATAGATTTGTTTTCTGCACACATTCCTCTTACACTGTTGTTTTGTATATGCAGTTATACATGATTCCCGAGAGTAACCAGAAAAGGGATCTTCATCTTTACCGGGCATTGAATTTTCCTCTTGAGTGGAGAATGGATAATGTTATTCTTAAGAATTTTCTTGTAGAAATTTTCTTGATCTACTATAATGAAAAATATTGGATTTTTGGATTAGATGTTAGTCAGTTTGGTGCAATAAAAAATGGAGAGTTGGAAATTTGGTATGCTAATTCACCTCTTGTCTCTTAAAACATGTAACTTAGTTTTCATAATTATTCCTAATATTTTTTCTAAAGGTTGAATACTAAGTTCCTAAGGTGTTATTTCCTATTGTTACGTTTTATTTTATTTCATTATACAGATCATCTAGCCACATGGTGGCCACTATCTCCCAACTAAAGAAAACTTGTTCGAGTTTCTAGTAGGGATTCCTATGGTTTTTAATTTTTTGATTCTATCACCTCATGGTTATTTTGGGCAAGAAAATGTTTTAGGAATTCCAGACAAGACAACGGTGGAGAGGTAAATTTTTTTTTTTTAATAAATTGCAACATCCATTCCATGATATCCTCTCTTTATTGTTTGATTGTATTTTGAATGTTCCTTTGATTTTTTTTTTTGTCTTTTAAATATGAAATTGAAAATAATTGGCATCATGTCCATTTAAACAAAAACCAAAGCTTGAAGATGAAATTAGTATTACACTTAATTGATTGAAATTGTTTTAGTTTTTTTTTGTTAAAATATTTTCATGACTATTAGAAAAGTTTAATTTCATGTTGTTATTTGGGCACATGTTGTTTATATACTTTACCAAGTTCATGTGTTAGAGAATGAAATGTTGTTGCGAATAAAACAACAAGGATTGGACATCACACCTCATATTAGTTGTTTTCATAAGTTATCTACAACTTGAGCTTTTTAGAATGTAACTTAGTTAACATGATTGTGCCTAATATTTTACTAAAGGTTGAATACTAAGTTACTTAGTTGTTTTTTCTATGGTGACCTTTTATTTTCTTTGTTTATATAGGTCATCGGGCCACATAATGGCCATTATCGCCCAACTGAAGAAAACTTGTTCAAGTTTCTTTGTTTTATGGGGAAAAATAATTTCGACATTGTTGATGTTGAGGTATGTGTAGTATAAATCCTTTATAGTATACTTTAGTTTATATTCTAGTGTTAATCGTCTTTCATGCCTTATACTTTTCATTGTATCTTTTTTTCTCATTCAGAAAAGGAGCTTGGTATTGATGGTAAGAAGTAGAAATTGAAGAAAGAGGAGAACAATAACACTAGGGCAACAAATGAAAAAACAAAGAGAAGAGAATGAATCTAATGATACCCTTAGAGCCAATATCCCACATAAGGCTACACATAGATACTAATGGTCATGTCTTCAAAGTTGGTGAATTCACCTGCAATGACTTGGAAACACAATGATAATGTTTTGAAGCGATGAAACAATATTTCATGTGTAAATTGTAGTCCAACAAATAATAAATTGGAAACACATATTGTAATGCTTGACATTTCATATAATATAATTTTTGTGGTTAAAATTATTTATAGTTGCACTTGATATTATTTAGTATTGTAAGTAACTTATGTAACTTTGTGTTTTCATATTATATGAACATGCACATTGCATGACATTTTTTAATTTAGTTGCAAAATCATACTAATTAATTTATGTTGATTAATAATGAGCACATAAAATCAATATAAAACTACTAAATTAGTAGTTTATATTGATTAATGATGAACACAAGTAAAAGTAACATATGACTAAATTATTAGTTTATAATGATTATTAATGAAATGAATATAAACTACTAAACTAGTAGTTTATATAATGAACATGAAACTACCAAGAAAATATAAATGACTACCGCAAATGATAAATTTGTGATTATAAATTACAACTACATTTTGCATATATACGAATCTTAGTAGTTAATTTATAGTATCTTATAACGCGACCGAAATTTAGTCATATTTCTTTAGTCATTAATTGGTTTCAAGTGATGACTAAATTTTGCATATATATGACTATTAGTAGCTAATTTATAGTATCTTGTAACACAACCAACATTCTGGTCATATTTCATTGGTCACTAATTGGTTTTATAGGGTGATCATATAGTAATATTTTTAGTTTTATATTTGGTCATTAATTTGGAAATTAATGACTAAATCAACATTATGGCATCATAGGCTCAGACACATGAGTGAGAAGGGGATGAAGATTCTTCACTCAAGAAATTTTTTGTCGGGTTTGAAGAATATTGATTTGGATTTCTGTGAGAATTGTATTTATGGAAAATAGAAGAGAGTCATATTTATTAGAGTTGGGAAAGAAAATAAGAGCGAAAAATTAGAGCTTTTGCATATAGATGTATGGGTACCTGCTCATTTATCATCTCTCGGTGGCTTTCGTTATTATGTTACTTTTATTAATGATGAAAATAGAAAAACTTGGATTTATTATATTCAGAATTATGTATTTGATACTTTCAAGAAATGGAGATCTTTGCTTGATATTGAGACATGAAAAAAGTTGAAATGTCTGAGATTAGACAATGGAGGTGAATATTGTAGAAAAGAGTTTTATAGGTACTGTTTAGAGCACCGAATTCACAAAGAGAAGACAATTCCAAGAAAACCACAAGAAAATGGTGTGTTAGAAAGGATGAAGAAGACAATCATGGAGCGTGCAAGGTGCATGAGATTGCATATAGTTTTGCCTTTACAATTTTGGGAAGATGTTGTAGATATCATTGTTTATCTAATAAACAGAGGTCCTTCAAGTTCCTTGGATGGTTGTATTCTAGAGGAGGCATGGACTAGTAAAAAGGTAAACTACTGTTGTTTAAAGCCTTTTGGTTGTGAGGCCTTTGTCCATATTAATAAAGAAAATAGAACAAATCTTGATGCAAAATCAAAGAAATGTACCTTTATTGGATATGGTGTTAATGATTTTTTTTTATCGCTTATATGATTATGAAAATAAAAAAATAATTAGGAGTAGAGATGTAATATCCAATCAAAAGGTCTTATATAAGAATTAGTTGTAGGAAAAGAAATAGAAAAAAGCAAAAAAAGGATGCACAGTTCTTGATGAGATCATAGAAAAAGAAAAGGTGCCTAAAATAATAATAATCAACAACCACAAAAATAATAACTACCACAACAACAACATGCACCTCAAACACCTAAAAGTGGTGTCAGAAGATCTACTAGGATAAGTAGGCCCCCTGAACAATAATCTCCTTCATTATATTATTTATTGTTGACTGATTGTGGTGAACCCGAATGTTATGAAGAAGAAATGCAGGTCAAAACCAGGAATAAGAGGGAGCTAGCCATGAAATAAGAGATGGAATCCTTAATACATAACCGGACTTGGGACTTAGTCAGATTTCCTGCATGTAAAACAACATTGCAGAATAAATGGGTTTACAGGATGAAGGAAGAAGATGGAGGAAAACATAGATACAAAGCTAGACTATTGGTGAAGGGTTTTGCACAGAAGAAAGGTACTGAATTTGATGAAATAATTTCTCATGTTGTTAATATGACTTCAATCAGAACTATTTTAAGCCTTGTAGCAGAAAAATATTTGTGTCTTGAGCAGTTAGATGTAAAGAAAACATTTCTCCTTGGAGACTTGGAGGAAGATATCTAAATGCAGCAACCACAAGGATATGAGGTCAAAGGTAAGGAAAAATTAGTGTGCAGGTTAAAGAAGGGTTTGTATGGCTTAAAACAGGCTCCAAGCTAGTGGTATCTAAAATTTGACAGGTTTATATTTGAACAAGATTATACTAGATGTCGCTCTGATCATTGTGTTTATCTGAGAAAGAAAAATGGTGGTAGTTATATTATATTGTTATTATATGTAGATGACATGCTTGTTGTAGGGTCTAACATCCATGAAATAAATGTGATCACAAGAAAATTGGAAAATTCATTTGCAATGAAGGATTTGGGAGTTGCAAAAAAAATCCTTGGTATGTGAATAAATAGAGACAGGAAAAAACAAAAATTAAGATTGTCTCAGAATGAGTACATACAAAAGGTGTTGAAAAGATTTAATATGCAGAATGAAAAACTATTTAGTACATATTTGGCTAGCCATTTCAAACTTAGTAAGGATATGTGCCCTAATACCCAAGAAGAAATGGATTATATGCCTAAAGTTCCATATGCATTAGAAATTGGAAGCTTAATGTATACATTGGCCTGCACAATGCTTGATATCGCACATGCAGTGGGAGTTATAAGCATGTACATAAACAATCAAGGAAAAGAACATTGGATGGCAGTGAAATGCATTCTTAGATATTTGAGAGGTACCACAAATCAAGCATTATGATTTGGTGGTTAAAACATTGCTCTATAGGGATATGTTGATGTAGATATGGTAGGTGATAGGGATAACACGAGGAGAAATATAGGGTATGTATTTATTGTAGGTGGAATAGTTGTCAGTTGGGTTGAAAAAATGCAAAGTGTTGTTGCACTTTCAACAACAAAAGGAGAGTATGTTTTTGCTACAGAGGCTAGTAAAGAAATGATTTGGTTACAAAGGTTTATGGATGAATTGGGTAAGAAGCATGAGATGGGAAAGTTATACAGTGATAGCTAGAGTGTCATTCATCTTGTAAAGAACTCAAAATTTCATTCTAGGACTAAACACATATAGCTCAAGTACCATTTCATATGATCAATATTGGAATATGGACAATTGAAGCTAGAAAAGATACACACTAGCCAAAACCCTGCAGATATGCTAACAAAGGTTGTAACCAAGGATAAACTGAGATTATGCTCAATTTCAATTGGTCTTCAAGTATGATGATGAATATGAGAGACAACCATGTCTAAAGTAGAGTAATTTTCTAACAAATGAAGCAATAGTGGAGTTGATTCAATCAGTCTCCAAGTGAGATATTGTTGGGTGTGGAGCCTGATTATCTTCCTTATTTAGATGTATTATCACGTTGGACCCTTGTTCTAAATGGGGTGGCAATGACGCCCATCGTTTGATCGCCATCAGGGGGGTCTAGTGGGGGGTGACAACGACCTTTTGGAGCCCTCCCTTGGCGAGGGGTTTCGGGGGCAGCATCCTCGAAGCTAAAAACATATGTAAAATTTCCCTGTAAAATATTGTAATTTCTAGTCAATCTGGGCCATTCATTAGGTAGATAGTCTGACAGTAGAAGTTATGTTTAATTTATGGTTTTTTTTCCCTAGAAGGAAACCCCTTTGTTTTATGAGGGTGGTGTACTACTTCTGTGTAGGGGAGTATAATATGAGCGAGAAATAACAAGGGGGATTGTGTGAGAGAGAAGAAGATATTACAACGGATCTGCTGTAGGTTATGTCTCTTCATTTTGCTGGATAATATAAAGGAAGAAATGGCTGTTTCCGTGGACGTAGCCCAAATTAGGTGAACCAAATATATCCATGTCTCTCTTGTTTTATATGTTTTATGTGTTTGTATTTCCACATATTTTATGTGTTCCATCGCTATGTAATATATAATTTTATAACATCTTTGAACGATATTTAAATTTAATAGAAAATACTGAAAATGAACACACACATGCTAAAAGATAAAAACACATCTGAAAATGAAATGAAATGTAGGACCTATTATGCTTTAATGCAACACTCTTTTGCATAGACCATGCATTCCCTACAACCTTTTCCTATTATGGATGGTCATTCATATCCTTTTACACATCTATCAATAAAATTGTGTAGCATACCTCTAATTACACTGTGAATATATATATATATATATATATATATATATATATATATATATATATATATATATATATATATATATATATATATATATATATATATATATATATATATATATATATATATATATATATATATATATTTACTTACTTTGATTTAACCCATTCGCATATTCTCAACATCCTGAACACAATTCCACTCTTGTACATAAATTGATCTATTGTAGGATTATTTGCTCTATTTTTTTTTTGTATATTACCTCATGGTCATTCTTGAACATATGGTAACCACCTCCAAACTTTAGACATCTAACTTAAAACATGATCAAATATGTGTGTGTGTGTGTGTTTTGTTGGCCACATTACCATGGGAACGTTTTAAGGATAACCATTTACATGTATATAAAATGATCCATACTAACATGTGTTAGAGGGATGTAAGCAGTTTCTCAAAACATGAAGAGAAAAAAGGGATTATCACAATGGGAAGCTTAAAATGTTACAGTGTAGGTAATTCGTATTGAGTAACGTAGAAAATTATTTAACCATGAAACACATCTTTTGTTTGTAAATTTCCCATTTTTTGTTAACTCATATAAAAAATCAATTATCACACTCATCATTGTTCAGAGTATATGAAAATAAGCAAAGAATATAAAATATTGGTGAAGTTAGTTTCTTCCCGTAATGATGTCCTTGATAGCTCTTTTCCCCAAAAAATTACAAGGTGTAAAATTGACTCAGGCTTATTAAAAATAATAATTTGGATAATATATGAGAAATAAAATCAAATATAATCTTGTATTAGAGATGAAGAATTTTTTTGAGGAACTTGACATTCAGTACCATTTGTTGCCTCATGAAATCCATATGAATTTTGTTGGCTCAGCCACAAATCAATTTCCATTGCAGTGCTAACATTTGAAAACTTGGAAAGTTAATCATTACATATTTATTTTGGGGTTCTATGCAGGATAGGTCTGGCCAAGGATGCCCCTATGAGTAGATCTATTCTTTTCACATGAGAAGGGAGAATTAAGCTAATGGAATTGACTCATTTATCCTACACATTTACATTTATTTATGTAGTTGAATGTTTGGTCCTTTTTATGGTTCAATTCTCTTAATTTGACACAATGGTATCAAAGTTTGAATTGGTGGTGTCTTATATTTCATTGTTTAGGACAATTCTAACAATTGTTATCTTGGAAGAGGAGAGAATTTCAACCTTGGAAAATTTTATATTAAAAATCATATAACAAGTTAGAACATTCTAGAAATTTTGATCGATGATTTAGTTGGCAGGCTATGTACAACAAGGCAGAGGGTGAGATAAAATGGGAACATTGTGTTAGTATTAAGTTTTGTCAGTGTTTATAGCCCTAAATGAAGATAGCATGGAGCTCTTGGAAATGTGTTGGAAATTCATAAATGGTCTACACTAGATTTGTAAGTGTTCAGAAGTCTTGTTAGGATGGTTGAAATAAGTTCTAGGAACCCATGGAAGATTTTTTAGCAAGGGGTATTTCATGGGTATGAGTAAGGTCATTCAAAAAAATATTGTCAACTCTAAGGATTGTATAGCTAAACATTGCAATTAATCAAGAGGATTCCCATGATAAGTTGGGAATCAAGGATTGGAATTCATTAGAAGATATCATATGATGAGAATATCTATTGTATATGTGCATGTTGTTTTATGGAAACAACCAAACTCATAAGTTATCCAGACTTAATTGAAGAGTGCCATTAGGGGAATTTCGAGGTCTAAAATGGACCTCCTACGAGAAATGTACAACCAAAATAAAATTTATAAGAACCAATAGGATTCAATATGATGATGTCAACCATGGGGGATGATTCACCATTTTTGTAGTAAAAAGTAAAAATATTAAAAATTAATAAAATGAGAAAGCTACTTTTTCAACTCGTATTTTCAACTTATCTCCCTAAGTTTTCACTCAAATTTCAAGCGGGAGTACTCGTCGGATGTATAATTTAACTCCTCATCCCAAGAATACCCTTGTTTCATACTTTCAATTGACCCTACTACACGAAAAATGAGAAAGACAAGAAAAAACATGATTGCAATCACTTTTTTCATGTATTTCTCAATTTTCATATAGAATATTATATCAAAAGTATGCAACATGGGTACTCCTTGGATGAGGAATCGAATTCTGCATCCAATGAGTGTTCCCTCTTGAAATTGGAGTAAACACATAGGGAGATAAGTTGAAAATACAAGTTGAAAAAATAGATTTTTCTTTATTCCCTCTAAAATTTGATGATGTAATCTAATATTATTTTATTATTTCCACCATTATTTTATAATTTCCTTAGGAGGCCCATTTTAGACCTCAAAATTCCTCTAATGATTTTTTTTGTGTTGAACTCTCGCATTGACACATAGGATACTAGTATAAAATTCCATTCTCAATCTTTAAATATATTTCTACACAAGAAATTCCTTTGAGTGTTCAACAAAATTACATTGTCCTATTGCAGAATTTTTAGGCTTGTAAACCAATGTTGCAAAAATTATTAAGAGATTGCAGGATGCAAACATCTGGTATTGTGATTAGGTTGATGGCGTACACAAGTTCCTTGGAAATATACAAAGGGATCTTACAAACAAGAAAACTCTGAAAGGAATATTTGAAAGAAGGTTTATGGGAGCCTGTAGAAAATAGTAGGAGTTATTGTAGAGGAGAACTGAAACTTGTGGTTTACGACGACAAAGTGTAGTTGTGAATACAACTATGGAGAGAAAGTTGGTTAGAACATGTGGAAGATTGAAATTTGAAACCAAGATCAATTACTAGAAAAATATAACTCGCCATATTGGTTACTGTAAAAATTTTAAAATTTTTGGCAACACATATATTTGTCTATTGTTCATCTCCATAAAATTGTTCTTTCTTAATGATTTATGGCTATCCTATCACCTTGTAGATTACTAATTTTTTAGTGAATAGGATCTCCTTACAAGTCATAGTTAGAACACAGGCACTTAATAAGTCATAAAGTTATCTTGAAACTTCAATACCACCAACTCAAAATAAGAAAAATGTAGGATTCATAGTTATACCTTTTTTCAATCTACTTACCTTCTTTGTTGACGACTCTCCTCTATAGCCTGACAGTTTCTTACATTTTTTGTAAGCCTTTATAGATTACTTTTTCATTCCCTTCTTAGAATTTCAAAATAATCTAAAATCTTCATGAGTATTAAATTGTTGAATTTACATAATGGACTTGGAGATATGCTTTTTAAAATTTAAATCAAGGTTCTTTATTCTTAAATTGTTATCATATATATGCACATAGTTTTTGTGTTATTTTTTGCAGTGTTGGTGCAAATGGAACTTCTTCTATTAATGGTACTATCCTTGGCAATGTGACATTACCTTTGACTAGGAAAACTACTACTTTAAATAGTTATGCACCCCACCTTCAATCAAAAATTCATCCAATTTATTTTCCTATTGTCACCCTTCCCATTCTACTTTGGAATCTACCAATCTTGTAGGAAAATTTTTTTATATTATTGATGAATCTTTGAAAAGAACATGGAATTCTTCAATTTTTAACAAAGAAATATGTAATTATAGAGTTTGGATATATGTTTGGAGAGAAATATTTCTTAGAAATGAAATATTTCATCATTTTGGGAAGGGAACATTGCAATTGCAATTTTTACAAAGAGTACACATTCATTATTGTAGAAAAAATAGAGTTATCATAACCTACCACCATTCATTGATAGATATTATGTATATGTATTGTAATATGTGTACAACTATCATTTTTATTGATTAAATGTAGGACTGGTGAGAATGGTACTCATTTATTTGTTAGTTGTATGCCATTTGATGACAAGTGATACTAAGCCTTATTATGAAATTGACTTTGATGTTATTTATTGATAAGTAAGAATGGGCCTTTCATAAGTAAGTGTTAAAAATTATTGTCGGACAGTTGAAATGAGTTCTAGGAACCTATGGAAGGATTTTTAGCAGGGGGTAGTTCATGGGTATGAGTAAGGTCATTCAAGAAAATGTTTTCAACTCTAAAGATTGTATAGTTCAACATTGAACTTAATATAGAGGATTTCCATTAGATGTTGGGAATCAAGTATTGGAATTCATTAGAAGATATCACATGATGGGAATATCTATTTTATAAGTGCATGTTTTTTTATGGAAACAAGAAAACTCATAAGTAATATAGACTTAATTGAAAGAGTGCAATGTCTATGTGTTGAAATATATCATTGACACATAGGAGACTATTATAAAATTACATTATCAATCTTTGAATTTATTTCTACACAAGAAATTCCTCTGTGATTTCCACATAATCGCACGATCCTATTGCATAATTTTTAGGACTTGTAAACCACTGTTTCAAAAATTATTAAGATTACAGGATGCCGAATTTTAGTATTGTGATTAGGTCGATGACATACACAAGTTCCTTGGAAATTTACAAAGGGATCTTGCAAAGAAGAAGAATACTAAAGGACAATTTTTAAAGAAGGTTTATGGGGGCCTACAATAAATAGGAGTTATTGTAGATGGGAACTGCAACTTGTGGTTTACGACTACAAAGTGCAGTTGTGAATACAACTATGGAGAGCAATTTGGTTAGAACATGTGGAAGGCTGAAATTGGAAACCAATTTCAATTACTAGAACAATATAACTTCCAATGTTTGTTAGTGTAATTTTTTTTAACATGGCTATTGCAACAATCATTGTACTATAGATATAATGAAGCATTAACATTATGAAAGAATGTAAGCACATTGTGACATTATGAGGATGGTATGAGGCAAGGAGGCCCTTTGTGTGGGAGTAGTAAGTGTATATAACATTTTATCTCCTTTATGCTCCATGTCTATGTTTAGTTTTGTGACTTGAAATTTGTTCTATGTTTTTAATAATGTATTTGTTACACAAGTATCAAAACATGTTTTGATGATCGTGAGTTTTTATTGCATTTTTTGACATTTTTTAAAACTAAGAACCTATATAGAACCCAAATATTGTCATTTAAAAATAAAATATCAATGATTTCGAAGAACTAATGCCATAACCACCACCTTGAAAATATTTTGTTTCAAAAGTATTTTTTTATTTTTATTTTATTTTATATTATTATTATTAATTTTTTTTTTTTTTCTTTCTGGGATGCACATTATACATTTCATAAGAGATATGTGTAAGTTATTCCATGCTTTAACTCAAGTTGAAACATGTCCCTTTCAAAATAAAATTAAAATATACACAAAATTAAAAAAACAATATAGTCTATAATAAAAATATAAATGACTATATATATATATATATTTGGTTAGTTTTAATTAAAAGTATTATAAAATGTATTAACTAAAATGTATGCTATGCTTTGGAGTTTTCGATCGTAATTTGATGATTTTTTTAGACAAATCTTAATTTTGTTGTTTAAAATGAGTTTTTAACTACATATATGGATTCAACAACCTACCTATAAGACACTTAGATTGTGGAAATTTTAAAACTCAAACGTATGATTCCAAGACATTCCTACCAGATGCTAGACAAATTAGGCTAGAAATATTCTTCATTTAAATGTTAATATAATTTTACACTAATTAAAAAAATATATTAGATTTTAATACAAGGTTTAAAATTACCAATGTGAATATCATTGTAGTTATTATCATTATCATTTTACTTGTTCTAGGGATTTCCACATCCCATGTAATTTTGTTAGTATCATCCTAGTTGGTATTATCACAATCTTTGAAGAAATTGTATTTGTGTTCATTATGCATCGTTTTGATGTTGGTGACCGATGCATTATTGATGGTGTTGAGGTAAGGGAATAAGGTTGCAAGTATTTAACATTGTCATTTTTTAGTTTTCCACAATATTCTTTATGGTCACGCCCTAGAAGAACTCATCTTGCACAATTTGGTTTATACTATCAATACTATATTTTGTTGCATATGAGTGTAGAAGAAATGAACATTCTCACAACAATTTTATCCAAACTCAACATAGAAAAGGAAAAACATGTGACAACAACCAATAAATCATTTCCAAAATATTATTCACATAAGTTAAGCTACAATGACCACTAAGACCTTATTTTATTTAGAAAAAATATGTTGGTAGTCATGTGTGCAAATAATACAAGGAATTAATAGATGAAAACTAATATATTGTAAAAGTAAAAAATATCATGTTATCAATTATATATATATATATATAATGTGTTAAATTGGTATAGAAGCATTCCTATGTGTCTCACTAAAATTTGACTATCTAAAGTTATAAAGGAATATATATTTATGAGCATTTTTTCCTTATAAGAGTGTGTCTTATAAGGATGTATGTAGAGGAAATATTAGAGAACTTATTTCATCTTTAGTACTACGTCAAAAGGAAAATGTGTATGCATTAAAATTTATTTTTATATATAATCATAGAGTAAGTAATACTAAACATTTTTATTATGCTGATAAATGTTCCATTTTGGAATAGGGCTTTTACTATTTTTGTTTTTTGATTTAAAAAAGTTAAGTGGAATAGTAAGATTTAATAAAGAGGTATTTTTCTTTATCTTCTTGACACATAAGGAGTCATATTAAACTCTAACCTTGAGCTATATATCCATCTATAGTGAATGCTATATGGACCATATTAAAAAAAATAAATTAAAGAAATTGTAAAACACATCAAAGAAAAATGACAAATATATATATATATATATATATATATATATATATATATATATATATATATATATATATATATATATATATATATATATATATAAAATCACGGGTTTAATTTTTTTTATAAAAAATATTTTATATGATATTATTAAGATTGTATATCCTTTTTTTTTTTAAATTTAGGATTTAAAAATACATAGAGAAATCAAATCCACACACACACATATATAAAATACAGTTTTCATAGTAAGTTACCATTTTCTAAAAATAAGTCCCCTTGAATCATAATGTTTCATGGGAATTGAAGCGAAGATAAGAACTTGGAAAAATATATTTCAATTTTTCATTTTTCTTAAAATATAAAAGAAATTTATTTGGGAAAAAATATTCCTCTAAAAAATTAAATGACAACGCATTTTTTTGGGTTTAGTTCAGCCTCAGATAATAGCGGGCTTGAATCACCGAGGCTTCCTTTTGGGTTTATTTTTGGTTACCATTTTCAGCAACGTTTCTCTATTCCCTTCATTTTTGTATAGTTTGGCACGAGCTCTGACATCTTCGAACTAGCATTGGTTCAGGTATCTGAGTCATAGTCATTACAAATTTACTGGCCTATCACTCCTTACTCTCTGCCAATTTCCGTTGTAAGGTGTAACATCATATGACTCCAATTCACCCGGTGAACGAGCTTGCGATACTTGTGGTCTCGGGCATTTGAGATATTGTGTCTACAAATTCTCCATATATCTAAGATCAACATCATATAGACTACTAGGATTATGAAAAAGGGGTTGGCTCCATTTTTCCGTAGAGCCTTAGAAATTCTTCTAATTGCGCAAAATTATTCATCTAATTTCGATAAGAACATCACCACTCTGTCGAGTCCATTTTTTTGAGCTGCTAACGCCTTTCAACATCCTCGGTGTCCATAGATAGATTTGTGAGGATGTCTAGAAGAGCCATGCAGAGTGTGGCGTTTGGCAGCCATTGGTAAAGGAGGGGCTCTAGCCAATTATTTAACACTGAAAATATTACTCAGTCCAAGAATTATGCATGGAGTGGACACTTCACCATGACCCAAGCGAGCACGGGAAGTAGCCTGGGTTTTTTGATCACGGGCATATATTTCCTATTCAACTCCACCTCTTCCTCTTCTGTGACTTCGAGGCAGGCAATAAAAAGCTCAATATGTGCAAGGATATATGGCATTGGGAATTTGTAACGACCAGGAGCTACATCATCAATGGTAAGGGGTTCAAGGTGAAGCAAATTCATGGGTTCTTCATAATTATCATTCTCCTTATCTTCTGTTTTGTGGCGAGAAACATGAGCTTATTTACATGGATTTCTTTCTTGTTACCGACGTGCTTCAATTTTGATATTTATAGTGAGAATTGTTGCAGTTGATCATCATGAGAAGAGAAAGAACTTGCTTTCTTGAGTTTGTTTTGAATGGGAGAAGAGGTGCATTCAGGTTCATGTTGAGGTTTCTTTTTCCATTGTAATTCTTCGTCTCCATGTTCATCTAACATCTCTGGATCGAAAATGAATTCTCCTTCTTCATTGCGGTATTTATCATCATCATAGTGACCCAAGGGGGACTACGATTAAAATATTATTACAAACCACCTTCGGAAAGAAACCACACAATACCATAATCCCGCTTGTTGATCGCTTCAATAGGTATTTAATACCTTTTTTTCATGATAAAGTTTCATATATCGGTGTCCCACTTTTGTGGATCTTTTTATCCACTTGCCTAGGCTTTTCCATAAAATCATGGCTTTCTCTCCTATGACACTTTCATACTTAACCAACTTAATGTATTTTTCTCTCCCATTTGTTATGCTCATATAGAATTTCATATAGAATTCTTATCATGAAAGAAATATCCAATCTCATTTACCAATGAGATTTTATTTGGAAAGAGTCTCATTTCCAAGTGTATTATTTCCAAGTACATTCATCCCATTTATTTACTTATTAATAAGTATTTATTTACATAATTCCAATTATTTTTCATGGCTTAATTTTCGCCATTCTATCCAATGCAATACAATCTTACCAATATGATATTATAACAATAAAGGGATATTACACTAAGCCTATTTGATTTCTTTCATTTAAGGAGATATATCAAAGGAGACAGGAGAGGAAGAATGAAGCGAGAGAAGGAAAGGAGTGAGAGAGGGAGATATGTGTGTGTGAGTGAGAGGAAGACACAAATATGGATAGGGAGAGAGAGCGAGAGAGGGAGTGGACAAGAAGGAGGGAGATATTGATAGGGTTGGAGGGTAGAGAGAGAGAGAGAGAGAGAGAGAGAGAGAGAGAGAGAGAGAGAGAGAGAGATATGGAGGGAGAGAGAGGGAGCTAGGAGAGAGAGGAAGGACAAGAGAGTGGACTTAAGATAGAGGAGGAGAGAGGGAGGGAGATTTAGGGGAAGAGAGGGGTGGAAAGCGAGATAGTGTTGTAAGGGGAGATAGGGAGGGAAGAAAGATGTAGAGAGAGAAAAATAAGTAGAGATGGAGGAGACATAGATATAGATGGAGGGGGGGGGGGTGAGAGGGAAGAAGGTTTCTTGCACTAGATGCATTGATTTTAGAGTATATGGTGATTTCTAATCCTAGTTGATTTCTTGCACCAGATGCATTGATTTCAGTATATACTTTGATTTCCAATGATATTTGATTTCTTGCACGAGATGCAATGTTTTCAGCATAGATACATTAATTTCTAGTCTTATTTGATTGCTTGCCCTAGATGTATTGATTTCAATGTAGATGTTTTCTAGTTATATTTAATTGTTTGCACTAGATGCATTTATTTTAGTGTAGATGTTGATTTCTAATTATATTTGATTTCTTACACTAGATGCATTGATTTTAATGTAGATGTTCATTTCTAATCCTATTTGACTGCTTGCATTATATGCATTGATTTCAATGTAAGCACAAAAATATTTGACAATGTACATTAATTTTTGTGTTATAGTAATTCAACCCATTAAAATTGGAGAGCAAGAGAAAGAAGGTTTGATGTTTACTACAATAGCTTGAGTTAAATATTTGAATGGTTTATGATTTCAAATCCCTTGAGGTGCAAACTTTTCCTCAAATTATACACTCTAGAAATAAGGTTTGCACCTTGAGGGATTTGATCCCTCTGAGCGCATGATAGATCTAGATATGGATGGATCTAGGCTGGTTTAAAATATAGATGATTTGAGCACAACACACCTTTATTTTTCTTTCTAATTGATGCAAAATATTGATAGAGAAAGTATTGTTCTTTTTTCTAATTTATAGAGATTATTATTGTAAAACTATGTATAAAAAATCATATTATCTAGAAATATTGCTAATGAAGAAATTTATAATTAATATCTTGCAAGTGGTGAAAGTCATGATTCTTCATGAGAAAATGTTTCAGTTGTATGGCGAGGACCCTCTCGATATTCCATTTTTCACACGTGTTACATAGTGGGTTGAGAGAATTAGATTTCTGCGACATCCAAATAATATACAGAGGGGGGGATATTTTCCATCCCCAATTGAATAAATGCATACCCAAGAAACAATATTCCATGAAAATAAAAATAAAAAACATATCTTGGACAACTTATCATTTTCAGATGCATTACATTTTTGGTGCCAGGTTGAATTTCTATGGTGGGAACTGAGAGATAAGGGAGACCATGAAATTTTCAAAAGTTTGAGAAACCCACTAGTCTCTCTTCTTTCTTTAAACAATATTTCATGCTTTTGATGGATGATAATGGGGAGATGGTGACAACCAGGGGAAAGGAATTTATAAATTATTTAGCCAATACTCCAATTATTTCTTTAAAGGAATTAGAAATGAGGGAGGAGCTAATTGAAGCGACTAAACAAGGTAAATTAAATAGGAAATAAAGAGAAGATTTTAAGATGGTGTAGTGGCTTCTCAACATCACTTGCAACATCATATCCTCCTATTCCAAGTCACACATTTTCCATGGCCTAGTGTGATCTGTGATGTTTGTGACAAGGAAATTATGGTGTAATTATCCTTTTCCAAATGCACCATATGTTAAGATTTCAATATTTGTGAACCTTTCTTGCACCGATGACATTTCCATAAAGATAATGCACATCAGTATCAAATGTTAAGGACATGGCACACATTTTTTTACTGTGTAGGACATAACACATCAAAGTTGTTCATATATGTTAATGTTGGATTTCCAATATACAATGGCTCTATTTAAATTAATCTCACACCAAATGTTCCCAAGGGAACACCATTGAACAAAATGATGTCCTCTCAAATATCATACAGTGTATTGGAGGCATCTTACATGATGCATTGATTTAGGATCAAATAACTTCTATCTACAACATATTTCAAAGCCATGATAGGGATTGCTTAGAAGAATTGATGGTGGATAGGTTAAAAATTAAAATGTCATTTTTTTTATATGAAAGATTTTTTTTGGCAAGTTTACAAAGTGAAATTTACATATGTTATGAAAAGGTATTGAAAATTTTCATTTTTTTGTTGGAATAGGTATTTTCATATTTGGATTGAATAAAAAGTGGTACAAGAAAACAATATTATAATTACCCTAGTTTTATATAAATTAAACTACTTATATATATTAAAAATGATTTATATATACTATTAGAGTAAGTAATACTAAATAATTTTATTATATTGATAGATGTTCTATTTTGGGATAGGGATTTTAGAAGTTGTCTTTTGAATTAAAAAAAAGTAAGTGAATTGGTAAGGTTTAATAAGGAGACATTGTTAAACTTCACACATAAGAGATCATATTAAACTATAGCCCCAACCTATCTATCTATCTATAATTAATGCATCTATAATTAATGTTATGCATATCATATTAAAATACTAAATAATTTTTTTTTGTAAAATATGTCAAAAAAAAAGTCACACTCTCATATATATATATATATATATATATATATATATATATATATATATATATATATATATAGATATATATTATCACGTGTTTAATTTTTTTTTTTTAAATAAATTATATTTCAACATACATTTATTTTAAATTAAGAATTACTAAGCACATAAAAAATAAAATCTCTCGAAATACAACGTTGGATTTTTTTAAATTATTTCAAGTATAATAAAATAAGTTTTCATTTTCCTAATAAATTACCATTTTCTAGAATCCAGTCCCCCTGAATCATAGTGTTTCAGGAGAGTTGGAGTGGAGAGATAACAACCTAGGAAAAATATATTTCAAATTTTCAATGTTAAATTTATTTTTATTTTAAAATAAAACTAAATTAGAGAAGGTAAACAATATTCATCCAACTAAAAACCATCTCTGCAATTGATTTTTCTACAATGTCTTTGAAAAAACTAACTTTCAAAAGCTCAATGCTACAATAAGACGTTGTACATTACCACTTAAAACCTTGAAAAAACAATAACAATAACTATAATATGCAGCAGTTATAAGTTGCTATTGCACCAGTTATAAGATGCTACTAGGTTGTTGCATATTAAAGTACTGAGAAATTATATGGAAGCGTATTCCTTTGGGTTTGGTTCAACCTTAGATAATGGTAAGCTTAAACCCCTAGGGCTTCCTTTTAGGTGTATTTTTGGTTACCATTTTATGCAACCTTTCTTTGTTCCCTTCCTTTTTTCATAGTTTGGCATGAGCTCTAACGTCGTCTCCATCGATTTTTGTGAAGCAGGATGGATGACAAAGTCTGCCAACATTGGTTCAGGTATCTGAGTCATAGTCATTGTGGGTTTACCAGCCTTTCGTGCCTTGCTCTCCACCAATTGCCTCCGTAAGGCTTCCAGGTTGAGGTCATCAGACTCCAATTCACCAGATGAATGAGATTTCAATACTTGTCGTCTCAGATGTTTGAGATTTTGTCTCTGCGAATTCTCCAAATATATGATATCAACATCATCTAGACTAATAGGATTTTTAAAAAGAGGACGACTCCATTTGTCAACGAGAGCCTTAGCAACTCTTCTATTTGGGCCAATTTATTCATTTTATTTAGATAAAAAAATCACCAGTCTCCCGAGTCCAATTTTTTGGAGCTGCTCTCGCCTTTGAGCATCCCCGGTGTCCATTGATAGATTTGTGAGGATGTTGAGAAGAGTCGTGCAGAGTGTGGTGTATGGTAGTGATTGGTTGGGGAGGGGCTCTAGCCAATTCTTTAACACTGAAAATATTCCTCAGTCCAAGAATTCCCCATGCAGCAGATGCTTCACCATGACTTGAGTGAGTGTGGGAAGTAATCTGAGCTTGTTTATGGCGGGCATAGATTTCTTATTCAGCTCTGCATCTTACTCTACTGCGACTTCGAGGTGGGCAATAAAACACTCAGTTTGTGCAGGGATATCTGGTGTTTTTACTTTGTAATGATTAGAAGTTGTTTCATGAACTTCAAGAAGTTCAAGGTGATCGTCATCATTATTCACGAGTTTATCATCATCATTATTCTCTTTATCTTGTGTTTCTTACCGGGCAACAAGAGCCAATTTAGAGGACTTTATTTTCTTGTTACCCATGTGCTTATATTTTGATGTTTGTAGTGAGGATTGTTGCAGTTGATCATCATGAGAAGAGCGGGAAATTGCTTCCTTGAGTATTTTTCGAACCGGAGAAGAGGTACGTTCATGTTCATGTTGAAATTACACCTGCCATTCTAATTCTTTGTCTCCTTGTTCATCTAACATCTATGGATATAAAATGAATTCTCCTTCTTTATTGCAGTGTATATCATCATTGTAGTGACCCATGGGGGACTGTGACCAAAATATTATCACAAACCACCTTCGGCAAGAAACCACACAATATCGTAATCCCCCTTGTTGATCTCTTCAATATGTATTTAATACCTTTCTTTCATGATAAATTTTTATTTAACGGTGTATCACTTCTGTGGATATTTTTATCCACTTGCCTAGGATTTTCCATGAAAGCATGCCTTTCTCTCCCACAACACTTTTATACTTAACTAACTCAATGGTTTTTTCTCTCCCATCCGTTAAGATCATATAGAATTTGCTACTGGGTTGCTGCATATTGAAGTACTAAAAAATTATATGGCAACACATTCATTTGGGTTCGGTTCAGCCTCAGATAATAGAGGGATTGAATCCCTTAGGCTTCCTTTTGGGTGTATTTTTGGTTACCATTTTTTGTAACATTTCTCTATCCCTTCGTTTTTGCATAGTTTGGCATGAGATATAACACCGCCGACATCGATTTTTGAAGCAGGACGGATGAAAAAGTTTGCCAGCATTGGTTCAGGTATCTGAGTCATAGTCATTGCGAGTTTACCAGCCTTTCACGCCTTGCTCTCTGCCAATTGCTACTGTAAGGCTTTTAGGTCGAAGTCATTCGACTCCAATTCACCATATGAATGAGCTTGCGATACTTGTGGTCTTGGGCGTTTGAGATTTTGTCTCTGCGAATTATACAAATATCTGAGATCATCATCATCTAGACTACTATGATTCTGAAAAGGGGGGCAGCTAAAATTTGAGTCTTTTTTTTACTCTTAGCTACTGTGACACTATATTGGTTTATGTTATTTGATAGTTTGGCACCAGGGTAAGGCAAAATAGGAGCTACAATGAGAATTCTTATAAGGGTTGGCTCGAAAATTTGTGGAGAGTTATTTATGAGGTGGAAGCAACAAAAGGAACTATTGCCATTGTTCAAGTTTAAAGTAAGTGTTTGAATTTTGTTCATCATCTAATTGTAAGAATGTTTTCCACACTTCCAAGAATTCCATGTTCCCGTGCTGTAATACAAATTTATAACTTAGTTTCCCTTTTCGTTGAAATTATTTATTATTTAACACTAATGGTGCAATTATAACTTCTTCCTAGCTGTTGGGATATGATATACTTGTCATTATAAAGTGAAGAATATTCAAGAAAGCCTGTAATTTTTTGGAAAAGTTTACTAAATTTCAACTTTACATCAAAAAGTCCAGAAACAATTTTCTAGTATCAAGAATAATGAATGTCAACAATCAATTTGCTTTTGTTGTTGACTGAAATGGCCTAAATTATAACTCGTTCAACACCCTCAAGCACTTAAACAAAGTGAGATTGTTTGTACCTTTCCAACCCTAATAATCCCAAAAGGGAAGATATTACAAGTGGGATTTGGACATTGGTGGGGAGGATAACAATGTTCCTCTTAACCACCCAAGCTTGCTAGGCCCAATTGGAATCTGGCTTATTATTACACATCTTTTAGCCTATTTAATTATCTTCATATATGTTAATTTATATACCGATTATACTGAATCATAAATTTGTATGTTCAAGATTGGAGGGTCAGTATCATGGGTTCATGTGGTCTAGCGTTTTTGGATTTTCTGAGACAAAAAATGAGTAAAGACAATGCCACTTATGGCTAAGTCATTGATTCTTTATTACAAGCATCTCTTGAGAACTTTTTCTGAGAAAGCTTGCGGTTATTCAAATTGTAGTTAGCATAATTCATTTCAATACTCAAATTAATGTTCCCAATAAATTTGTTCTCCACGAAGAATAATATTAACAAGGATGTAATGAGAAGAGCCCTATTTTGGTCATATTGGGAGCTTTAGATTGCCAACATTTCACCCCAAAAACCCACCTAACAGGATGCATTGAAGCATGAAGTAATATATTTCTGTGAATAAATTTAGAATAGTAGTTATATGTTTTTATTATTATTGAATAAGTCATTCCCACAAAAATCCTAATATAGCAAGCCTTTTTAAGTCTTTAACCTTTTATTAATGACCCTTGTATGGTTTTCAATGAGTTTTGGTATTTCATGCTGATGGAGCAGTTCAAGGGATGATAAATTGATGAATAACCATTATTTTAATTCTTGAATAAGTCATTCACACAAAAATCCCTATATAGAAAGCCTTTGAAGTTGCTAACTTGTTGTTAATAAGCGGTAGCGGTAGTCCCTTGTAGGTTTGACAATGAGTTTTGATATTTCATGCTTATGGAGCTATTCGAGAGATGATAAATATGATGAATAGGCATTATTACAACATTTTTGTCTGCCAATTTTCATTATGTTTATTTGTTGATGATGCACCTCTGCAATAGATATTCTATAGAGCATGTATCACAAATGATCTTATCCAATGATTTCACCTATTATGGCCTGAACCACAACTTGTAGATATTCTTTCAGAATTTGGTATGGAAATCGTTTACACTCTTGTGGCATAGGGACATGTCAAAGGGATTAACACTGAAATTCCCTTCATATGAGATTCCGCATAACTGCATCAACATTCTCTTGTGGCCTGTTTGTACCAGATTGTCTTCATCTAGGCCTGGAATTTGTGTTCATAGATGGTATAATATGTTCTTGATAATATTCTTAGTGTTATTCGTGTTTTGTGCTCTACAAATGCTGCAGGACTCGGGATTCTATTGAATTAATATTAAGTCAAGTTCTCATTTTATATGGCTTCTATATAGTCATGAATTTGGAATTTTGTATTATTTTTCTTCTCAGAACGTTTGCAATGCAGATGGTAAGACATAGTTTGTTATCATTACAATTTTATATGTTTTTACTGTTGTCAGAAATTTTACTTTTACATTGAGATTGATGCTTTGCTGTCATATTATTGTTGCGCTCTACACAATTTCTAATCATATTTTCTCTATGAATTTTAGTTTGAAACTAATTTTTGGTGTGTGATACCTTATTGTAATGAATTAATTTATGATTATTTTGGGTTTTTTAGTCTTTACTATAGTCCCATGAATTTTTTGATTGGATTTTTAACTTTAAGTTATTTTTCATGTTTGTTTTTCTTTTTCCATTGAGTATTTTGGAAATATTGATTAACTATGATAAAAAATTAGAAAGTACTCTTAGAAATATGCTTCATGTGAAAGTTTTATCAACAGAAGCTCCTGCAATGTATAATGCAGAATTGGCAGGATTGACATATTGCAGCCCTATTGTGAATATATTTCGTGACCCGAGATGGGGCCGTGGTCAAGAAAATCTTAGAGAGGATACTTTAGTTGTTGGTAGACATGGAACCCAATATGTAAGAGGATTATAATCAACAGGTGGTTGAAATACTAACAAATTGAAGGTTGTTGCGTGGTGTAAACAATACACTACTTATGATTTGGTTAATTGGAATGGCTTTGATAGCTTCCATTTCAATGCCAATGTACATGTAGTATCATCTATAATTGAAAATTCATTTATCCACCTGTTATATAATTTATGTTGGTTAATTGGAATGGTTTTGATAGCTTCCATTTCAATGCCAAGGTACATGTAGTATCATCTATAATTGAAAATTCATTTAACCACCTGCTATATAATTTATGCTCCTGGGTGGTGATTGTGATCTCAAAGCTGGAACTAAAAATTGTAGGTTGCACAACAAGACTTGGAGGACACTTATAACCCACCATTTAAGAGTTGTGTGATGGATGGCCATGTTGCAGGTGTCATGTTTTCTTACAACAAAGTTAATGGATTTCCAACGTGTTCAAACCCAAAGCTTCTCAATGGAATTATATAGGGACAATGGGGATTGAATGGTTAAATTATCACCTAGTTAATGCTAGCTTTGCACTTCTTCAAAATAGTTGTTTAGTTATCAATAATTTCAATTAGAAGACGTTATGGTTTTGATCAGTAGCTAATTTTTTATTATATATTTTTTAATTTTTTTAATTTTATTTTTAATTTTTAATTTTTAATTTTTTTCCCAAATATTATTGTGCATACACATAGTCTCTAACTATGATTCAACAAATCTTTTGTACAAGATCAATAGAAGATGTCATGGAGGCTAGTGAGTCACAAAAATAGTAGAAGGTTATGTTTTATTATTGAATTCTAGAGAATAAACTATTTTGTATTAATTATTTTTCATTTATGGCTTGTGGATGATTAACATGATTGGATTTCAATTATGGAATCTTCCTTGGCGATCATGTAGAAATAGAAGTGAATAGAAGTGAAGGTTGGGTAGTTGAAGGAGTCCTTAATAGAAAGGGAGTTGTCTTTAGTGCGACTTTTTTGAGTTTTAGGTGCTGGAATCTGGTGAAAAATTTTGAGGTAAGATCTTGGTTATTGTTATTTAAACTGATTTTTTTGACTCTATATATGGATTGAGCACCCTCAAAAACCCCTAGGGCACTTCGATTGTGCAAGGTTAGTAATCAAACTTCTCTTTTCAATGAATTCCTGCTGGATTTTAGAGAAATTACACTGGAAAAAGCCACTGTAAAAGGCTTCAAAAAATAGCACTAAAAATTATTCGAATAGAAAGAGCTCCAATAAACTCTTTCACTGTTCAAATGAATATGGGAGCATTTGATGGAATCCAAAAATGCATTTTTTTTTATAATCTTGGACGTGAGGATGTTTGTAGTGAAAAACAACAGAAACTCGCATTGGAAGCTGGAAGGGATGGGATAGTTTTGTTAAAAAACAATAATAGAGCATTTCAATTATCCCAAACCAGAATGCGATCCTTGGCTATCATTGGACTCAATGCAGATTTCACCATTGTCATGATTGGAAACTTGTAGGTAATCCCAACACTTAAATTTTTTCAGTAAGCCAACTTATTCAATTCAGTAAGATTTTGATTTTTGGTTGATTAAGCTCAAAGCCAAAAGTAAATTAGCCACACAAATTCTCATTATGGGTTGCCTTGACCTACTTCTTAATTTTCATCATGGAAATCCACTTATTGGTTTTCATGAGTTTACCTGAACATGATTTTTCCTATACAGTTTTGGAATTATAGGATACTCTCCTCATCACCCATCCCTTACTCCCTTACTAAGTAAATATGTTTTACTTGTAGCCAAAAACTTACTATGATCATTGATTTCCAATCCTTCAACATTTTATGATTAATCGTAGTATTGTCCTATTCTTGATTGTATCCATTTGTTATAAAAATTCAAAGTTTCTCATAGAATATCTCAACTATTTCTCAAGCATCACCATTTCAATAACTAATTCTATTAGAAGTCTCCATTGCACAACTCCCTTCAGCTATATTTACATCAATAATGATAATTTTTTTGTCAGGTTCCGTCACATTGTCAACTCCTTCCAACTTTTGAATGTATGAAATGTGGGTTCGCTAGGCTTCATCCCCGTAATAATCCTCGATGTGATGTTATGCGATGCAAATGGTATATGTTACTAATTGTAGTTACTCAATATCTAATTGAAAATATTAATTAATAACAGATGTGATGTGATGCAATGGTACATGTTACTACTTGTAGCTACTCAATATCTAATTGAAAATATTAATTAATAAAAAGAAACTATTGTTTCAGTTCCATTTTACACACTTCAAGTTTTTTAATATAAATTTTTTGATTTGGTACCATGCTAAATAGTTTTAGGTGTCACATTAGTGTATAACTATGTTACCTTCTAAAGTAATTTCCATTGAATGAAAGAATCCAAAGCCCATGAAGAGTTAATTGATCTATATTTAGAAATATTTATCTTATCTGGAACTACAACAACTTGACTCATACCAAATGTTCCCAAGGGAACACCATTGAAGAAAATGATGTCATCTCAAATATCTTACAATGTATTGGAGGCATCTTACATGTTGCATTGATTTAGGATCAAATAACTTCTATCAACAACATACTTCAAAGCCAGGATAGGGATTGCTTAGAAGAATTGATGATGGATAGGTGAGCACTATATGAAAGAATTATGTTTTGGCAAGCTTACAAAGTGGACTTTACATATTTTCTGAAAAGGTATTGAATTTTTTTTGGAATATGTATTTTCATATTTAGAATAAATAAAAAATGGTACAAGAAAAAAATATTATAATTATCTTGGTTTTATATAAATTATATTATTTAAATATATTAAAAATTATGTATACATACACTTAGAGTAAGTAATATTAAATAATTTTATTATATTGATAAATGTTATATTTTGGAATAGGGATTTTAGAAATTGTCTTTTATATAAATTAAACTACTTATATATATTAAAAATGATTTATATATACCATTAGAGTAAGTTAATGTATTTTTTTAATATTATATCAAGTATAATAAAATTATTTATGATAAAATGAAGTTTTCATTTTCCTAATAATTACCATTTTCTGGAATCCAGTGCCCATGAATCATATCGTTTCAAGAGCATTTGAGCTGAGAGATTACAACTTGGAAAAATATATTTCAATTTTCAATTTATTTTTATTTTAAAATAAAACTAAATTAGAGAAGTTAAACAATATTCCTCCTATTAAAAACCATCTTTGCAACTGATTGTTCTACAATGTCTTTATAACGGCGAACTTTCAAAAGCTCAATGCTACACGAAGACGCTGTACAGTACCACTTAAAACCTTGAAAAAACAATAAAAATAACTATAAGATGCACCAGTTATAAGTTACTACTGCACCAGTTATTAGATGCTACTGGGTTGCTACAGAAATTATATGGCAACGTATTCCTTTGGGTTGGGTTCAGCCTCAGATAATAGCGGGCTTGAATCCCTGAGGCTTCCTTTTGGGTGTATTTTTGGTTACCATTTTCTGCAACCTTTCTCTGTTCCCTTCCTTTTTGCATTGTTGGGCACGAGCTCTAACGTCGTCTGCATTGATTTTTGAAGGAGGACGGATGACAAAGTCTGCAAGCATTGGTTCAGGTATCTGAGTCATAGTCATTGCGGGTTTACTGGCCTTTCGCGCCTTGCTCTCCGCCAATTGCCGCTGTAAGGCTTCCAGGTCGAAGTCATCGGACTCCAATTCAGCAGGTGAAGTACGAGGTGGCGATGCTTGTGGTGGTCTCGGGCGTTTGAGATTTTGTCTCTGCGAATTCTCCAAATATCTGAGATCAACATCATCTAGACTACTAGGATTATGAAAAAGGGGGCGGCTCCATTTGTCAACGAGAGCCTTAGCAACTTTTTTATTTGGCCCAATTTCTTCATCTGATTTCGATAAAAACATCACCACTCTCCCGAGTCCACTGTTTCTGAGCTGCTCTCGCCTTTCAGCATTCCCGGTGTCCATTGACAGATTTGTGAGGATCTTGAGAATAGCCGTGCGGAGTGTGGCGTTTGGCAGCGATTGGTCGGGGAGGGGCTCCAGCCAATTCTTTAACACCGACAGTAATCCTCGGTCCAAGAATTCCGCATGCAGCGGACGCTTCGCCATGACCTCAGTGAGCGCGGGAAGTAGTCTGAGCTTGTTGATGGCCGGCATACATTGCCTGTTCAGCTCTGCGTCTTCCTCTGCTGCCACTTCCAGGCGGGCAATAAAACGGTCAATCTGTGCAGGGATATCTGGCGTTTTTACTTTGTAACGACCAGGAGCTGCGTCAGGACCTTCAAGAAGTTCACGCTCATTGTCATCATTATTATTCGCGGGTCCATTCTCCTTATCTTCCGTTGTTTCTTGCCGGGCAGCGGGAGCTGATTTAGAGGGCTTTCTTTTCTTGTTACCCACGTGCTTAGATTTTGATGTTTGTAGTGAGGATTCTTGCACTTGATCTTGATCTTCATGAGAAGAGACTAGGGAACTTGCTTTCTTGAGTCTCTTTCGAACCGGAGAAGAGGTACGTTGAGGTTCCTGTACTTGAGGTTGCGCCTGCCATTCTAATTCTTCGTCTCCTTGTTCATCTAACATCTCTGGATCATGAGAAGAGCGGGAACTTGCTTTCTTGAGTCTCCTTCGAACCGGAGAAGAGGTGCGTTCAGGTTGCGCCTGCCATTCTAATTCTTCGTCTCGTTGTTCAAGATCTAACATCTCTGGATCGAAAATGAATTCTCCTTCTTCATCGCGGTATCTATCATCATCATAGTGACCCATGGCAGCTACGACCAAAATGTTATCACAGATTACCACCTTATGCTTTTAAGAAACCGCAGGGTACAAATCTCAACCACCAAATCTAAGAAACCACGGATAAGAGGAAGTGCCTACGAAGATTTGTATGTCCTTAAGTGCTTGGTCATTAGGGATCAGTCTGGTATATATACACCCATTGCCCATTCACAACCAATCGGAAGCCGACTCACAACCCTAAATTTGAGGTGCAATATGTTCCTACAAGTTCATTGGAACCACATGTCTTGGAATTCATAAAATTTTTATAATTTACGTTGACTAGATTTACTTACTATATTATCAAAATTGGGCAAAGTTTTTTGATTCCTGTGTTTTTAAAATATTTTAATTATTTTAAAAATGATTTTTACCATCAATATTTCTTCATAAAATTTTTAACCAAATATCAAGCTAAACATTAAACCCCATTCAAACTAGCTAAACATTAAACCCCATTCAAACTAACTGATTTATATTTTATGAATAAATATTATTTACATTTATATTTCAATTCTTCTTCACCAAGACTTAGCTTCAATAAAATAAAAATAAAATTAGATAAAATAAAATAAATGTGTTGATTTTTTTGGAATTCAATTATTTAATTTTTAACATTGAAATTTTGTAAGTATATTTTAAATTCAAACTATTTATATTATTATTTAAATGATTAAATAAAATATAAATATTTTTAATAAATTAAATATCTTAAATAAATGTCTTTCAAATTCCAAGAAAATGTCTTGTCCAAATTTTGAAAGTATTTTAATAATTTAAATGTCTTCTTCAAATTTTGAAAGTATTTTAATAATTTTTAAATTTATATTTGAAAATTTGAAATTAGCAGAATTCTATCGTCACATGAAATAGAACGTGGTCGACTCGTTTCGAACCAACTAGTGTGGTTACATAGCCTTGATGATGAACCCCACTAATTGGTTCGAAACGCGTCGATCTCCTTCTATTTCATGTGATTATTACCGATAAAATTCTGCTAATTAATTTGAAACTAGTTTAATAATATAAATATCTATATCTCAATTTTCAAAAATATTTATGAACTTTTATATTTATATTTCATGTTTTAAAATAATTTAATAATTTCCAAAAAAATTATTTTACAAAAGCAAATTTTAAATGGCTTATATACATCACTTTAACTGGACGGAAGTTTAATTCTCTATCATCCTTATTGGTTAATAATAAATCAAATTTATTATTTAAGTAATTGTGGTTTTTCCAATACAAAATATATTACTATGATATAAGCTATTTCGAAATTTCAAAATTAATTAATACTATTTTTAAGGATAAATAAATTAATTACACTTTATTAAATTATAAAATAATGAATAAATTATATTATATTATATTAATATTATATTTTTATATTAAAAAGTGATTTATGTGATATTGTAGTTTTTTAAAAACTTTTTCTAATGACGAGGATGGTATATACCATATCTTGACTAATTAAAATACAATTAATGTAGTGTAGTTTTGGTTTGTATTTTGGCTTTAACTTTTAATGTTTTAGAGTGGATCTAGTATAAAAAGGGCTTTTCATTTAGTATATTTGAGCTTTATAGATTTATATTCATCCTTTTCTCAATTATGGTTCACTTTGGCTACTGGGTTTCTATTACGTTGGTTTGACATATGGTTTCCGAGCCTCTTGTCATGGGAAATCTCTCGTTCAATAAATAAATGTAAGGATTTTTGTTGTTGTTGTTTTTTTTTTTCTAACAATAGATAATTTTAATCAACATTTAGTAATTTGGGAAAGCCATTAGATAATTTTAATCAACATTTAGTAATTTGGGAAAGCCATTAGAGATAATCTTAAGGTTAAATGGACATACAAAAAAATATAAGTGTGTATCAATTGTAAATCAATTCATCCAACCTTGAAATTTGTCACACTCAAGATACCAGGTTCTTTAGAATAGTTATAACATTCAAGATAGCAGGTTCTTTAGAATAGTTAAGCTCTATTAGATCATGAAGCCCTTTGTGGCCTATATCTTTTTTTAAAAAGAAACTAATAAGATATAATTCAAATAGAAGTTGGAGACACTCGAAACCGAAAATTATTTTATTTTCTGATTACTCTCCTGTTCTTGGGTTGTGAGAAATAATGGCAGGGTCCTGTTGGGATATTCAAAAGACTCCCACATCATGTTTCTTTATTTTTCTAAAAATGTAGCTCAAAGACACAATCAAACCTAATTTCAATTTTTTTTTTTGATGTGAACTCCAAATGTAAGACCATATGTTTTATAGACTTTTTCTATGTTCTATTGTCATTCTCGGTCCAATTTCCAATTTCCTATATGGAAAGCCCACATAGTTCTTTTTGGAACATATATTACCACACTTCCTTTTTAAAGATTACTATGCCATGTTATTTCTTTGAGTGTATGTAACTTCTTTGTAACCTTCGAGTTTCTGTAATTTCTTTCTTCTTTCTTTTTCTTTCTTTCTTTTTTTCCATATGCATACGTTAGTCTAGCTTGTTTTTTTTTTTTTTTTAAATTTAAATGAAGGTAGATTAGCATTGTAGACTTTTAAGTTTACTATAATTTGTATCTCACATTTCAAAATAAGATGGAATATAAAATCTTACTTGAAAAAAATAGTTTTTCTAAAAATTTATAAACAAAGTTATATATTTTTGAAAATTTTAAGAACAAATTAATATTGTGAAGTATTTTTAAATATTGCGAATTTTATAAATATAGATTTACATAATATTAACAATATTATGTAATTTCTATTGCAACAATATTATTTTGAAAGAAGTCTATTTTTATAAGTATTTCACATATTAATAATATTATATAACTTAGGTTGCAACAGTAGTAGTTTGAAAGAAATCTATTTTTATAAATATTTCTCCTATTAACAATGTTAGGTAACTACTTTGGTTGTAACAGTATTAGTGTGAAAGAAGTCTATTTTTATAAGTATTTCACATATTAACAATATTATGTAACTTTAGTTGCAACAATAGTAGTTTGAAAGAAGTCTATTTTTATGAGTATTTTGAAACTGATTTTCAATAAAAGCTAAATTATAGTTATATTGTTGAAAAAATTAAAAGAATACTTTGAAAGATTGTTTTATTTTTGAAATAATAAAAAGTTGTAGAATTACTATGTTGCACCAGTATGAGTGTCTGGAATGTCCGAAACGGCTAGAAGTTTCACCAAAATTTATAAAAGCGTCAATATTATATAACAAAAAATTAAAAAATATAAAAAATTAATTTTATAATTTAAAATCATTTTATGTTTAAAATTTTAAATTTAAGTTTTAATTTAACAAATTTAATGCTAACCAAATATGTTACGATTACCACGTGTTAAAGTATTATCACTAGAGTAATATATGATCGATGATATATATTAAATCAATATATAGGAATACATGCTAGTATATGTATCATAAAATAGATTCTCTGACCTGGATAATGTTTTACTTACTGTATCATTCTCTCTCACACACTATGCAAGTAAGCTAATGGTGGTTTTTTTTTTTTTTTTGTTAAATTCTACAGAAGAAAAAGCAAAGAAAAAAAAATGATGGCCTTCATGGAACTTAGTCAGCTAAGAAACAAAAATGTGGGTAATGTGGGTAGGCGGAAGCGTAGCTAATTTTGGCACCAAGAAGAGCACTGCCAGGGTCTCAATGCATCTTTCCTCATCCGCCCTTTATAAAACCAACAAAATCTGAGGGTCTACACAATTAACAAAATCAGCTAGGAATGCTAAAATCCCTCACTTTAAAACGTGTCAGCGTTCTAGTTGTCATTTCGTAAGAAAAGGGAATGTTTTGGTCCTGTTCCAAAGCTCTCAGGAACACAAAAACCACTAGAATGGGTTCCTTACATGTGGGGAATGGTACCCGTCTAAATAAGTAGAATTATGGTTTTAGAAAAAAAATGTTCTCTTGTTAATACAAACACACAAGCATATATATTTTGATGGTGAAGTTTTGGTTTATAATGTTTCCTAAAAATAATTGAATGCAAATGAAGTAAATGATACAAGTAGATTTTTTTCCTCGAAGAGATATCTTTAAATTCCATAGGTGAAATATATATGTTTAATACCTCAATGGATTCTAAAAAGGCAAGGTTTGAAGTCATTACAAGGATATTATCATTATCATCTAAGCATGTTATATGCGGGAATAAAATCCCGTTGGGAAGGATCACAACATTTTTCCCAACCACTTGAGCTACATCCAATTGAAAAATGGAAATGGAACTATAATAAAGAATGTTAAGATATAGCGTAATAGCCATTATTATAAATTTAATTTAAGAAAAGTTACATCTCATTTAAATTAAATTTGTTTTTTTGGGTACTTACTGTAAAGTAAACAATAATTAATATGAAGAATTATATTCTTCCTATCACGTCAAACATGAGTGAAACATAGTCAAGAAGCTAAATATGTTCGAATGCAGAGATAAAGTTTGGGTTAAACCATATAGGGACAATGGAGGAGGATGCCCTCCAAAATAAAGATACTACAAAAATCAATATAATAACTAATAGTTTAAAGATACAATATGCAGTGACACAAAAGTGTATAATAAAGTTGAGTTTCTCAAAATATATCCTTAAATCCTTAAAGCTAATATAGAAAATGAAAAATATATACAAGTTGCAAAGATAAGAACAAGTCACCATGAGCTTTAATGTGAAAGTGAGTTAAGGCCTAGAATATTTTGGAACAAAAAGATAGATAAAATATATGATATGATTAAAATCAATATTTTCCCCACCTAATACCTCTTAGGTTCCACTTTGGTGTAAAAGTCTTGAATCCAATCTTGTGAGACCCAAAGGATCACTTAAACAACTCACTCGCTATCACTTTAGTAGCCTTGCCTTTTTCTCTTTAGCTTAGATAGGTTTTGATCTAGTGGATATTCCCTAATATAAACTAAGCTCAATATGTTGTAGATATAAGGGGAGAAAAGGAGCATAGAGTATATTTGATCTAGGGATTTAGGGATACTTCAATATTTCAAATTTTAGACAAAATTTAATTATACTTTAGATGAGGTAAAACCAACAATAAAATAATTGTAATTTAATGATGATGATGGTGGTTAACGTCCACTGAGACCAATATTTGGTCTATCGGACCTAAAGAAAAGAGTTATTTAGTTTGATTTAAGATTTTATTCCTATTCTCAAAAAGCTTGGAGAGAAGTCAAATTCAGAGTGGCATACTTGTATGAAGTAACTTGATTGACAATCTTGACTTATTGATGTTTGTCACTATAATTTCTAGATTGTAAAAAAATAGTTTGTAAATTTTATATATTTTTGAGGTGGTTGAAAGGGAATATTGGTGCATTGTCTTTACTTTGGGTTATGAGATCAATCCTGCATATTTATAGAAATCATGTTGAATATTTAGGGTTTGTTTGAGCTGAAAATACATGGCACCATAGCCCCTAATTTTGGTAATAAAACTTTGCAATCATAAGGAAGGAAACAATGATTTTCTTACAAGAAAATACAATGCTGTTTTTTTCTTAAATATTTCAATTAATGGAATAAATCTCAAGATTTCTAAAGAATAAAGTTTATCTTTACAAAAAAAAAAAAAAAAAAAAAAAACATTAGAGTAAATATCAGCCTAAAAGTCGCCTCCTAAGGAAATATAGTAAAATTATAGGAAAATAATAAAATAAAAGTTATGAATTTTGGAGGAAAAAAAAGAAAACTATATATATTTTTATTGTATTTTTAGCTTATCTCCTTATAGGTTTACTTAAATTTCAAGTGTAGACACTCATTGGATGCAAAATTAAATTTGGCATCCAACGAGTACCTATTATGCATACGTTTGTGAAAACCCACATTGATAAAAATTGAAGATACATAAAAAAACATGTTCAACAAGTTTTTTTAATGTATGTTCAATTTTTATCAATTTGGGTGTTCTCAAAAGTATGCATAATGGGTATGTTTTGGATGCAAAATTTAATTCTGCATCTAATTAGTGTCTACACTTGAAATTTGAGTAAACCTATAAGGAGATAAGCCAAAAATACAATTAAAAAAAGTATTTTTTTATTTTCCCTCCAAAATATTTATATGTACCTCTTTTTAAATTTAAAGGATTTTGATTGGTTTACATATTATGTATGTGTAAATTTCTTGGGAAATTTTAGGCTAAAATTTCCTCTAATGTACATTAATGGTAGGGGCTATCACATAACATATTAAAATGTAGCAAGGCTTATCCTTTACGACTCCTTCAATTGAGTTTGAAAATCCACAAATCTGAAATTTTAATCACCAATAGGCGTCAAGAACATTTATCACACATTTATCAAACATGCATAACCACTTCATAATATTGAAAAATAACAATAGTGATTTTACCTCAAAATATTTATGAGAATTTTACATAATAATTACAAGTAAAGGATATTCTAATTTATATATTTATAACTCAACTAATATAAAAATCAAATAATAATAATCTTGAACTAGTTTTAGATTTAGTACAGGATATGATAAACTATAAATATCCCCTAATTAAATAAAGAGGGCTAGTTAATAATGATATAATATGGTGGAATAATTCCACATATACAATATCTAGCAATATATGGATTAATAATGTGGATAATTCCTCAAATCACGCGGTAGGAGAGTGAACATCATGAATAATAACTTCATGGGGGGTTGATCCGTTATTAACAAAAAATATACCTAAAATAGTCCAAACAACTAGATTATAACCTTTACTTTTGATGAAATGTATGGCTTAAGATCATGGAAATGAGGGGTTTCTCCTTGAAAATATGCAATATATCCTCAAACCAAGTGAATGCATCATTAGGGGAATTTTGAGGTCTAAAATGGGTCTCCTAAGGAAACTAAAAAATAATAGTAGAAATAATAAAATAATATTTGATTACATCAGCAAATTTTAGAGGGAAAAAAGAAAAATCTACTTTTTCAACTCGTATTTTCAACTTATCTCCCAAAGTGCTTACTCAAATTTCAAGCAGGAGTACTCATTGGATACAAAATTTAATTCCTCATCTAAGGAGTACCTATGTTGCCTATTTTTGATGGATCTTGCTACATGAAAAATGAGAAATACATGAAAAACGTGATTGCAATAACATTTTTCATGTATTTCTAATTTTTCGTGTAGCAGGGTCCATCAAAAGTATGCAACCTAAGTAATCCTTGGATAAAGAATTAAAATTTGCATCCAATGAGTACTCCCGCTCGAAATTTGAGAAAAAAATTTGGGAGATAAGTTGAAAATACGAGTTGAAAAAATAGTTTAATTATTTAATTATTTTTTAATCTTTTTACCCTTTTACTTAATAAAATGGTGAATCATCCCCATGGTTGACATCATCATCTTGAATCCTATTGGTTCTTATAAATTTTATTTTTGTTGTACATTTTTCTTAGGAGGTCCATTTTAGACCTGAAAATTCCCCTAATGGTAAATAATGGAGCACATGGGATCATATGCAATCATATCATTCAAAGATCCAAAATATATGTGAACCATGATCCTCACCAAAATGGAACATGTGAGCCTAGAAAGGGGATGAATAACCTCGCAAGTACAATTATCTTCATAAAAAATGCCAAATGAAGTGGATCCAATGAATATTTAGTTGGATAAAAATAAAAAATCATCATGAAGCATGCACTAACTCAATTAAAATTCAATTAAATTCCCAAATAAATGGTATGATTTCTCTCCAAAAATAAAATCTTGATAAACCATTAGTGGCGCTTCCACATGTGTGCACTAGAGGGAGTGATCAATGAAAGTAATGCACATTTCCATAAAAAGGTGTCCTAATTATCAAATTATACCATAGAGGTGAATATCTCTAGGAAAATAATGATTCAAGGAAAACAAGTGTCAACCCCTAAAGATATGACCTATCATAAATAAAATTCATGCAACAAAGGGAATGCTATATGGAAATAAATAGAAAGAAAAATCATGATATGAACATCATGATCTTTTAAAGAGCCAAGGAACTTCACAAGGATACATGATATCATCAAAATTTCATTTTCATCCATGGTACATGTGTAAGGCATTCAATAATATAATAAAACACGACTGTAACATACCCCTATAACCTCGCAAGAAAATGCATGGAGTTAGGAATTTTTTTTCAAAATATACGAATGTGTAACCTTATAAATTACCTTTTATATTTCTACATTAACCATTTAAATACCCATCATCATCACTTAGAGAAACATTTAGTAAAATCATAGTGAGTTACACAACCATTAATTGTCCTTGCTGTAGCATATTAACATAAATTTCCTGCTATAACTATGTATTGATCCCATGATCATTTTAATTCAATTAGTACATCACCTAATTGATAATATAAACATCACGTCATGATATAAATTAACATCATGAAATTTACACAATGAACAATCACATAAATAGACACCGATATACCCTGGATACCCCGTAGGGTGAAAACCAGCAAATGTTTAATTTTATTATTAAAAGCTCATGAGGGTTGTCACCCCTCACTCAATGGTTATAAGGGAGTCCATCCCTTCACCATTTTCATAAAAATTACATAGAAAAATAATCTTAAATGAAACATAATTAGCTATAAGCTATTACAATAATCATGATACCATTTACCCCCAAATCCTCAATCTCTGTCTCTGTAGTCAGACTGTTTCCTTCAGTGGGTCATCAGGCAATTGGAACTAGTAAACCTGCATGGGCTAACAACTCTTTATCTTCCACAATGTTAAACTTGAAAAATCCTTTTCTCAAGTCATCCTTCTTTCGTGCCATTGCTGTCATCAGCACACTTGATATCATGATTAGATAAAATATTAATAAACCAATAATCAATCTCTATTTGTGACACTTCAACAAATATTTCTATGCATGTATAAAACATAACAAAGTTGACATGAAATGCCTTCTTTAGCACCATTTCACATGCATTAGTAGAAAATAAATCAATATCAAGCATCATATTTCTAGCAACCCCTAACAAAATCTCGCATGCACTTTCATACTATTTCCAAAGGAAAGATAACATACTATATAATAATATTGTACATGAAAATGCATAACAAGCTTTCAAGATAAATATCCCAACAAGCAATTTCCATTTTGTCTACTCTTATGTTTTCTTTTCCAAAGGGATTAACGCAATAGATTATATACTTATGCATATGATTGCATGTTCTTTTCCATAGACATCTTTTCCACACAGGAGCTATTCATATTGGCTATACTTATAACAATGTTAGCTTTATTTCAAACAAAGTTAACATACTAGCTATAATTTTGTGCATGTAATAACATAGCCTTTTTATTCTTGCATGTAAAACATATATTTCTTGCCAAAAGAAACTAAATAAATATTTGATGGAAAAACAAACGCATTTCTTTTCCAAGGGGTTAAACGCATACCACTTATTCTTTCATACATGCAAAGGGACATTTCCCTCTCATCCAAAATATCTAATCCCAAAATATACTTTTTACATGCATGTAAGCAAATATATGTTTCTCTAAATAATCTTACATAATAAAGCATGTGATTACTATTTTTCCTCATTAAGAATCTAATCCAATAATGCATACAAGGAAATATTTTTCTCTTCTATTCTTTTTGAAGAGTTGTAACCCAATAATTGCTTCCTTGCATACAAATATACATATTTATTTTCCAAGGAATTTAACAACTTAATTATTCTTTTTCCAAAAGATAGACAACTTAATAGCTGTTATGCATGAAATAGATAATATTTTCTTATCATTTCACATATTAGAGATATTTGTAATATTTCCTCAAGAAATAACATGAATAACAAATCCTTCTCAAATAACACAATCAATTGCCTTTTACGCAAAGATTTTATGTGAGCTACCCCTTACATAATTTATTTATATATTTTTACATGACTGCAGCTCCCCATGCATGTAAAATCACATAATAATTTCTAGTAGATCAAATATACTAGATAATTATTCATGTGCACCTAAGCACATACTCTTTTTAGGAGTCCAATATTTCTATTTAAGTTTTAATGAATATGCATCATGAGAACAAACTTGGTAATTATATAAATTAATTAATTGTAAATAATCATCAGCATAATTGTTATGTCTATATGTACATAAACAATTATTCTTATCTCATTGAAAAATGAAATGGAAGCACTATGTTTCACTCTGTTTTTCCTGTTTTAGTCATCCAATTTGGATGCATATTGTGAACATATGGAAAATAATTTCATAAAACCAAAAGAGGTTTTTGTTTAGAACAGACATAATAAGAATAACCTCTATCATTTTTGTCACAGGTGTCATGGTTTTCAAGATTCGAATGAATCTTTGATGCCTATTTTTGCAGATTTAAATATTTAATAATTTCCTGTTATTTTACATCCATTTAGGACACAATTTTCGAGACATGGGAAACGAATTTTTAAAATATAAAAGAGACTTTTTGTCAGAACATCCTCTTTTTCAAAAACCTCTTTCACTTTTTTCATATCTATTTCGGTTTGGGAGATACAAAGTCATATACAGACCCTATATTATAATCACTCATGCAATTCACATAATTATTTAGCCATGAAAATATTTTATCAATTCACAACACATGAATTATTCTCATAATTCAATGAATAAGACATTTGTTCTTCTATGAACAAAATTGTATAGAGGTTTACTAAAGAATTAATATTAATTTTTTATCACATGAAATTTTTCTTGCAAATAAATTCATTCATTATATCATCATGGCCCATATGCAAACAAAATTATTTTCAAAGAATATGGTCACTTATCTCATGATGCATGCTTGGAATACTCTCTTCCTCTTCCTTGGCTCCATTCTCCATGTATTCTACCATTCCCCTCCTCTACTTCTCTCATAGGCTTATAATAATTAGAATTAATAAAATGGAATAGATTTTATAAATCATAAAAGCATTACAGTTTTTTTCTAAATCATAAAAGCATTCCAGCTTTTCTAAATCATAAAAGCATTCCATAAAGAATCCATAAATCTATTTTTTCCTAAATCACAAAAGCAATCCATAAATCTCTCATGCTTTTATTTTTAGAGCTAGATTTGTTTTTTCCTTGTGAGCAAAACATCAGTTATCCATACTTTTTCCAAATCTATTAATCATTATTTATAAAACTCATAAAATATACCAACTTGGAAATATAATTTATTTCCATAGAAGAATATAAATTCTTATAAATAAAATAATTAAGAATTAATTCTTCCAATATTCTTATAATCATCAATTACAAGAATATTCTTCATGTAATATCAATATAATAATAAATAATATTTAATTATTTCAGAAACCTTATTTTATGAGAGTTTTTACGGTGGCTTAGGCCAGGGATATTACAAACTCCCCCCCTTAAAGAGAACATCGTCCTCGATGTTCTTCTCTTATTGGAACATTAACTTTTAATTTTCATTACCAATTATTTAGGAAATGTAAAATAATACTTAAATCATAATACTTCAATAAAAACTCAAGGAGAACTTAGCCCTTTAATCATCAAAAGGATAAGAAAGACTCTACCAAGTACATGTTGTATTAAATTTAGCAGTTATACTAGTATTTCTCTCCCACTAATGTTTTTGCAAATCACTGTCTTTCTCTCCCACAATAATTTAAATCAAATTAAAACTCATGGTATTTATCTCCAACCATTTCCTTTGCAAATTATTGTCTTTATCTCCCATAGTAATTTCATTCAAATTCAAACTCATGGAATTAATCTCCAGCCATTTTCCTCTAGTGTGTCAGGAATTTAAAGTTCAATAACTCATTAGTTTATCTAACAGGAGTTATTTCAGATGCCTATATGTTTCAATTAATTTCCTCTATGCATGCATATATAGATAAGTCATATATGACATGTTCATTTGCTCATAAAAGCCAACAAACACAACCTATTTCATTGAAATTGTTGCTAAGATAATTTTATATATCATTCATGCAAAACTATAACACATGCAACAAATTTGAGTCATGCAATTTATAGTCTATTCTAACATCCAACATATTTAGACAATTTTAAAATCAGTGACAAAACATAGACATAATTTCATCTAACCGTACTTAATTTCTGGGAGTTATTGAGGAACTGAGCATATTCCACCCAACCGTGAACTATCTCCAATAGTTACCCACCAAGCTAAGATCTACTTGCCACTAGAATCAATAGCCTCATTGATTTGTTGGTGATTTCTTCCCTGCATATTTTTAGCAGCATCCTGCTTTGAGGTTTGCCAACCTTTTTGCATAGGCCTTTTTGTTTTATATTTTCGAAAAAGATACTCTTCTTTTTCTTTAAAGCATGCCTTTTTCTCCCGCTATGATTTATTTTACCCCACTTAGTATTTATCTCCAACTAAGTCATTAACATAATCTTTCTCTCCCATTATGTTAATATTTTCCTCTTTATTATTTTCTCCTAGGGATTTTTAGGAGACTTTTAGGGAAGGTCCAAGTTGAACTTAGCCACCAATAGCTTTTCATAAGCTGGCAAGAAGTCTTCTAAAAATCTAGAGTTATTTTCTGAATACCCCAAACAATGTATTCATTAAGTCAATAATAAAATAAAATATTACCTCATTACATTAGTCCCATCATAACTTCCATAGCCATTGAATCCAATAAAATTTCAATGTCTAAAAGTAGTCAATGTCTAAAAATCCACTGTAATTTACATAATTGTCCATTGCATATTATCATTAAAGCAAAGGAATATTTATATAGATCACGCATCTATACTTGACCCAAAACATGGGTCGCACAGTTTGTCAAAGTACATTTACAAAAATTCATCACATGTAATATACGTGATCTACATTCAAAATTTCCACATAATAATAATAATCATGTAGGTTAGAAAAAATACATTAACATATCTCTCATATCATAGAATTATACTTTATTTAAGGTCTCACCTTAGCAACGATCAATATTGTAGAGAACTAACAGTCCCATAGAACACTAGGACAAAAAATGTGATTTTTTTATTTCCTTAACATTAGCTTGCAGCCATGTAAGCAACAACCATTAATGAATTTTTGGAAAATAATTTGCAATCATGTAATCTACAACCGCTGTAGACTTTTATCAAATAGTGTGCAAGCATGCAATCTACAACCAATTCGACATTCCAATAAATAGTTTGCAAGCATGCAATCTACATCCATTTTGGAATTATAACAACAATTTGCAAGCATGAAATCTATGGTCAATGAGACATTCTACCAAATATTTGGCAAGCATACAATCTAGCGCCATTGAGGGACTAGTTAGCAGACATGAAATAAACTTCCATAAATATGTTTAAACTATCAAAGAGATAGTTAAAATAGAATTTATAGTATAATATGAATCATATTAATATCATCAATGGTAAAATTTCTGCCAATAAGACAACCAACAATCCCTACAGGAGTGTCTAATCAAAAAAATCGACCAAATTATGGATCAAAGTCTAAAAATAACTTTTTCCTGGAATCAACACGAGGGTTACATGGTCTCAAGGTATGATAACCCCTTGATGTTAAGATTAATCACATCCAAAACTTCCACGGATGAAATTATTTAAAACAACAAAACTGTGGATCTCAATTACCACTTTTTGTCGAACACATGGAATGAAAACTTTCCTGTACAACTCTAAATGAAGAAAGATAACCCAAAATTATGCTAATATGATTTTTTCATTGAATTTAAGTTTACTATGTGAGTTCTACTTCACTCATTACTTATTTTTAACAACTAAAGTGATTCATTCAAATATATATATATATATATATATATATATATATATTTTTTTTTTTTTTCAACATTCCATTGTACTCTTCAGGGTCAACCCCAACTTTTGAATTATATAGTTATCACACCAACCATATATGCATTCATTATTTATAAGCAGTGCATGGTAACTTTAGTCATGTTTTCTCCCTTTATTTTTTGCTTATGCACCATAATAATTTTTTTCCTAATATTATGCATGCAAACGTTGATAATTAATCCACACTATAACTGGTGAGTGCTCAAGATGGTTCATATGTACAATAGAGGATTTATTTTCGTTTATCCTCATCCATATTCAAATTTAATGACCACAACCTTTAAAGAAACTTTGTAACTTTCTACTCTTTCATGCAGTCATTAATCATGCATAATGCATCTCATGTTAATTGTAGTATACTACAAGTTTAATTAAAATCATACCTGTGATGATACCCACTAGCATCATACCTTTACTTTTTTTTTTTTTGCATAACAATTCCCAAAAATGCGCCAATGTTGCAACCTTTTGCTCTGATACCATTTATAACATAACCCGATAACCTTGCAAGAAAATGCACGGAGTTAGGAATTTTTTTCAAAATATACGAATGTGTAACCTTATAAATTACCTTTTATATTTCCGCATTAACCATTTAAATACCCATCAACATCACTTAGAGAAACATTTAGTAAAATCATAGTGAGTTACACAACCATTAATTGTCCTTCCTGTACCATATTAACTTAAATTTCCTCCTATAACTATGTATCGATCCCATGATCATTTCAATTCAATTAGTAGATCACCTAATTGATAATATAACCATCACATCATGAAAGAAATTAACATCATGAAAATGACACACTGAACAATCACATAAATAAACATCGATATACCCCAGAAACCCCATAGGGTGAAAACCAGCAAATGTTTAATTTTATTATTAAATGCTCATGAGGGTTGTCACCCCTCACTCAATGGTTATAAGGGATTTCATCCCTTGACCATTGTCATAAAAATTACATATAAAAATAATCTTAAACGAAACATAACTAGCTATAAGCTATTATAATAATCATGCTACCATTTACCCACAAATCCTCAAACTCTGTCTTTGTAGTCAGACTGTTTCCGTCAGTGGGTCATCGTGCAATTGGAACTAGTTAACCTGCATGGACCAACAACTCTTTATCTTCCACAATGTTAAACTTGAAAAATCCTTTTCTCAAGTCATCCTTCTTTCGTTCCATTGCTGTCATCAGCACACTTGATATCATGATTAGATAAAATAAAAATAAACCAATAATCAATCTCTATTTGTGACACTTCAACAAATATTTCTATGCATGTATAAAACATAACCAAGTTGACATAAAATGCCTTCTTTAGCATCATTTCACATGCATTAGTAGCAAATAAATCACTATCAAGCATCATTTTTCTAGCAACCCCTAACAAAATCTCGCATGCACTTTCATACTATTTCCAAAGGAAAGATAACATACTATATAATAATATTGTACATGAAAATGCATAACAAGCTTTCAAGATAACTATCCCAACAAGCAATTTCCTTTTTGTCTACTCTTATGTTTTCTTTTCCAAAGGGATTAACACAATAGATTCTATACTTATACATATGATTGCATGTTATTTTCCAAAAGCATCTTTTCCACACAAGAGCTATTCATATTGGCTATACATATAACAATGCCAACTTTATTTCAAACAAAGTTAACATACTAGCTATAATTTTGTGCATGTCATAACATAGCCTTTTTATTCTTGCATGTAAAACATATATTTCTTGCCAAAAGAAACTAAATAAATATTTGATGGAAAAAAAAACACATTTCTTTTCCAAGGGGTTAAACGGATACCACTTATTCTTTCATGCATGCAAAGGGAAATTTCCTTCTCATCCAAAATATCTAATCCCAAAAATATACTTTTTCCATGCATGTAAGCATATATATGTTTCTCTAAATAATCTTACATAATAACACATGTGATTACTATTTTTCCTCCTTAAGAATCTAATCCAATAATGCATACAAGGATATATTTTTCTCTTCTATTCTTTTTGAAGAGTTGTAACCCAATAATTTCTTCCTTGCATACAAATATACATATTTATTTTCCAAGGAATTTAACACCTTAATTATTCTTTTTGGAAAAGATATACAACTCAATAGTTGTTATGCATGAAATAGATAATATTTTTTTATCATTTCACATATTAGAGAGACTTGTAATATTTCCTCAAGAAATAACATGAATAACAAATCCTTCTCAAATGACACAACCAATTTCCTTTTACGCAAAGGTTTTATGTGAGCTACCCCTCACATAATTTATTTATATCTTTTTACATGACTGTAGCTCCCCATGCATGTAAAATCACATAATAATTTCTAGTAGATCAAATATACTAGATAATTATTCATGTGCACCTAAGCACATACTATTTTCAGGAGTCCAATATTTCTCGTTAAGTTTTAATGAATATGCATCATGAGAAAATACTTGGTAACTATATAAATTAATTCCTTGTAAATAATCCTCAGCATAATTGTTATGTCTATATGTACTTAAACAATTATTCTTATCTCATTGAAAAATGAAATGGAAGCACTATGTTTCACTCTGTTTTTCCTGTTTTAGTCATCCAATTTGGATGCATATTGTGAACATATGGAAAATAATTTCATAAAACCAAAAGAGGTTTTTGTTTGGAAAACACATAATAATAATAACCTCTCTCATTTTTTTCATAGGTGTCATTGTGTTTAAGATTCGAATGAATCTTTGATGCCCATTTTTGCAGATTTAAATATTTAATAATTTCTTGTTATTTTACATCCATTTAGGAAACGGGTTTCGAGACATGGGAAACTAATTTTTAAAATCTAAAAGAGTCTTTTGGTTATAACATCCTCTTTTTCAAAAACCTCTTTCACTTTTTTCATATCTATTTTGGTTTGGGAGATACAAAGTCATATATAGACCCTATATTACAATCATTCATGCAATTCATAGAATTATTTAGCGATGAAAATATTTTATCAATTCACAACACATGAATTATTCTCATAATTCAATGAATAAGACACTTATTCTTCTATGAACAAAATTTTATAGAGGTTTACTAAAGAATTAATCTTAATTATTTATCACATGAAATTTTTCTTGCAAATAAAATCATTTATTATATCATCATGGCCCATATGCAAACAAAATTATTTTCATAGAATATGGTTACTTATCTCCTGATGCATGCTTGAAATACTCTCTTCCTCTTCCTTGGATCCATTCTCTATGTATTTTCCCATTCCCCTCCTCTACTTCTCTCATAGGCTTATAATAATTAGAATTAATAAACTGGAATAGATTTTATAAATCATAAAAGCATTACAGTTTTTTTCTAAATCATAAAAGCATTCTAGCTTTTATAAATCATAAAAGCATTCCATAAAGCATCCATAAATCTAATTTTTCCTAAATCACAAAAGCAATTCGTAAATCTCTCATGCTTTTATTTTTAGAGCTAAATTTGTTTTTTCCTTGTGAGCAAAATATCAGTTATCCATACTTTTTCCAAATCTATTAATCATTATTTCTAAAACTCATAAAATATACCAACTTGGAAATATAATTTATTTCCATAGAAGAATATAAATTCTTATAAATAAAACAATTAAGAAATAATTCTTCCAATATTCTTATAATCATCAATTACAAGAATATTCTTCATGTAATATCAATATAATAATAAATAATATTTAATTATTTAAGAAACCTTCTTTTATGAGATTTTTTACAGTGGCTTAAGCCAGGGATATTACTAACTCCCCCCCTTAAAGAGAACATCATCCTCGATGTTCTTCTCTTATTGGAACATTAACTTTTAATTTTCATTACCAATTATTTAGGAAATGTAAAATAATACTTAAATCATAATACTTCCACAAAACTCAAGGAGAACTTAGCCCTTTAATCATCAAAAGGATAAGAAAGACTCTACCAATTACATGTTGTATTTAATTTAGGAGTTACACTAGTCTTTCTCTCCCACTAATGTTTTTGCAAATTACTATCTTTCTCTCCCATAATAATTTCAATCAAATTAAAACTCATGGTATTTATCTCCAACCATTTCCTTTGCAAATTACTGTCTTTCTCTCCCACAGTAATTTCATTCAAATTCAAACTCATGGAATTAATCTCCAACCATTTTCCTCTAGTGTGTCAGGAATTTAAAGTTCATATGCCTATATATTTCAATTAATTTCCTCTATGCATGCATATATAGATAAGTCATATATGACATGTTCATTTGCTCATAAAAGACGATAAACACAACCTATTTCATCGAAATTGTTGCTAAGATAATTTTATATATCATGCATGCAAAACTATAACACATGAAAAAACTTTGAGTCATGCAATTTACAGTCTATTCTAACATCCAACATATTTAGACAATTTTAAAATCAGTAACAAAACATAGACATAATTTCATCTACTTAGTACTTAATTCTGGGAGTTGTTGAAGACAAGTATATCACCAACCGTGAGCTATCTTCAATAGTTACCCATCGAGCTAAGATCTACTTGCCACTAGAATCAACAACCTCATTGATGCCTTGGTGATTTATTCCCAGTAGATTTTTAGCAGCATCCTGCTTTAAGGTCTGCCAACCTTTTTTCCTAAGCCTTTTTGTTTTATATTTTTCGAAAAAGATACTCTTCTTTTTCTTTAAAGAATGCCTTTCTCTCCCGCTATGCATTATTTTACCCCACTTATTATTTATCTCCAACTAAGTCATTAACATAATATTTCTCTTCAATTATGTTAATATTTTCTTCTTTATTATTTTCTCCTAGGGATTTTTAGGAGACTTTTAGGAAAGGTCCAAGTTGAACTTAACCACCAATAACTTTTCATAAGCTGGAAAGAAGTCTTCTAAAAATATAGAGTTATTTCCTGAATACCCCAACCAAAGTATTCATTAACTCAATAATAAAATAAAATATTACCTCATTACATTAGTCCCATCATAGCTTCCGTAGCCATTGAATCCAATAAAAATTCAATGTCTAAAAGTAGTCAATGTCTAAAAATCCACTGTAATTTACATAATTGTCCATTGCATATTATCATTAAAGCAAAGGAATATTTAAATAGACTGCGCATCTATACTTGACCCAAAACATGGGTCCCACAATTTGTCAAAGTACATTGAAAAAAATTCATCACATGTAATATACGTGATATACAGTCAGGATTTCCACATAATAATAATAATCATGTAGCTTAGAAAAAATACATTAACATATCTCTCATACCATAGAATTATACTTTATTTAAGATCTCACATTAGCAACCATCAATATTGTAGAGAACTAACAGTCCCATAGAACACTAGGACACAAAATGTGATTTTTTCTTTCCTTAACATTAGCTTGCAGCCATGTAAGCAACAACCACTAAGGAATTTTGGGAAAATAATTTGCAATCATGTAATATACAACTGCTGCAGACTTTTATCAAATAGTGTGCAAGCATGCAATCTACAACCAATTCGACATTCCAATAAATAGTTTGCAAGCACTCAATCTACATTCATTTTGGAATTATAACAACAATTTTCAAGCATGAAATCTATGGTCAATGAGACATTCTACCAAATATTTGGCAAGCATACAATTTAGTGCCATTGAGGGACTAGTTAGCAGACATGAAATAAATTTCCATAAATATGTTTAAACTATCAAAGAGATAGTTAAACTAGAATTTATAGTATAATATGAATCATATTAATATCATCAATTGTAAAATTTCTGCCAATAAGACAACCAACAATCTCTACAGGAGCGTCTAATCAAAAAAATCGACCAAATTATGGATCCAAGTCTAAAAATAACTTTTTCCTGGAATCAACACGAGGGTTACATGATCTCAAGGTATGAGAACCCCTTGATGTTAAGATTAATCACATCCAAAACTTGCACGGATGCAATTATTTAAAACAACAAAACTGTGGATCTCAATTACCACTTTTTGTCGAACACATGGAATGAAAAATTTCCTATACAACTCTAAATGAGGATAGAGAACCCACAATTATGCTACAATGATTTTTTCATTGCCTTTAATTTTACTATGTGAGTTCTACTTCACTATCATTGATTTTTACCAATCACAGTTTCATCTAAATATATATATATATATATATATATATATATATATATATATATATATATATATATATATATATATATATATATATATTTTTTTTTCAACATTCCATTGCCCTCTTCAGGGTCAACCCCAACTTCTGAATTATATAGTTATCACACCAACCATATATGCATTCATTATTTATAAGGAGTGCATGGTAACTTTAGTCATGTTTTCTCCCTTTTTTTTTGCTTATGCACCATAATAATTTTTTTCTAATATTATGCATGCAAACGTTGGTAATTAATCCACACTATAACCGATGAGTGCTAAAAATGGTTCATATGTACAATAGAGATTTTATTTTCTTTTATCCTCATCCATATTAAAATTTAATGACCACAACTTTTAAAGAAACGGTGTAACTTTCTACTCTTTCATGCAGTCATTAATCATGCATCATGCAACTCATGTTAATTGTAGTATACTACAAGTTTAATTAAAATCGTACCTGAGATGATGCCCACTAGTATCATACCTCTATTTTTTTTTTTTTCATAACAATTCGCAAAAAGGTGCGAGTGTTGCAACCTTTTTCTCTGATACCATTTGTAACATACCTCGATAACCTCGCAAGAAAATGCATGGAGTTAGGAATTTTTTTTCAAAATATACGAATGTGTAACCTTATAAATTACCTTTTATATTTCTGCATTAACCATTTAAATACCCATCATCATCACTTAGAGAATCATTTAGTAAAATCATAGTGAGTTACACAACCATTAATTGTCCTTGTTGTAGCATATTAACTTAAATTTCCTGCTGTAACTATGTATCGATCCCATGATCATTTTAATTCAATTGGTACATCACCTAATTGATAATATAACCATCACATCATGAAAGAAATTAACATCATGAAAATGACACAATGAAAAATCACATAGGGTGAAAACCAACGAATGTTTAATTTTATTATTAAACGCTCGTGAGGGTTGTCACCCCTCACTCAGTGGTTATAAGGGAGTCCATCTCTTGACCATTGTCATAAAAATTACATAGAAAAATAATCTTAAACGAAACATAACTAGCTATAAGCTATTACAACCATCATGATACCATTTACCCATAAATCCTCAATCTCTGTCTTTGTAGTCAGACTGTTTTGTAATGTTCTAGATTTTTCTTCAATAAATTGGAACATTAAATTTTGTCTAAACTCATTTAGGAGATGAATAATTGGGTAAAGAGGCCCAATGATAATGAAAACATAAATAAAATCCCTCTAGTATGAAAAGGGATCAGCCATGGAACCAGATTTCACACCCTCATGTGTGAAAGGAGATATTTGCAAAGAGGTTTGACCAAGTCAACCAGCACAGGGTATGAGTTGGAAAGCACTACATGACAATGTAGGAGGGAAGCTTCTAGAGGAGGGGCCCATGAGGAGTCTCTAATCACTATATAAATGGAGGGGAGGAGAGCTATTTCCATTCATGCATATGTTTATGATATTGTGTTGGTCATTTTGACTTCTTGAGCACGCTGGTTGTTTAGCCAGTCTGCAACACTGTTTAGTGCACCGAGTGTCTCCGTTTGGAGATCTCACCCTCAACCCCGAGAGACTTCGAGTGCCTGCTTGAGTGAGGTTGTCCCATCATTATTTTGGTTCTAGACCAAAGAATCATCCTCCAGGATAGTGTTATTGCTGCAGCAGCATAATACTGTGTTGTAGGGTGTTGCCGTGGAGACTCCACAACACCTCTTCCATTGCTTGTTTTTCAGAGGGGGAGTCTTTCTTGCCTTCGGAGGATCAGTTTGGAAGATTGAGAGCTTATTTGCAGATCTTGGCATTAGGCCAACACATATTCTTGCCCCTAATGGGTAGTTTGCTCCAATAGCTGCGTTATTTTCATAGTGCATTTGCTGCGGGGTTTTGTAGATTGATTGGAGGGTGGGATCTCAAGTGTAAGGATCAGCCTTCCACTTTGGAGATCCATTGGAGGAGGTTTAATTCAGATATTTTAATATTATTCAGCCTTATATATATATATATATATATTTATAGTTCCATATTTGCCTTTTCTGCCTAGCTACTCCAGCATTTTCATGTATTGTTGAAATTCCCAAGGGGAATGTAATAAAGAGCCCTTTGGGAATTTTGTTTCATTATAGATCTCTGTTTTAATGTATTTATCAATTGAAGATCTATAATATAATAAAAATAAGCTTTAGCCTCCTGGAAATAATGCTGAAGGGTTTCTGGGTCATTCTCTTGTCTTGCAGCACCTCAATCTTTAGGGATTTTCTATGTAAAAATGTTGTTTAACCTTTCTTAATGCCTATGCCATGTTACTAAAATCATCCTCTGATTTTTCATACTGTTTTACATGTTATACCTTTAGAAAATACGCTTCCCTTACTTCAGTAAATTTTTGCATACTCAAAGTCATGGGAAATCAGGGTTTTTCTTGACTAGTCGGGAAGGAGGAACTGTTTAACTTAGTAAAATGCATTTTTTTTTCTAAAATTTGACATGCATATCCCAATTGACCCAAAATAACATATTCCATAACCTTGACCCTTAATTTTATGCAAAGTTTCTTATACAATTATTTTAGGGCCAAAATCCTCACTTTTCCCCACCTTTTTTCCAATAAAAGCCGAGTAAAGGTTGCTGTAGTATTTGGAGTGCGTTTATGAGTGTTTTTAAACACATTTTATGATATTTGAAGCACAAATTCCTGAAAAATTGGTTTTTCAGGCATGATTTGCTGATAAATCCATTTTCAGGATATTACAATGGTATCATAGCTTTTGAGTGGGATTATTCAAGCATCTCTATAGACAGATTCTAGAAAGGAACAAAAAGTCTCTAGATCTCATCGTCTTTTAGATGTGGAATATCTGGTAAATTCCCTCCCAGTCCATCTCTGGTTGGAGTTTGTCGTGTTTTAGAGATATCCCTGAAACGGGATATTACAGTGGTATCAGAGCATAGTTCTGGCTCAGACTGTGGAGCTAGTTATCTATGACACTGAAAGAGAAATCATGTACCATGATCACAATGCCTACATTATTACCTCCAGTGCCGAGTGAGAAAGGGAGGCAGCATGATCATATACCCTTTGGAGACTATTTCCGTAAATGGCAGCCCATGGGGGAAGACTTCAGAGCAGATTTTCCTTTCAAACGTTACTGTCAGCTTAGGTAGGATGAAAGTGAATGGAACAAAGGGGGATCTAGCATGCAGAGTTCAAAGTTGCAGCATACCACTGGGAGGTCACCTTTTCCCATGTATGAGGGATCCACTGATCTCTGTGAGTCTAAGCCCAAGAAGATCAGAACATTGAAAAAGATGAGTTTATTCTCATCTATTTTCAGAGCCAGAGGAAATGCATCCACCTTTGAGGAGGTCAATAAGATTGAAGAAAAAGAAGAGGAAGTACCATGCTCTTCCTATTCTCATCAAGAAGAAGATATTGAGCACGGAAGATATTTGGATCATCAGATTCTCAGTGATTACCTTGTTTAGTATAGATCTCAACCTAGAGCCTTCAGGGAGACTCTAGATTTTCCTCATTTCATCCAGCTAAAGGAAGAGAAGAGGCCATGCAGTAGAAAAGAAATCAAAGGCAATAGATTTTTGTTGTCTACCTTTGATGGTTCATCTAATGCAAGAACTTGGGTGAGAAAGTTGGAGGCATTTTTCCTACTACAACCTGTAGCAGGGAAAGAAGCTGTTGAAATCTCAGCGCTGCATTTGGAGGGTGAAGCCTATGATTGGTGGTGCAGCCACTTGATCCATGCAAGGGTGAATAATTTTGTAGAGTTCACTCAAAGTTTGATCCAAACCTTTGATGGAGAAAGAACAAAGAAAGAAGAGATCACATCACCTCTTGAGGAGGCTTGTGATAACGTTGTCCCACTCATGGAGGAGCAGCCACATGCATCAACAGTTGGGGCAGCCAACACTTTTGAGGAAGGCACTCTTGTAGCCCTACAAGAAGTTCCAAATGCACATCAAGGTAGAAAAGATTTCCACATTCCATTGTTGTAGCAAATTATTTTGATCAATGTGGAGATTTAATTTTTCATGACCAAGAGTCAAATCTCATTGCTACTATAGAGCAGCTTGGTTGCACTGTGCTGTGCAACATAGAAACACTCAAGAAGGAATCAAACCATCATTCTCATGAGCCATTGTTGGATTGTACATCACATTGGAGGTTGGGGTTTGAAGCCTTAAAGATTGATGGTAGAAATCATGGAGTAAGAAACCTTTTCTCCCTTTAAGATGACACTTTCTCAATGAGCTCTTCTCAGCTCAAAGAGGAATTTCTACTTTCAGATCCAAGACCTCATTGGTTTTGTAAGACTATGGATGAAAGGGAGGTCTCAAGGAGAGATCTCATTGGAGATTCACTTCGACACACCATGGAATGCAATGTTTTTCTTCCCTTCTCACAAGAGAAAATAGAAGATGGAGGACATCTTAGGATGGATATCATCTCTCATGCTTGTGTTGTACATCCCTTGAGCCATACACATCATGATGGGAGGTTTTTTCCTACCATCTATTTGATTCTTGATAGGGTCTCATTGATCCTTGAGAAGCTTACATTTCAAAATCCCATAAAGTGCAAAGACATGAATTTGATTTGGGAGGATGGTAGCCCTCATGGGAGGAGTACCAGGATGAGGAGAAGAAGGAGGCATCCATAGGTGATTGAGTGGATGTTGTTGATGAGCAAAGAACTAGGAGGCTATTTACAGATCTATGATACCGGGCAGCAGGAGGCTTGGTTGCGCTGGTTACTCTTGAAAGAGTTTGGCCATCACTTGGCAACACTCTTCCTAAGAGTGCGCAGATGGAGAAAAGATGGAAGTATACTTGCATCATTGAGTAGCATAGAGAATGGATGCATGATGTTGATGTGTCTTCATCACATGAGTTTTATGATGGAAGTATGAGGAGGCAGCAAAATACTTTGTTGCTTTGCTTGGGAGAGCAAGGGAAGATTTTCTCTCACACTTTGTATGATGTTGCAAGAGGAGGGGATGGCACTATCTCTTTCGTCTTTGATAATGATTGGGAAGCACTTCAAAGAACATATTCCACATTTGTTGCAGCATTATTGAAATAATATTTGACAAGGAGCATGTCAAAGAACATAGTTGTGTATTGACAGGAGCTTATTTGCATAAGCTCACAGCGTTGTCACCTTGGAGTAAAGACTTATGGATAAAGTGTGCCCAACAGAAATATGGTGGATCCATAACCCATAGGTCCCATGATCACTTCATATTTGTTGCACTTGATGAAAAAAGAGGAGGTAATGATGATAGAGACATCTATGGCATGTTCTTCTTAACTTGGATTTCCAAGCATGAGGAGGATTATATTCTTGCAGCACATGGTTCATTCTTGTTCACAGCATGCCAAAACACTATGGAGGACTCATGTATGGACCCATGTACCATCTTACTTCCAACATATGGTGAGAATCTTGTTTATACATTCATTGATTTGCACACTCTTACCATTCTTATGCAGTGCATTGCTTCACAAGAGGGCAAGCTCGTCAAATTGCTCCATGAATTGTACTGGGCCAATCTACATGATGGAGGCAACCATATCTTTTGTGGCCTTGAGAAATTTTTTTATCACCACATGTATGTAAGTTTCTGACATGCATGATTAACCATGTAAAAAGAAACATTTTTCCATGTACTTTTGTCAAGCAGCAACTTGCAAAACTACGTTGTCACTACTGGGAAAGCTATTGGTACCTTCTTGCATCACTTCCAACCTTCAGAATTTTCTTCCTTTTGCTGCTGATCATGTCTCCATTTGCTGATATAGATAAGATTTGTATGTGAGGCTTGATTATGAGGGAGACACGTGAGTTGGATGTGTCCGTGAGTGGGAAGAATTCTCACAATTTCTGCACTACATGTTCTAATGGGAGCATGAGAGGAGATATGGCCACCACAACCAAATATTTGTTCTCTTTTGAGGTCGGCCATAAGATTGATATTCATGCATTTTACAACCATGGGCAAGTGCTTGATCCTGTATTATTGTTGTTACATTCAACCATTTACTATCCTTTAGTAGATGTGATGAATCATGGACATTGCTTGCCATGTAATTTTCTGAAGTTGCAGTGGATGAGACTGCGCTGTATCCTTGTGAGAAATTATTTGCATCATGTATCATCATGTAAAACCTTCAGAAAACCTCTCATTAGGATGTTCCATGATGACCATGTCCTATTCTTCATGGATGGATTGTTTTGGGCCAGTTAGTTCTTCATTGTTGGAGGAGCCTTCTTTGGAGGATTGTTCTTCACTTTGCCATTGGAGGGCAATAATTTTGCAACCCAGGATCAGTATACACTCTACACTTGTCATAAGTGGAGAGAAGGACAGCATCGGGTAAGCTATGATGCTTGCCAAGTTCAGATTTTCAGCCCACCTTCATTACCGAAGCTTGAGGTGGAAGGAGATTTTCAGGAGTTGCCTTGTTGGGAGGTGGCTCATTTTGTTTGGATGATTTCTTGGGGATGGAGGATCCACATGAGGGAGATGTTCCTCATTATATTCCAGACTCCATGCCTTGAGTGGATATTCTTCAGTTCTATCCTTGCATTTTCTTGGGAACAAGCAACATTTGGGAGGGGAGGACGGTAATGTTCCAAATTTTTCTTCAATAAATTGGAACATTAAATTTTGTCTAAACTCATTTAGGAGATGAATAATCGGGTGAAGAGGCCCAAAGATAATGAAAATAAAAATAAAATACCTCTAGTATGAAAAGGGATTAGCCATGGAACCAGATTTCATACCCTCATGTGTGAAAGGAGATATTTGCAAAGAGGTTTGACCAAGTCAACCAGCACAGGGTATGAGTTGGAAAGAGCTACATGACAATGTAGGAGGGAAGCTTCTAGAGAAAGGGAAGCTTCTAGAGGAAGGGCCCAGGAGGAGTCTCCAATCACTATATAAATGGAGGGGAGGGGAGCTATTTCCATTTATGCATATGTTTATGATATTGAGTTGGTCATTTCAAATTCTTGAGCACGCTAGTTGTTTAACTAGTATGCAACACTGTTTAGTGCACCGAGTGTCTCCGTTCGAAGATCTCACCCTCAGCCCCGGGGGAATTCGAGTGCCTGCTCAGGTGAGGTTGTCCCATCATTATTTTGGTTCTAGACCAAAGCATCATCCTCCATGATAGCGTTATTGCTGCAGCAGCATAATACTGTGTTGTAGGGTGTTTCCATGGAGGCTCCACAACACCTCTTCCATTGCTTATTTTTCAGAGGGGGAGTCTTTCTTGCCTTTGGAGGATCAATTTGAAAGATTGAGAGCTTATTTGAAGATCTTGGCATTAGGCCAACACATATTCTTTCCCCTACTGCGTAGTTTGCTCCAATAGTTGCGTTATTTTCATAGTGCATTTGTTGTGGGGTTTTGCAGATTGATTGGAGGGTGGGATCTCAAGTGTAAGGATCAGCCTTCCACTTTGGAGATCCATTGGAGGAGATTTAATTCAGATATTTTCATCTTATTCAGACTTCTATATATATATTTCTAGTTCCAGAGTTTTCCATAGCTGCCTAGCTACTCCGACATTTTCATGTATTGCTGAAATTACCAAGGGGAATGTAATAAGGAGCCCTTTGGGCATTTTGTTTCATTATAGATCTATGTTTTCATGTATTTATCAGTTTCAGATTTTTAATATAATAAAAATAAGCTTCAACCTCCTGGAAATAACGCTGAAGGGTTTCTGGGTCATTCTCTTGTCTTGCAGCACCTCAATATTGAGGGATTTTCTATGTAAAACTGTTGTTTAACCTTGCTTAATGCCTATTCCATGTTCCTAAAATGATATTATGATTTTTAATACTATTTTACATCTTATACATTTATAAAATATGCTTCCCTTGCTTCAGTAAATTTCCGCATACTCAAAGTCATGGGAAATCAAGGTTTTTCTTGACTAGTCGGGAAGGAGGAACTGTTTAACTTAGTAAAATGCATTATGTTTTGCTGAAATTTGACATGAATATCTATATTGACTAAATATAACATATTCCAAAACCTTGATCCTTCATTTTACACATATTTTCTTATACACTAATTTTAAGGCCAACATCCTCACTTTTCCCTACCTTTTTTCCCATAAAAGCTGAGTAAAGGTTTTTTCAGTATTTGGAGTGGGTTTCTAAGTGTTTTTAAACACTTTTTATGATATATGAAGCACAAATTCCTGAAAAATTCGTTTTTCAGACATGATTTGCTGATAAATCCATTTTCGGGATATTACAGTGGTATCAGAGCTTTTAAGTGGGATTATTCAAGCAGCTCTATAGAAAGAGTCTAGAAAAGGCTAGGAAGCCTCTGGATATCATCCTCTTTTAAGGCAAAATATCTGGTAAATGCCGTCCCAGTCCATCTCTGGTTGGAGTTTTCCGCGTTTTAGAGATATCCCCGAAACGGGATATTACATGTTTCTTTCAGTGGGTCATTGTGCAATTGGAACTAGTAAACTTGCATGGAATAAAAAATCTTTATCTTCCACAATGTTAAACTTGAAAAATATTTTTCTCAAGTCATCCTTCTTTCGTACCATTGCTGTCATCAGCACACTTGATATCATGATTAGATAAAATAAAAATAAACCAATAATCAATCTCTATTTGTGACACTTCAACAAATATTTCTATGCATGTATAAAACATAACCAAGTTGACATGAAATGCCTTCTTTAGCATCATTTCACATGCATTAGTAGCAAATAAATCACTATCAAGCATCATCTTTCTAGCAACCCCTAACAAAATCTCGCATGCACTTTCATACTATTTCCAAAGGAAAGATAACATACTATATAATAATATTGTGCATGAAAATGCATAACAAGCTTTCAAGATAACTATCCCAACAAGAAATTTCCTTTTTGTCTACTCTTATCTTTTCTTTTCCAAAGGGATTAACACAATAGATTCTATACTTATGCATATGATTGCATGTTCTTTTCCAAAGACATCTTTTCCACACAAGAGCTATTCATATAGGCTATACTTATAACAATTCCAGCTTTATTTCAAACAAATTTAAAATACTAGCTATAATTTTGTGCATGTAATAACATAGCCTTTTTATTCTTTCATGTAGAACATATATTTCTTGCCAAAAGAAACTAAATAAATATTTGATGGAAAAACAAACACATTTCTTTTCCAAGGGGTTAAACGCATACCACTTATTCTTTCATGCATGCAAACGGACATTTCCCTCTCATCCAAAATATCTAATCCCAAAAATATACTTTTTCCATTCATGTAAGCATATATATGTTTCTCTAAATAATCTTACATAATAAAGCATGTGATTACTATTTTTCTTAAAGAAGCTAATCGAATAATGCATACAAGGATATATTTTTCTCTTCTATTCTTTTTGAAGAGTTGTAACTCAATAATTGCTTCCTTGCATACAAATATACATATTTATTTTCCAAGGAATCTAACACCTTAATTATTCTTTTTCGGAAAGATAGACAACTCAATAGATGTTATGCATGAAATAGATAATATTTTCTTATCATTTCACATATTAGAGAGATTTGTAATATTTCCTCAAGAAACAACATGAATAACAAATCCTTCTCAAATAACACAACCAATTGCCTTTTACGCAAGGGTTTTATGTGAGCTACACCTCACATAAGTTATTTATATCTTTTTACATGACTGCAGCTCCCCATGCATGTAAAATCACATAATAATTTCTAGTAGATCAAATATACTAGATAATTATTCATGTGCACCTAAGCACATACTCTTTTCAGGAGTCCAATATTTCTCTTTAAGTTTTAATGAATATGCATCATGAGAACATACTTGGTAATTATATAAATTAATTCCTTGTAAATAATCATCAGCATAATTGTTATGTCTATATGTACATAAACAATTATTCTTATCTCATTGAAAAATGAAATGGAAGCACTATGTTTCACTCTGTTTTTCCTATTTTAGTCATCCCATTTGGATGTGTATTTTGAACATATGGAAAATAATTTCATAAAACCAAAAGAGGGTTTTGTTTGTAACAAAAATAATAAGAATAACCTCTCTCATTTTTGTCACAAGTGTCATGGTTTTTAAGATCCGAATGAATCTTTGATGCCCATTTTTGTAGATTTAAATATTTAATAATTTCCTGTTATTTTACATCCATTTAGGACACCGTTTTCGAGACATGGGAAACGAATTTTTAAAATCTAAAAGAGGCTTTTGGTCATAACATCCTGTTTTTAAGAAACCTATTTCACTTTTTTCATATCTATTTCGGTTTGGAAGATACAAAGTCATATATAGACCCTATATTACAATCATTCATGCAATTCACAGAATTATTTAGCCATGAAAATATTTTATCAATTCACAAAACATGAATTATTCTCATAATTCAATGAATAAGACACTTATTCTTCTATGAACAAAATTGTATAGAGGTTTACTAAAGAATTAATCTTAATTATTTATCACATGAAATTTTTCTTGCAAATAAATTCATTCATTATATTATCATGGCCCATATGCAAAAACAATGATTTTCAAAGAATATGGTTACTTATCTCCTAATTCATGCTTGGAATACTCTCTTCCTTTTCCTTGGCTCTATTCTCCATGTATTCTCCCATTACCCTCCTCTACTTCTCTCAAAGGCTTATAATAATTAGAATTAATAAAATGGAATAGCTTTTATAAATCATAAAAGCATTACTATTTTTTTCTAAATCATAAAAGCATTCCAGCTTTTCTAAATCATAAAAGCATTCCATAAAGCATCCATAAATCTAATTTTTCCTGAATCACAAAAGCAATCCATAAATCTCTCACGCTTTTATTTTTAGAGCTAGATTTGTTTTTTCCTTGTGAGAAAAATATCACTTATCCATACTTTTTCCAAATCTATTAATCATTATTTCTAAAACTCATAAAATATACCAACTTGGAAATATAATTTATTTCCATAGAAGAATATAAATTCTTATAAATAAAATAATTAAGAAATAATTCTTCCAATATTCTTATAATCATCAATTACAAGAACATTCTTGATGTAGTATCAATATAATAATAAATAATATTTAATTATTTAAGAAACCTTATTTTATGAGATTTTTTATGGTGGCTTAAGCCATGGATATTACAAACTCCACCCCTTAAACAGAACATCGTCCTCGATGTTCTTCTCTTATTGGAACATTAACTTTTAATTTTCATTACCAATTATTTAAGAAATGTAAAATAATACTTAAATCATAATACTTCCACAAAAACTCAAGGAGAACTTAGCCCTTTAATCATGAAAAGGATAAGAAAGACTCTACCAAGTACATGTTGTATTTAATTTAGGAGTTACACTAGTCATTCTCTCCCACTAATGTTTTTGCAAATTACTATCTTTCTCTCCCACAATAATTTCAATCAAATTAAAACTCATGGTATTTATCTCCAACCATTTCCTTTGCAAATTACTGTCTTTCTCTCCCACAATAATTTCATTCAAATTCAAACTCATGGAATTAATATCCAGCCATTTTCCTCTAGTGTGTCAGGAATTTAAAGTTCAATAAATCATTAGTTTATCTAACATGAGTTATTTTAGATGCCTATATATTTCAATTAATTTCCTCTATGCATGTATATATAGATAAGTCATATCTGGCATGTTCATTTGCTCATAAAAGCCGACAAACACAACCTATTTCATCAAAAATTTTGCTAAGATAATTTTATATATCATGCATGCAAAACTATAACACATGTAACAACTTTGAGTCATGCAATTTACAGTCTATTCTAACATCCAACATAATTAGAAAATTTTAAAATCAGTAACAAAACATAGACATAATTTCATTTAACCGTACTGAATTTCTGGGAGTTATTGAGGAACCGAGCATATTCCACCCAACCGTGAACTATCTCCAATAGTTACCAATCGAGCTAAGATCTACTTGCCACTAGAATCAACAACCTCATTGATTCCTTGGTGATTTCTTCCGAGCAGATTTTTAGCAGCGTCCTACTTTAAGGTTTGCCAACCTTTTTTCCTAGGCCTTTTTGTTTTATATTTTCGAAAAAGATACTCTTCTTTTTCTTGAAAGCATGCCTTTCTCTCCTGCTATGATTTATTTTACCCCACTTAGTATTTATCTTCAACTAAGTCATTAACATAATCGTTCTCTCCCATTATGTTAATATTTTCCTCTTTATTATTTTCTCCTAGGGATTTTTAAGAGACTTTTAGGGAAGGTCCAAGTTGAACTTAACCACAATTAGCTTTTCATAAGCTGGCAAGAAGTCTTCTAAAAATCTAGAGTTATTTCCTAAATACCCCAAACAATGTATTCATTAAATCAATAAAAAAATAAAATATTACCTCATTACATTAGTCCCATCATAGCTTCCATAGCCATTGAATCCAATGAAAATTCAATGTCTAAAAGTATTCAATGTCTAAAAATCCACTGTAGTTTACATAATTGTCCATTGCATATTATCATTAAAGCAAAGGAATATTTATATAGACCACGCATCTCTACTTGACCCAAAACATGGGTCCCACAATTTGTCAAAGTACATTGACAAAAAATCATCACTTGTAATATACGTGATATACATTCAAAATTTCCACATAAAAATAATAATCAAATACATTAAAATATCTCTCATACCATAGAATTATACTTTATTTTAGGTCTCACCTTAGCAACCATAAATATTGTAGAGAAATAACAGTCCCATAGAACACTAGGACACAAAATGTGATTTTTTTCTTTCCTTACCATTAGCTTGCAGTCATGTAAGCAACAACCATTAAGGAATTTTGGGAAAATAATTTTCAATCATGTAATATACAACCGCTGCAGACTTTTATCAAATAGTGTGCAAGCATGCAATCTACAACCAATTGACATTCTAATAAATATTTTGCAAGCATGCAATCTACATCCATTTTGGAATTATAACAACAATTTGCAAGCATGAAATCTATGGTCAATGAGACATTCTACCAAATATTTGGCAAGCATACAATCTAGCGCCATTGAGGGACTAGTTAGCAGACATGAAATAAATTTCCATAAATATGTTTAAACTATCAAAGATATAGTTAAACTAGAATTTATAGTATAATATGAATCATATTAATATCATCAATGGTAAAATTTCTGCCAATAATACAACCAACAATCCCTACAGGAGGGTCTAATAAAAAAAATCGACCAAATTATGGATCCAAGTCTAAAAATAACTTTTTCCTGGAATCAACACGAGGGTTACATGATCTCAAGGTGTGAGAACCCCTTGATGTTAAGATTAATCACATCCAAAACTTCCATGGGTGCAATTATTTAAAACAACAAAACTGTGGATCTCAATTACCACTTTTTATCGAACACATGGAATGAAAACCTTCCTGTACAACTCTAAATGAAGAAAGAGAACCCACAATTATGCTATTATGATTTTTTCATTGACTTTAAGTTTACTATGTGATTTATGCTTCACTCATTCCTTATTTTTAACAACTAAAGAGTTTCATTCAAATATATATATATATATATATATATATATATATATATATATATATATATATTGTTTTCAACATTCCATTGTCCTCTTCAGGGTCAACCCCAAATTTTGAATTATATAGTTATCACACCAACCATATATGCATTCATTATTTATAAGCAGTGCATGGTAACTTTAGTCATGTTTTCTCCCTTTTTTTTTGCTTATGCACCATAATAAAATTTTTTCTAATATTATGCATGCAAACGTTGGTAATTAATCCACACTAGAAATGGTGAGTGCTTAGGATGGTTCATATGTACAGTAGAGGTTTTATTGTCTTTTATCCTCATCCATATTAAAATTTAATGACCACAACTTTTAAAGAAACGTTGTAACTTTCTACTCTTTCATGTAGTCATTAATCATGCATCATGCAGCTCATGTTAATTGTATTATACTACAAGTTTAATTAAAATCATACCTGAGATGATGCCCACTAGCATCATACCTCTACTTCTTTTTTTTTTTTAGCATAACGATTCCCAAAAAGGTGCCAGTATTGCAACCTTTTGCTCTGATACCGTTTGTAACATACCCCAATAACCTCGCAAGAAAATGCATGGAGTTAGGAATTTTTTTTCAAAATATACGAATGTGTAACCTTATAAATTACCTTTTATATTTCTGCATTAACCATTTAAATACCCATCATCATCAATTAGAGAAACATTTAGTAAAATCATAGTGAGTTACACAACCATTAATTGTCCTGGCTGTAGCATATTAACCTAAATTTCCTGCTATAACTATGTATCGATCCCATGATCATTTTAGTTCAATTAGTACATCACCTAATTGATAATATAACCATCAGATCCTGAAAGAAATTAGCATCATGAAAATGACACAATGAACAATCACATAAATAGACATCGATATACCCTGGAAACCCCATAGGGTGAAAACCAGCAAATGTTTAATTTTATTATTAAACGCTCATCAGGGTTGTCTCCTCTCACTCAATGGTTATAAGGGAGTCCATCCCTTGACCATTTTCATAAAAATTACATAGAAAAATAATCTTAAATGAAACATAACTAGCTATAAGCTATTACAATCATCATGATACCATTTACCCACAAATCCTCAATCTCTGTCTTTGTAGTCAGACTGTTTCCTTCAGTGGGTCATCGTGCAATTGGAAATAGTAAACCTACATGGACTAACAAATCTTTATCTTCCACAATGTTAAACTTGAAAAATCTTTTTCTCAAGTCATCCTTCTTTCGTGCCATTGCTGTCATCAACTTGATATCATGATTAGACAAAATATTAATAAACCAATAATCAATCTCCATTTGTGAAACTTCATCAAATATTTCTATGCATGTATAAAAAATAACCAAGTTGACATGAAATACCTTCTTTAGCATGATTTAACATGCATTAGTAGCAAATAAATCACTATCAAGCATCATCTTTCTAGCAACCCCTAACAAAATCTCGCATGCACTTTCATACTATTTCTAAAGGAAAGATAACATACTATATAATAATATTGTGCATGAAAAGGCGTAACAAGCTTTCAAGATAACTATCCTAACAAGCAATTTCCTTTTTGTCTACTCTTATGTTTTCTTTTCCAAAGGGATTAACACAATAGATTTCATACTTATGCATATGATTGCATGTTCTTTTCCAAAGACATCTTTTCCACACAAGAGCTATTCATATTGGCTATACTTATAACAATGCCAGCTTTATTTCAAACAAAGTTAACATACTAGCTATAATTTTGTGCATGTAATAACATAGCCTTTTTATTCTTGCATATAAAACATATATTTCTTGCCAAAAGAAACTAAATAAATATTTGATGGAAAAGCAAACACATTTCTTTTCCAAGGGGTTAAATGCATACCACTTATTCTTTCATGCATGCAAAGGGACATTTCCCTCTCATCCAAAATATCTAATCCCAAAAATATACTTTTTCCATGCATGTAAGCATATATATGTTTCTCTAAATAATTTTACATAATAAAGCATGTGATTACTATTTTTCCTCCTTAAGAATCTAATCCAATAATGCATACAAGGATATATTTTTCTCTTCTATTCTTTTTGAAGAGTTGTAACACAATAATTGTTTCCTTGCATACAAATATACATATTTATTTTCCAAGAAATTTAAAACCCTAATTATTATTTTTCCAAAAGATAGACAACTCAATAGTTGTTATGCATGAAATAGATAATATTTTCTTATCATTTCACATATTAGAGAGATTTGTAATATTTCCTCAAGAAATAACATGAATAACAAATCCTTTTCAAATAACACAACCAATTGCATTTTACGCAAAGGTTTTATGTGAGCTACCCCTCACAAAAGTTATTTATATCTTTTTACATGACTGCAACTCCCCATGCATGTAAAATCACATAATAATTTCTAGTAGATCAAATATACTAGATAATTATTCATGTGCACCTAAGCACATACTCTTTTCAGGAGTCCAATATTTCTCTTTATGTTTTAATGAATATGCATCATGAGAACATACTTGGTAATTATATAAATTAATTCCTTGTAAATAATCATCAGCATAATTTTTATGTCTATATGTACATAAACAATTATTCTTATCTCATTGAAAAATGAAATGGAAGCACTATGTTTCACTCTGTTTTTCCTGTTTTTTTCATCCAATTTGGATGCATATTGTAAACATATGGAAAATAATTTCATAAAACCAAAAGTGGTTTTTGTTTGCAATAGACATAATAAGAATAACCTCTTTCAGTTTTGTCAGAGGTGTCATGGTTTTTAAGATTCGAATGAATCTTTGATGCCCATTTTTGAAGATTTAAATATTTAATAATTTCCTGTTATTTTACATCCATTTAGGACACGTTTTTCGAGGCACGGATTTTTTTTTTTTTTAAATCTAAAAGAGGCTTTTGGTCATAACATCCTCTTTTTCAAAAAATTCTTTCATTTTTTTCATATCTATTTCGGTTTGGGAGATACAAAGTCATATATAGAACCTATATTACAATCACTCATGTAATTCACATAATTATTTAGCCATGAAAATCATTTATCAATTCACAACACATGAATTATTCTCATAATTAAATGAATAAGACACTTATTCTTCTATGAAAAAAATTGTATAGACGTTTACTAAAGAATTAATCTTAATTTTGTAGAAATTTGCTGAATAATGTTTAATTATCCACCGAGACTATCTTGATCACATACAATTCGAATTTATATGCAACACATAATCTCTTCCACTCAGATCATCACACATGCGGAAATAAAACAAGCGATAGCACATCAAATCATCATACACATTAACACAGTATGTATGGGGAAAGCTTATAGCTGAAAACCCCGCAGTTATTGTGTATATTATAATGGAGAAATCATGTAACAAAATTAGTACAATACTCCTCACAAGTACTCAGTACTATCTCATGAAGTTACACACAAACTAGCTTGGTTTTGAACAGGTTACTGGTTCAAAACTCACCACAAATTGCCTTGCCTCTATTGCGCAATCATGGCCTGTCTAAATAGAGATCCAAGGTTCGAATCTCCTTGGCTTGACAGTGCAATCATCATGGGAAATTCCTCCAAGTGTGGTGCAAATCTCATGCACAACTGATGTCGCCACTGATAGCTAACTCCACCCTTTCATCTACCTCTTTCATTGGTCTCCACTGAACTGTCCATGCACTGTAGTGAACTGATGTGTTCTTGAGTTGAATAATGAGTTACTAATTAATGAATTAAATAATATTTAATTCACTCCACTCATTACTAGTTGATTAGCTAGTTAAACTAATCTCAACTAGTTAAACTAAGTTAAACCGAACACAACTCCACTAGCTGTCTCATTAACTCCACCAAACTTCTGCCACTGAAGTCCTAACTGAAGTCAACCATGCATGTGCTCACCAAACCCTTAGGAATAGTGTAATTCCTCTGTCAGATGCATGAGCCACTTCCAAGGCTCGAACTGAAGTGCTCCAAGAGAGTAAACTGCTGTTTAGAGTCCAAATATTAATAAGGGTAAATAATATTTGACTTCCCTATTTTTAGGATAGGCAGTCTAAAAATAGACATCGACCTATCGACCTATAGGTCAAAAAAATAGAGTCCCATCTATTTTTACCAACATGACCAATACTCCAAGAATAACATACTGCAACCCCTGGACCATGCTCCATATGTCTAAAAATAGACATAGTCTAAAAATAGACTTTGCGCCAGAATTTGCCTGCGGGCCCACTTAGTGAAGGCGACTTCATTTCACTAAGCTCCATCATCTTGCTGCATTTTCAACAAATTCTTTATCACGTGAAAATTTTCTTGCAAATAAATTCATTCATTATATCATCATGGCCCATATGCAAACAAAATGATTTTCAAAGAATATGGTTAGTTATCTTCTGATGCATGCTTGGAATACTCTCTTCCTCTTCCTTGGCTCCATTCTCCATGTATTCTCCCATTTCCCTCCTCTACTTCTCTCATAGGCTTATGAGAATTAGAATTAATAAAATGGAATAGCTTTTATAAATCATAAAAGCATTATAGTTTTTTTCTAAACCATAAAAGCATTTCAGCTTTTCTAAATCATAAAAGCATTCCATAAAGCATCCATAAATCTAATTTTTCCTAAATCACAAAAGCAATCCATAAATCTCTCATCATTTTATTTTTAGAGCTAGATTTTTTTTTCCTTGTGAGCAAAATATCACTTATCCATACTTTTTCCAAATATATTAATCATTATTTCTAAAACTCATAAAATATATCAACTTGGAAATATAATTTATTTCCATAGAAGAATATAAATTCTTGTAAATAAAATAATTAAGAAATAATTCTTCCAATATTCTTATAATCATCAGTTACAAGAATACTCTTCATGTCATATCAATATAATAATAAATAACATTTAATTATTTAGGAAACCTTGTTTTATGAGAGTTTTTATGGTGGCTTAAGCCAGGGATATTACAAACACCCCCCCTTAAAGAGAACATCGTCCTCGATGTTCTTCTCTTATTGGAACATTAACTTTTAATTTTCATTACCAATTATTTAGGAAATGTAAAATAATACTTAAATCATAATACTTCCACAAAAACTCAAGGAGAAATTATCCCTTTGTATTTAATTTAGGAGTTACACTAGTCTTTTTCTCCCACTAATGTTTTTGCAAATTACTGTATTTCTCTCCCACAATAATTTCAATCAAATTAAAACTCATGGTATTTATCTCCAACCATTTCCTTTACAAATTATTGTCTTTCTCTCCCACAGTAATTTCATTCAAATTCAAACTCATGGAATTAATCTCCAACCATTTTCCTCTAGTGTGTCAGGAATTTAAAGTTCAATAACTCATTATTTTATCTAACATGAGTTATTTCAGATGCCTATATATTTCAATTAATTTCCTCTATGCATGCATATATAGATAAGTCATATATGACATTTTCATTTGCTCATAAAAGGCGAAAAACAAAACCTATTTCATCGAAATTGTTGCTAAGATAATTTTATATATCATATATGCAAAACCATAACAGATGCAACAACTTTGAGTCATGAAATTTATAGTCTATTATAACATCCAACATATTTAGACAATTTTAAAATCAGTAACAAAACATAGACATAATTTCATCTAACCATACTTAATTTCTGGGAGTTATTGAGGAACCGAGCATATTCCTCCCAACCGTGAACTATCTCCAATAGTTACCCACTGAGCTAAGATCTACTTGCAACTAGAATCAACAACCTCATTGATTCCTTGGTGATTTCTTCCCAGCAGATTTTTAGCAGCGTCCCGCTTTAAGGTCTGCCAACCTTTTTGCCTAGGCCTTTTTGTTTTATATTTTCGAAAAAGACACTCTTCATTTTCTTTAAAGCATGTCTTTCTCTCCTACTATGATTTATTTTACCGCACTTAGTATTTATCTCCAACTAAGTCATTAACATAATCTTTCTCTCCCATTATGTTAATATTTTCCTCTTTATTATTTTCTCCTAGGGATTTTTAGGAGACTTTTAGGGAAGGTCCAAGTTGAACTTAACCACCAATAGCTTTTCATAAGATGGCAAGAAGTATTCTAAAACTCTAGAGTTATTTCCTGAATACCCCAAACAATGTATTCATTAACTCAATACTAAAATAAAATATTGCCTCATTACATTAGTCCCATCATAGCTTCCATAACCATTGAATCCAATAAAAATTCTATGTCTAAAAGTAGTCAGTGCCTAAAACTCAATTGTAATTTACATAATTTTCCATTGCATATTATCATTAAAGAAAATGAATATTTATATAGACCGCACATCTATACTTGACCCAAAACGTGGGTCCCACAATTTGTCAAAGTACATTGAAGAAAATTCATCACATCTAATATACGTGATATACATTCAAAATTTCCACATAATAATAATAATCAAATAAATTAACATATCTCTCATACCATAGAATTATACTTTATTTAAGGTCTCACCTTAGCAACCATCAATATTGTAGAGAACTAACAGTCCCATAGAACACTAGGACACAAAATGTGATTTTTTTCTTTCCTTACCATTAGCTTGCAGCCATGTAAGCAACAACCATTAAGGAATTTGGGAAAATAATTTTCAATCATGTCATCTACAACCGCTACAGACTTTTATCAAATAGTGTGCAAGCATGCAATCTACAACCAATTCGACATTCTAATAAATATTTTGCAAGCATGCAATCTACATCCATTTTGGAATTATAACAACAATTTGCAAGCATGAAATCTATGGTCAATGAGACATTCTACCAAATATTTGGCAAGAATACAATCTAGCGCCATTAAGGGACTAGTTAGTAGACATGAAATAAATTTCCATAAATATGTTTAAACTATCAAAGAGATAGTTAAACTAGAATTTATAGTATAAAATGAATCATATTAATATCATCAATGGTAAAATTTATGCCAATAAGACAACCAACAATCCCTACAGGAGCGTCTAATCAAAAAAATCGACCAAATTATGGATCCAAGTCTAAAAATAACTTTTTCGTGGAATCAACATGAGGATTACATGATCTCAAGGTATGAAAACCCCTTTATGTTAAGATTAATCACATCCAAAACTTCCACGGATGCAATTATTTAAAACAACAAAACTATGGATCTCAATTACCTCTTTTTGTCGAACACATGGAATGAAAAATTTCCTGTACAACTCTAAATGAGGCAAGAGAACCCACAATTATGCTACTATGATTTTTTCATTGAATTTAAGTTTACTATGCGAGTTCTACTTCAATCGTTGCTTATTTTTTAAAACTAAAGTGTTTCATTCAAATATATATATATTTTGTTTTCAACATTCCATTGTCCTCTTCAGGGTCAACCCCAACTTCTGAATTATATAGTTATCACACCAACCATATATGCATTCATTATTTATAAGTAGTGCATGGTAACTTTAGTCATGTCTTCTCTCTTTTTTTTTCTTATGCACCATAATAATTTTTTTTGGAATATTATGCATGCAAACGTTGGTAATTAATCCACATTTTAACCGGTGAGTTCTCAGGATGGTTCATATGTAAAATAGTGGTTTTATTGTTTTTTATCCTCATCCATATTCAAATTTAATGACCACAACTTTTAAAGAAACGTTGTAACTTTCTACTCTTTTATTCAGTCATTAATCATGCATCATGCAGCTCATGTTAATTGTAGTATACTACAAGTTTAATTAAAATCATACCTGAGATGATGTCCACTAGCATCATACCTCTACTCATTTTTTTTTTTCATAACGATTCCCAAAAAGGCGCCAGTGTTGCAACCTTTTGCTCTGATATCATTTGTAACATACCCCGATAAACTTGCAAGAAAATGCATGGAGTTAGGAATTTTTTTTCAAAATATATGAATGTGTAACCTTATAAATTACCTTTTATATTTCTGCATTAACCATTTAAATACCCATCATCATCACTTAGATAAACATTTAGTAAAATCATAGTGAGTTACACAACCATTAATTGTCCTTGCTGTAGCATATTAACTTAAATTTCCTGCTATAACTATGTATTGATCCCATGATAATTTTAATTCAATTAATACATCACCTAATTGATAATATAACCATCACATCATGAAAGAAATTAACATCATGAAAATGACACAATGAACAATCACATAAATAGACACCGATATACCCTGGAAACCTTGTAGGGTGAAAACCAACAAATGTTTACTTTTATTATTAAACGCTCATGAGGGTTGTCACCACTCACTCAATGGTTATAAGGGAGTCCATCCCTTGACCATTTTCATAAAAATTACATAGAAAAATAATATTAAACGAAACATAACTAGCTATAAGCTATTACAATCATCATGATACCATTTACCCACAAATCCTCAATCTCTGTCTTTGTAGTCAGACTGTTTCCTTCAGTGGGTCATCTTGCAATTGGAACTAGTAAACCTGCATGGACTAACAACTCTTTATCTTCCACAATGTTAAACTTGAAAAATCATTTTCTCAAGTCATCCTTCTTTCGTGCCATTTCTTTCATCAACACACTTGATATCATGATTAGATAAAATATTAATAAACCAATAATCAATCTCTATTTGTGAAAATTCAACAAATATTTCTATGCATGTATAAAAAATAACCAAGTTGACGTGAAATGCCTTATTTAGCATCATTTCACATGCATTAGTAGCAAATAAATCACTATCAAGCATCATCTTTCTAGCAACCCCTAACAAAATCTCGCATGCACTTTCATACTATTTCCAAAGGAAAGATAACATACTATATAATAATATTGTGCATGAAAATGCATAACAGGCTTTCAAGATAACTATCCCAACAAGCAATTTCATTTTTGTCTACTCTTATGTTTTCTTTTCCAAAGGGATTAACACAATGGATTCTATACTTATGCATATGTTTGCATGTTCTTTTCCAAAGACATCTTTTCCACACAAGAGATATTCATATTGGCTATACTTATAACAATGCCAACTTTATTTCAAACAAAGTTAACATACTAGCTATAATTTTGTGCATGTAATAACATAGATTTTTTATTCTTGCATGTAAAACATATATTTCTTGCCAAAAGAAAATAAATAAATATTTGATGGAAAAACAAACACATTTCTTTTCCAAGGGGTTAAACGCATACCACTTATTCTTTCATGCATGCAAAGGGACATTTCCCTCTCATCCAAAATATCTTATCCCAAAAATATACTTTTTCCATGCATGTAAGCATATATATGTTTCTCTAAAAAATCTTACATAATAAAGCATGTGATTACTATTTTTCCTCGTTAAGAATCTAATCCAATAATGCGTACAAGGATATATTTTTCTCTTCTATTCTTTTTGAAGAGTTGTAACACAATAATTGCTTCCTTGCACACAAATATACATATTTATTTTCCAAGGAATTTAACACCTTAATTACTCTTTTTCCAAAAGATAGACAAATCAATAGCTGTTATGCATGAAATAGATAATATTTTCTTATCATTTCAGATATTAGAGAGATTTGTAATATTTCCTCAAGAAATAACATGAATAAAAAATAACACAACCAATTTCCTTTTATGCAAAGGTTTTATGTGAGCTACCCCTCACATAATTTATTTATATCTTTTTACATGACTGTAGCTCCCCATGCATGTAAATCACATAATAATTTCTATTAGATCAAATAGACTAGATAATTATTCATGTGCACCTAAGCACATACTATTTTCAGGAGTCCAATATTTTTCTTTAATATTTAATGAATATGGATCATGAGAACACACTTGGTAATTATATAAATTAATTCCTTGTAAATAATCATCAGCATAATTGTTATGTCTATATGTACATAAACAATTATTCTTATCTCATTGAAAAATGAAATGGAAGCACTATGTTTCACTTTGTTTTTCCTATTTTAGTCATCCAATTTGGATGCATATTGTGAACATATGGAAAATAATTTCATAAAACCAAAAGTGGTTTTTGTTTGGAACATACATAATAACAATAGACTCTCTCATTTTTGTCACAGGTGTCATGGTTTTTAAGATTCAAATGAATATTTGATGCCTATTTTTGCAGATTTAAATATTTAATAATTTCTTATTTTACATTCATTTAGGACACGGTTTTCGAGACATGGGAAAAAAAAATTTAAAATAAAAAAGAGGCTTTTGGTCAGAAAATCCTCTTTTTCAATTTTTTTTTTCACTTCTTTCATATCTATTTCTGTTTGGGAGATACAAAGTCATATATAGACCCTATATTAAAATCACTAATGCAATTCACAAAATTATTTAGCCATGAAAATCTTTTATCAATTAACAACACATGAATTATTCTCATAGTTCAATGAATAAGACACTTATTCTTCTATGAACAAAATTGTATAGAGGTTTACTAAAGAATTAATCTTAATTCTTTATCACATGAAATTTTTCTCGCAAATAAATTCATTCATTATATCATCATGGCCCATATGCAAACAAAATGATTTTCAAAGAATATGGTTACTTATCTCCTGATGCATGCTTGGAATACTCTCTTCCTCTTCCTTGGCTCCATTCTCCATGTATTCTCCCATTCCCCTCCTCTACTTCTCTCATAGTCTTATAATAATTATAATTAATAAAATGGAATAGATTTTATAAATCATAAAAGCATTACAATTTTTTTCGAAATCATAAAAGCATTCCAACTTTTCTAAATCATAAAAGCATTCGAGCATCCATAAATTAATTTCTCATAAATCACAAAAGCAATCTGTAAATCTCTCATGCTTTTACTTTTAGATCTATAATTGTTTTTTCCTTATGAGAAAAATATCAGTTATCCATACTTTTTCCAAATATATTAATCATTATTTCTAAAACTCATAAAATATACCAACTTGGAAATATAATTTATTTCCATAGAAGAATATAAATTCTTATAAATAAAATAATTAAGAAATAATTCTTCCAATATTCTTATAATCATCAATTACAAGAATATTCTTGATGTAATATCAATATAATAATAAATAATATTTAATTATTTAAGAAACCTTATTTTATGAGAGTTTTTACGGTGGCTTAAGCCAGCGATATTACAACGACCATGTAGTCATAATAAAAGAGACACATCCGTTTTTCTAGGAGAAACTATCATATAGTATATCATGTGATAAAAGTCATCCCACCATATCCTATAAATAATCAATCTAAAGTTATGACATTAGGTACTAATTATAACACCATAACTTTGAAATGCTACAGTGGATATAAACATAAATCTCTACACACCCACTTCCCTCTGGAAACCACAACATCAATTTTTGATCAATAGTTAATAATTACATTACTATGAAAGTAATTGAATTACCATAAGGGTAATGCTAAGAGAAGCATGAATTTACATAAGCATATCCTCCCTATTTCCTCTAGGAAAAATTGAAATAAACCATCATATTCCAGAGGTGTTTAAATCTCTTCTCATACGATATGATGGGAAACAAATAGCTCCAATATAGAGACACATGCTTTGGATGAGAGTATATGAGAAGTCTAGAATATTGGTCAAAACACCTACTACAACTCAATTTTGTGAAGATATGATACACAAAATATGAGAATACACTCACCCTAGACTATCCTAAAATATATTTGAAGAAAATGGGAGACATATAAAAGATAATCCATGAAATTAAAAACTAGCTGTGAAAAAAGGCAAGAGGAAGTATACCAAAGATTGCATGGAAATCAACTATTACTCTAAACTACTACTTGTAAGAGCCTCTTCATTCCTACTTTTATAATGCTAACATGGAATTAATTTCCATCTGAAAATTAATGCTCCAAGGTATACCAATTTTGTAATGTAACTTGAAACTCATGCTTAATTTTTTTTAATCCATTGAAACCTTCAGGTGTACTCCATCCTATTATATAATTGTTATTTTAAATGATTAAGGAAAACAAAACCAATTAATCAATCATTTAAAATAAAAATTATATAACATAATGCAAGAGATACATGTAGTATTACTGGAGGATTTCAATGGATTAAAAATAAATGAATTTAATGATAGGTTTTGGAGTACATTACATGTGGTATCAGAGTTGTAGTTTCAAATTTTGAGGCATAAGTGCCAGAGCACAAATTAATTTTAATACGATGATTATTAAGTCTCTAAAAACTAATTAAGTTGTTGTTATGGTTGTACACAAAATAAGAATAAAATAACACATCAATGGAATTTTTTTTTGTCAAATATCTTGATGAAGGAGATAATATTTGGGTTCATTTAGGAAACTAAACTTCACCTCCAATAACCTAAGAAATATTTGGACAATATAAGAGTTAGCAATGGGAATTTATTGAAGAAAAGTGCAGAGAAAAAGAAGCTCATTAAATATTTGACTTAAAGCTCAAATCATAGAACTTTAGATACAAAAGTAGAAGAGGGCAAAGAAAACTCCCTAAAGTGGAAAAATGGAGAGGGAAATGTTTAACATGGAATAGTCAATGAAGAACAATATTTTACTGGATAACAAAATAGATACATTTACATTGAAATTCATCGATGTATACATGTTTTAAGTAGTTGTTTGTGTGTAGAATATTTAATTCATATGTAGTAGGGAACTGTTTATTCGCAGGAAATGATTGAACATATATGGAAAAATGCATGTGTTAAATCCACTGAAACTCAAAATCTCTAACTATTTCCAATATTGGTTATGGAATAATGTATAACAAATATAATAAAATAATAACACATGTTCATTAATACATTGTATTGTTGTATGTATATACATTGTGAGTATTTAGAATGAGTAGTGCATGTCACCTATGCATGATTTCTTATAACAATGAATTTCATTAGAAAAATATTGTTGTAGATATAAATGAAAAGAAGTATGTAAATGGGTGAATATACATGAGTATGTAGATCTAATTTGACTATGAAATGTAAATGTGTGTAGAGAATTGGTCATTTTTATAGAATATAGCAATTGTTGGTATGAAAAGTACATGTCAAGACCCAAGTGCATGTGCCAAACAAATTATAAAATGAAAAAAATTTCCTTAAAAAGGAAGTGGCACAAATGGGGCACACACACACACACACACACACATATATATATAAACAACATGGGATTAATAACTGAAAAATTAATGACTGAATTTACTTAGGGTACAATTCATACATATAATGATTGATAGAACTAGTTAATTATAACAATTTAATTATGAGTAAAGAACAATTGGGAAGTTAGTGTTATATCTCCAATTAGACTAGTAATAATATATAGCAAGGCAAGAGAAATATGTGATTCACGGGTCATAATAATGTGAATAGATGGAAATAAAAATTGAAATGGCATAGTGCTATCCATAGTATGTACAAGGTTTAAATAATTATGTAACCAACCATTGTGGTTTTTGAAAAAATGGATAAATTCTTTATTGAAATCCAAGTATCAGTAATAGAAAACAATGATATGATAAGCTTACACCTAAATAAGGAATCCTCGTTAATGTGGATATACTCTAAAATGAATGTTGAAGTTCATACTTGATGGGGTTTGAAGTGAAAACTTGCCACAAACAAATGGACAATATATAATTCTATTACAACCATATTTGGCATACTAATTTGAATATAAATTGAATGTCTAGAAATTGAATATGCATTGAGGGGTTTTAGCGTTGAACTACATAGAAGATAGCAGTAGATATAAACTTGGCCAAAAGCCTTGATGATGATAATATAATAAAAAAGTAACTAAGGTTATTGGGGGCATATTGGAAAGGATTTTAATGCACAGTACAACAAGACGCTATGGTAGGATAAGCCATAAGAAATAAGCACATGAGATCAAGTGAACGAATAGGTTATGAACTAAATTTATTAACAATGAGGAAATATGGAAATTATTTCTCCTAGTGCAAGGTGATATTCTCTATTAGAAAGAAACTTGTTAGATTAAAAATGAATTGAAATTATAAAATCAGTGAATTTTAATCTATATATATTCTTAAGAGTAAGACTCTATGGAATTTCCGTAGTAGCATGAATTCATGGATAATGGTTTTGAGAACATAACTAATGTAAATCAGAGAGAGAACAAGATGCTATCAGTATTTTAAATAAGTGAAATAGAGATGAATTTGATCCATGTGTATAATAATTAGAGGAAAATGTACTATATACATAGAACAAGGTGTATGAAGACATTGTAAGTTATGAATGCGAACAGAAAATGGCCGAAAAGAGGGGTCAAGAACTAGTAACATAAAAATAAAGTGTAGCAATAAATAATAGGTACTAAAAAAGAGTCTTCCTAGACATATTCAAAGTTTATGTTGAAACATCTTGAACAATAAAACTCAAGTGTGGCTATGTTAAGTATTGTAATTTGTGGTGGTAAATAAATTTCCATGGATGTCATGAACATGATTGGTCTTTAGGAAAAATGATATTTGTGGAAGAAATTTAAATCTTCTTACATGGGAAATATATAGATATTCTTGGATATATCAAAAGAAACCATTTGTGACCACCTTGATAGAGGAATCTCAGAAATTGACTTTCCTGTTAAAATTTTTGAATTCAGGTATTTGAATAAATTGAGAATTGTCTCATCGAGCATGGTGAGGGAGACATTTTAGTGAATAAAACATGAAGAAATAGGTAATTGTGTGGCAAGCAAAGAGTTATCAGCTTAAAATTCTTAGAAAAAGCAGTAGAATGTTGGTAAGGCAGAGTAGAATAACATAGTAAATTATGGTTAAGATAAATTTGATTTAGAAGGAATAAAGAAAGTGTAACACTATGATACTATCAAATTCAAAATGATAGTAGTAATGGAATATTGGCTACCCAAGAGTCTATAAAAGCAATAAATCGCCTAGGAATAGTGCAAAAATGATTTAACAAACATCAAATTTCCGCTATCACTTTAGTAGCCTTACCTTTTATTCTCTTTAGCTTAGATATGTTTTGATTGAGTGGAGATTCTCTAATATAAAATAAGCTTAATATCTTGTAGACTAATTCCACATATACAATCTCTAGCAATATACAGTCTCTAGCAATATATAGATCAATAATGTTGGTAATTCCTCAAATCATGTGGTAGGTGAGTGAACATCATGAATAATAACTTCATGGGGGATTGATCCATTATTAACAAAAAATATACCCAAAATAGTCCAAAAAACTAGATTATAGCCTTTAATTTTGATTACGTGTGTTGCTTAAGATCATGGAAATGAGGGGTTTCCCCTTTAAAATATCCAATATATCCTCAAACCAAGTGAATGTATGTAAATGATTGAGCACATGGGATCATATGCAATCATATCATTTAAAGATAAAAAATATATGTGAACCATGATCCTATCCAAAATGGAACATGTGAACCTAGCAAGGGGATGACTCACCTCCCAAGTACAATGGTATTCATAAAAAAATACCAAATGAAGTGGATCCAATGAATATTGAGTTGGATAAAAGAACAATCATCATGAAGCATGTGCTAACTCAATTAAATTCCCAAATAAATGGAATGATCTCTCTCCAAAAATAAAATATTGATAAACCATTAGTGGTACCTCCACATGTGTGCACTAGAGAGAGTGATCAATTAAAGTAATGCACATTTCCATAAAAAGTGTCCTAATTATCAAATTATACCATAGAGGTGAATAACTCTAGGAAAATAAGTGTCGACCCCGGAAGATATGAGCTAGCATAGATAAAATTCATGCAACAAAGGGAGTGTTATACGGAAATAAATAGATAGAAAAAACATGATATGAACATCATGGTATTTCAAAGAGCTAAGGAACTTCAAAAGGAGATAGGATATCATCAAAATTTCATTATCATCATTAGTATATGTGTAAGGCATCCAATAATATAATAAAACACCACCATCTAATCATCATAACAAAGACACATCTATTTTCTAGGAGAAACTATCATTTAGTAGATCATGTGATAAAAATCATCCCACCATATCCTATAAATAATCAATCCAAACTTATGATATTAGGTACTAATTATAGCACCATATCATTGAAATTCTACCATGGATATAAACATAAATATCTACACACCCACTTCCCTCTGGACACCACAACATCAATTGTTGACGAATAGTTGATAATTACATTAATATGAAAGTAATTGAATTACCATAAGGGTAATGCTATGAGAATCATGCATTTCCATAATCATATCCTCCATATTTCCTCTAGGAAAAATTGAAATAAACCATCATCTTACAGAGGTGTTTAAAGCTCTTCTGATACGATATGATGGGAAAAAAATAGCTCCAATATAGAGAAACATGCTTTGGATGAGAGTATATGAGAAATCTAGAATATTGGTCAAAAAATCTACTACAACTCAATTTTGTGAAGATAAAATCCACATAATAGGGGAATAAACTCACCCTAGTCTATCCTAAAATATATTTGAATAAAATGGGAGACACATCTAAAACCTAATCCATGAAATTAAAAACTGGTTGTGAAACAAGACAAGAGGAAGTATATCAAAGATTGCATGGAAATAAACTATTACTCTAAACTACTACTTGTATGAGCCTCTTAATTCCTACTTTTATAATGTTGTCATAGAATTAATTTCCATTTGAAAAGTAATGCTTCAAAGTCTACCCATTTTGTAATGTAACTTGAAGCCTATCCTTATTTTTTTTTAATCCATCAAAATCCTTCAGGTGTACTCCATCCTATTATATAATTGTTTTTTTAAATGATTAAGGAAAACAAAAACAATTAATAAATCATTTAAAATAAAAATTAGATAACATAATGCAAGAGAGACATGTAGTATTAGTGGAGGATTTCCATGGATTAAAAATAAATTAATTTAATGATAGGTTTTGGGGTACATTACATGTGGTACCAAAGGTGTAGTTTCAAATTTTGAGGCCTAAGGACCAAACCACAACTTAATTTTAATACGGTGATTGTTAAGTCCCTAAAACCTAATTAAGTTGTTATTATGATGGTACACCGAAATAAAAATATAATAACACATCAATGTTAGAATTTTTTTTCAAATATCTTGATGAAGGAGAGAATAGTTGGGTTCAGTTAGGAAACTAAACTTCACCTCCAATAACCTAGGCAAGAGTTGGACAATATAAGAGTTAGCAATGAGCAATGACTAAAGAAAAGTGCAAAGCAGGAGAAGCTCATTAAATATTTGACTAAAATATAAAATCATAGAACTTTAGATACATAGGTAGACGAGGGCAAAGAAAAATCCATAAAGTGCAAAAATGGAGTGGGAAATGTTTAACTCAGTATAGTCAATGAGGAAAAATATTTTACTGCATAAAAAAATAGATACATTTACATTGAAATGCATCAATGGATACATGTGTTAAGTAGTTGTTTGCGTTTAAGTAGAAGCCTTATTTCATATGTACTAGGAAACTTTTTAGTCACAGGAAATGATTGAACATATATGGAGAAATACATTTGTTAAATCCATCGAAACTAAAAATTGCTAGCTATTTCCAATACTCGTTATGGAATAACGTATAACAAATATAATAAAAGAATAACACATGTTTATTAATACACTCTATTGGTGTATGGATATACACTGTGAGTATTTAGAATCAATGGTGCATGTCATATATGCATGATTTCTTATAATAGTGAATTGTATTATAAAAATATAGTTGTAGTCCTAAATGAAAATAACTATGTAAGTGGGTGAATTTACATGAGTATGTAGATCTAATTTGACTATGAATTGTAAATGTGTTTAGAGGATTGGTAATTTTTATAGAATATAGAAATTGTTGGTATGAAAAGTACATGTCAAGGCCAAAGTGCTTGTGCCAATCAAATTATAAATTGATAAAATTTTCCTTAAAGAGGAAGTGGCAGAAACATTATATATATATATGAAACTGAAAATACTCTTGTGTATTATTCTAATTATTAAAGGATAGATTAAAAGAGAATGGAAAATTGAAATCTAATAATTTTACAAGCAAAGAAAATATGTTATTTAAGGAAAACACTAAATATTAGTAGAAGCATATTTGATTACATGCTTTTGGAAAAAGGAAAATGTGAAGGTACAATGTAGTAAATGTTTATTATATATATATATATATATATATATATAAAACATGAGATTAATAAATTCAAAATTAATGACTAAATGTACTTAGGGTACATTTCATACATATAATGATTGATAGAATGAGTTGATTATAAAAATTGAATTATCGGTACATAAAAATTGGGATGTTAGTGTTATATCTCCAATTAGACTAGTAACGATATAAAATGAGGAAGCGGAAATATGTGATTCACTGGTCATAATTATGTGAATAGATGGAAATAAAAATTGAAATAGCTTAGTGCTAGCCCTAGTATGTACAAGGTTTAAATAAAAACGTAACCAACCATTGTGGTTTTTGAAAAAATGGATACATTATTTATTGACATGAAAGTATCAGTAATAGAAATGTCAAAGTTTTCAAAGTTTTCATCCTACAATACTTAAGGAACTTTTATATGAATATAATCTTCCCTACTAATTAATTTTTTCTCAGATTATGGTACAATAAATGAAATTCGCTATGCAATTTTGTCTATGTATGAAAGATTCAAAGTGTTCCTTTGTTTTTGTCTACACATATATGCTTGAACATTATTTGCACAACCATTTGATCTATCCTTCTCAGCATGTGTCATTACTATTTGAAGTTAATAGGTAATTTAATGGAATGTTATGGTTTTTGTATTCTTGGTCACTATATTTAGTGTATTCCTAACTTTTATCTCGCTAAGAGAATTGACTTCATGCAACCATATACTCTGAGTTTGTGTTGGTCACCATTTTCCATAATCTTATATGAATTCACTTGTATGCTAAAATATGTAACTATGTTGCATTTTTTTAAGTTATATATATGAATTTATGAATTCAGGCTACAACTTGTTTTCCATTGATGTTTTGGTTTTAAGTATTTCCAGATTTTGAGTCATTCTTGTAGAGTGATTTTTCTAGAATCACTTGCATGTATTTATGAAATTTTTGTTCATTCGTTAGATGATCTTGATTACTTTTAAACTTGGTTTATTATCAAGAGCCTGTTTATTATTTCTATAAGGGTTCAAAATTAAATAATCAGTTAGGTTACACATGTTTCATTTTTGTTTATTTAAGTTTTGTGTGAATTCTTGTTGCCATATCAGACTGTCTCACTAGGGTCACCCCAAGTCGGACTTATAGATATCTACAACAAATTGGCTCTTCTTGTTTCTTTAACTCCATCACTATTTATACTCTAGTTTTTCTAGTTTATAGATATGGTACTTTGGATCAAGAATTATAACATGAATTCAAGTGCAGTCCAAAGTATTTCCAGCACAACAATTCAGTCAATAATCATAGAATTTAATACTTTATACATTCTAAAATTACTTATCTTCTAATTTGACAACTAGAGAACTTGATCAAAGAACTCAACTAGAATAGTACCCTCCACTCTTCCAATGATATTGGCAATCACGTCCGAGTCTCCCCTTGAGCTTCCATCTACCAGCATAGTTTTTAGTGACAATGACCATGTTTTCCTCGTTGCATACCTCAAGACCTATTCTAGGTCCAGTCCTAAGTCTGTCTGTGAATTATTCCATCGGTTTTATCGCAATTCAATAATTTCTTCACCTGCAGTACCCAGCTGCACTTTATTGGTTTGGTTTCCTTCTTCCAGAATATTTTTCTTCCAAAAAGGTCAAAACCCCCTTCCTTCCCATTTAGATGCATTTATCTCTATGAAATAAAGCAAAGATCCATAACCACTTAACTATCTAATAGTTAGATAACTTCTTTAGGGTCTCTTCTTTTGATTTCCTTAACCATATCTCACTAATTACCAACTTGTCTAGTCACATTATAAATGATAGAATATATATATATTCATGAATAATTTAGCTAATTCTTTTAGTCTCGACAAACTTTTCTTTTAACATAATTATTAAGGTCTTGAAATCAAACTAATTATGCAAACGAAAACATAGTAACCAACAATTCTAAATTAGGGGATGAAATATCCCCCCTCTTGTTTGGAACATCGTCCTTGGTGTAGTAATTTTTTCCATGAAATAGGTCAGGGTATATCTGTTGCATAATTTTTTCATCTTCCCAAGTGGCCTCTTCTGGGTGAAACTGATTCCACCTATACTTTAATTTGTGTGATAACCTACCTCGCAATATTGCTTCTCTTTTTTCTAGAATGCGCAGGGGTTCTAGCATAAATTATCCATCCGGTTCAACCTGCATAACACATAGAATCCATATTTTAGCTCTATTAAGTAATTGTCTCTCTTTAACACAACATATATCATGAAATTATAGATAGATGTGTATATTTCCAATTTATCATGTGACTGGAATCATATATATATATATATATATATATATATATATATATAGAAGACATGAAACACATTATGGACGCATATATGGTTGGGTAAAGCAAGAATACAAGATATCGGTCCTATTATTTCTAGTATATGGAAAGGTCCATAATATCAGTGTGATAATTTTGCACACCCAACCCACCTAAGAGTGATTTTCTTAGGTTTAACCCTCACATAAACATGATCGTCCACTTGGAATTGTTTTCCAATTATTTTCTTGTTCGCAAAATTTTTATGTCTTTTATAAGTGGCATTTAAATTTTGTCATACTTTCTTCTTTGCCTCCTCCATTTATTCTAAGAGATCCAATCCTAACATTAATTTTTCCTCTGTGTTGGTCTAGTTAATAGGAGTTCAACATCTTTTCCCATATATCACTTGAAAAGGACTCATCCTTAACAAATTGTTATAGCTATTATTATAAGTGAATTCCACTAAATGGAGATATTCCTCACACTTAGTTGGTTGCTGCATCACATACATGCAAAGAATGTCCTCCAATACCTAATTGAATCACTCGATCTTCCCATAATTTTGTGGGTGGTAAGCTGTACTGAACTAGATTTGAGTGCCCAATCTAGTCAAAAGGGCCTTCTAGAATGCAGATGTAAATTTCACATCTCTCTCAGAGATTATTATTTTTGGTATCCCATGTAACCGAAATATCTCCTTCATAAATATATCTACAATTTGGAGAGTCTGTCATGTGGATTTAACAAGTATAAATGAGCTCCTTTTATTAGTTTATTCACTACTACCATAATGGAGTCGTTATGTTTCTTGGATCTCAACAAGCCTGTTAAGAAGTCCAGTGTAATAGTTTCCCACTTCCATTGAGGAACTGGTATGGTTTGGACTAATCCAGCTGGATGATGGTGTTCCACTTTCACTTGCTGACACTCTAGACATTTAGCTAAATATTCTTTGATATCCTTTCTCATACCTAGAAAAAAATAGTTTTTCTTCATTGCAGTTAATAGTTGCTGGTATCAAGGGTGAATGGCATAAGGGCTCAAGTGGAATTCATCCAATATTTTTTTTTTTCTATTGTTGACTAATTTGGAACATAAATCCTTCCCCAAAAGGTTAGTAAATTGCAGTAATTTATGTCATAATAAAAAAAATTTCCCAGGCTTTTTATTTTTTACTATGTTGCCACATAAATTTATACTCTGGATCTCTAAGGGAAGCTTCTTCGATTTTCCTAGAACAATTAACTTCTACTTTACTGTAGGTTATTTCATATAGATGATTCAATTTCCTACTCATCATATTTGCCACATGATTCTCCTTCCCCTTTAGATGCTTAATATCAAAATCAAACTCACTTAAGAATGTCATCCACTGAGCTTAGTGAGCATTTAGACTAGTTTTCGTAAAGAAATTGGTTAGGCTCCTATGATCTCCCATATAAAGAAATATCTTCCCTAGAAGATAAGGCCTCCAGACTTTAAGGGAGTGTATAATCGCATTCAATTCTAGATCGTAGGAAAAATATCATTGGTCATGCTATTTTAATTTGTGGGATTGATAGGCTATGACCCTTTTGTCTTGCGTTAACACTCCTCCAATGCTTTCCTAGCATGCATTTCTGCACATAATAAATTCTTTCTTAGGATCTTCAATTTTCAGCACATGGGGAGTTGTTAACAAATGTTTCAATTTTTCAACACTGCATTGATATTCTTCTATCCACTTAATTTTTTTTCATCTATTTTTCAAGGAAGTAAGGAGGAAGGAAATTTTGGAAAACCCCTCAATGAAACGACGGTAGTAACCAGCCAGACCCATAAAATATCTAATATCTACAACATTCTTAGGAGAAGACCAACTCATGATGGTTCTGATTTTCTTAGGATCTACTGATAAACCTTCATAGGAGATAACCTACTCCAAATACTGAATTTTCCCTTTGAGGAAATCAAATTTTTTAAACTTAGCATACAACACATTTTCTCTCATAGTTTGCAGCACTATGCGCAAATGCTTCTTATGCCCCTCGAAGTTTCTTGAGTAGATTAGAATATTTCCTATAAAAATTAATATGAATTTATCTAAGTAAGGATGAAAAATATTGTTACTTAGACTCATGAACATAGTTGGGGCATTGGTGAGACCGAAAGGTAAAACAACGAATTCATAATGACCATAACGGGTACGGAATTTTGTTTTATGGAAGTCCTCATATTTTATTCCGATCTCGTGATAACCTAATCGTAAGTCAATTTTTGGACATACGGTAGCACCATTCACGTGTTTAAACATATCGTCAATTATTGGTAACAAATACTTATTTTAACGGATAATTTATTTAGTTGTCGATATTCAATGCGCAGTCGGAAAGTACCATCTTTTTTTTTCGCAAACAAGACCGAGGCTCCCTAGGGTGCCACACTTGGTCAGATATATCCCTTCTGGAGTAATTCTTGAAGTCATATTTTCAGCTCTGTTAACTCAGGGATACTCATGTGATAAGTGGTTTTCGATACTAAGGTTGCTCCTAGAACCAAATCTATGGTAAAAGATATATTCCTCTTAGGTGGTAATCCTAGAATTTCTTTCGTAAATACATCCATGAATTATTTTATCACCAGTATGTTTCCTAAAGTTGCCATCATATCTTAGGAGTTGGTATATACCACTTATAAAACGTATATTTGACAACCTTTTCACATGCAATTTCTCAACTAGTTAGCTATAATAGGTCGCAACTTCATGCCTCTTTGAATTCCTCGCATGAGTTGTATGTTCCCTTCATTAGTAAGGAAGTTGATAGTATTTTATTTACAATCTACTAGGGACCAGTGCTTCTCTAGCCAATCCATACCAATCAGCGCATCATAGGAACCTAAAGGTAGTATGTTTAAAGTTACTATAATATGTTGTCCTACAATTTCCATAGGACAGTCCTCCACTTTGGAAACCGCCCCTCGCTTTTCCCATTAACTAGTTTTACTAACTAGTGATTTCTAAATTTAACACTTTAAAAGGAACATGATTCAACTAGCTTAGGATTAATGGAGTTCAAAATGGCAACAAGGTCTATTAAAATAGAGAGAGTGTGTTTAGCTAATTTATATTCAAACTTTTGATTTGATGTAGCATTAGATCTACTATAAGTATCAAACTTTTTGGAGAGGCTTAGACACATGTATTCTAGATAACCCATAAATATTTTTTGGAAATGCCACCCATAGACGGTTGTATTTAATAAATTGATTATTTTTAATGAGACCATAAGTTTAAACTTAGGAAATTAAAATAATTAATGGTTATTAATCTAAAATGTGGGTGTAACTTCTAGAAAAAGTAGATCAAGTTAAAATGTAATCTTAGCCATTGATTGGAGACCTAATATTGGGTGATGAAGTATCAATGAGAAGAATATAAAGAAAACTTGAGGGTCATTTTGAAATACACATTGAGAGATAAAGAGATCAAATTTTCTAAAGTGAGCAGTGCTCAGAGGAAAACTTTGATCGAGAGATTCTCACGCAGAGAGGGGCATAAACAGTTTTGGCTAAATATTATGGCCAAGAATACTTAGTAGAGAGGAAGAGAAAGATGTGGAGGAGGTGATGCAATGCCTAGAGAGGGTGATTCAGGGGTACATAGGCCACACGCTGAGGAAGTGTAGCATTCATGAGCAGAAGTCTGAGATTCAGCTGGGAGATCGAGATTCCTAGTTGAGAGGGCTGGAATCGAGTTTCCTAAGGGATGATTGATCCAACATAGTGTGTGACGCATTCATTCAAAGGTTACCATGCATGCCTATGTAATTAATGCCCAGAGGTAGTGCAGAGGGTGCTTGGGTTATGTCATTTCAACTATCGGATCAGCCATGTCTTGCATAGTGAGGTAATCTCACAATTTTTCTTATGTTGAGTGATATTATATGTACTGGATTGCTAACAAGGAATCCAAAGATTTTATTTAGAAATAACTATTGCTTAGTAATAAAACCCTCAGATTTGCTGCACCAATTTTCTCGCATTGGGTTTTCCTGGGGACGTTTTTCCAAAAATAATGGTGACATGTGTGATGTTTTCTTTCTGTTCAATTCCTTGTTTAGCCATATTTAATTTAATTGAGTGAAGGATACTTCAGTAATTGCTTCAGTATTTATAGAATAAATCCATAAATAACTTGTTAATGTAATTTATAAGTAGCTTAAGTAAATTCAGTTGGTTGCAGTAGGATTCCAAACTTGGAATTTTCACCAAGTGTCAGAGAATTGAAGGTGAAACAAGAAGAGCAAAGCCAATGTTGAATAAAATTCCTAATAACTGCAGAAGGCAGTAGTTTGAATCCCCAAAAGATTGCATAGTCCAAGGTAGGAGGGCTAAATTTTTGAGGAAAGTATCTCTCCAAGTGAGTCAATAGAGAGGAACGAATTCCAAATAGATATTTTTTCATGGTAGATGGAGTAGCGTAGAACCTCAACATAATTGCTAGTGGGACACAATTTTATGCATGAATAATTTGTTTTTATGGGCAGAAACACGTCAGAAGGATGAAAATAAGCACAATGAGGGAATTTTATTCCTTAGGGAGTTTCTAGTCGAGGAATTCTATTTTTCAAGATCTGAGCAACAGACTTGGGTTGCTAATTTACCATCTCCAATAAGGAGTGCGTAAGCCATTCCAGCGATGCATAGAGGAGAAAGAGAGGGAGAATATTCAACATTTTATTGAAAACCATGGTAGCTCATGGGTGTAGAGATTAGGATAGCCTCCAACTATGTAACCTAGAAGGCGTGAATCACATGCCTTCTAGATGAATACAATCTCAAGATTTTTTTCATGAGTACGGTACTTGTCCCTGCAGATCTAGATTCATTGAAGAATTACATGGATGATATGGTGAAGGTGAAGAAGATTCTTCTTGATGGATTCAAAGGTCACATAGTGTCCCACATAGCCAACAAGGACATAGATAGGTAGATGTGGGAAGCCCTAACAACGCTATACAAAGGATCTTCCGAACAATGGAAGATGTACTTAAAGTAGAAACTAAGGATGATTTAGATGCAAAAAGGGGAGCATATAGATATGTTTCTCCCGAGGCTTTAGGAAATCCATGATCAAATAGAAGCTGTGGGGTCCACACCTTAGCCTACGGTGATGGTAAGGCCGATCCTCAATCCATTCACAGAATAATTGCAGGTATTTTTCCATAGCATCTTGGGCATAGAAACCTTGTCAAGCTGGGAATATATGTGGGTTTCTCTTTAGTAAGTAGAGATAATGAGGGACATATTCAAGTGTAAACTTGAAGGCAATAGTAGCAGTGGATCAAATATAAAGGAGGAGGAGGAAAATATAGCCCTTGCATCCAAGGGGTAGCAGGAGAAGCGGAGATAAAAGAAGGACGTCGTGAAGATAAAATGCTTCGGGTGTGGTGAACTTGGTCACTATGCAACATAGTGTCCATTGAAGAAAAAGGACAAGGATAAGAAGCATGATCGAAAGGTTGCGCCAAAATATATTGAAGAAGATGAGTATTCCCTGAGTTCCCATGCATCTTGAGGAGGGAAATGGGGCGATATTGAAATATAAGTTAGGAATAACTTTAGTTGGGAAGGACCCTTGAGGAGTCCACGTTTTGGATCATGACCTTTATTCGGGTGCCCAAGATTAGTAGTAGCAGGCTCGAGAAGTTTTATTTAGGGCAAAGGAATGATGGAGCGACAGATGCATTAGCTACAAAACTAAATATGATCAACATAGTGCAAAGATGTAGAAGTGAAGAAAGACACAACACAAAGTAGCAACAATGGAGTGCTTAAGAGGGACAACATGGAACTAGCAGCAGTCAGAGTTTCAACATCGAGATGCATCCTAAACACTTGTTCAGATTTTTGGATGTTTTCAAGTAGCATCTAGCCTTAGCCCCATACATGCGACTAGTTAATATTCCTGGTTACAATTTAACCTCATGTCTAGTAGGATTTTAGTATTTTTTATTATTATAGAGTTAAGTTTTAAGTAGAATATATATATATATATATATATTGAGAAAACAAAAAAATAGTTTCTAATGACAAGGCTAGGTAGTTGACAGTTAGTCTAGGATAAGAAGCTAGAAAAAAAAGATAAAATAAATTAGGACTGAACTCAGTATGGTAGTGGGAATTAAATTATTGGAAATTTCAATGAAATAAAGGAGAAATGATTGGTTTCTAGATTTAGGAGCAACATGTCACATGACTTTTAGCAAATATTTTTTTGAAGAATTTACTAACAAGGTTGATGGAGCAGTATACTTCGCAGATAAATCTAAACTCAAGCCATCAGGGCTTGGCACAATCAGGCTTAAGTTTCTTGGTATTTTAGATCATCTTCTAAATGAGGCTCTATACCTCCCTGAGTTGAGGAGAAAATTTTTGTCCTTGGTCCACATCCGCTAGCAAGGACACTCCATCACACATTTGATGGAAAGGTTGAGGTCAGAAAAGCATCAGATCGCTCACTTTTCATGGAGGGAATAGAAGAAGGAAGAATCATAAAGCTACAAGGTACTTCTGCTCATGCACAAAACTTTGCATTCAATTCTCATCATGATGAAGGTACATTCCCATCAAGTATTTTATGGCATGCTAGATTTGGACACTTAAACTATGACAACCTTTTATTGTTGAAGAAAAACAGTGTTACTGGATTGCCTACAATCCCTAGGAAACTTAAGCAATGTGATGCTTGTATTCTAGGAAAGAATAGAAAACAGTCCTTTCATGATTCGAATTCCAGAGCACATAGAAAACTTGAGCTTATTCATTCAGATTCATGTGGCCCCATGCATGTTGCTTCTGCAAATGGAAATAAATATGTGATGAAATTTATTGATGATTACACCAGAATGTGTTGGGTTTACTTATTGAACAACAAATATGATGTTTTTCAAACATTCAAGAATTTTCATGCATGGATCGAAAATGATGCAGAAAATCACATTGGATCTTTGAGCACTGATAATGGAAAATAATACACCTCAAACGAATTTGAAAAATATCTTAGCTAACATGGGATCAAACATCAAACAACTGTGCCCTATAATACCCAACAGAATGGTGTAGCCGAAAGAATGAACAGGACAATTTTAAATATGGTTCGCTCCATGATGTTTTTTAAGAATGTAAAATTGATGTTTTAGACTGATGCAGTTCTATGTGCTGTCTACATAGAATATGTGTCCTTCTAATTCAATCAGAAACAAAATTCCTTATGAAATGTGGCACAACCACATTGCTTCGGTAAAGAAATTCAGGGTCTTTGGTTCCACTTGTTATGCTTTGATACCTAAGGTACAAAGAAATAAACCTGGTGCTAAAAGTAGAAAATGTATCTTCTTGGGGTATTCGAATACCTCCAAAGGATATCGTCTCTACGATGAAGTCAATAAGAAGTTTGTAGTATCCGGAGATGTCATATTTCTTGAACCTTCCAAGACTGACAATCTTGTTGAGCAACAAATTGATTGCTTAGATAGATTCACACATGCAAAGTCATTTCAAGAATTTGATAATCAAATTCCACATATTGAAGGGGGTATTCCTATACTGAATCAATCTGTGGAATCATTTTTTGAAGCACTCTCTCCCCCACATGAAGAACCAACCATAGATGACACCTTGAATGATGTGATGGAAAAATTGGGAGATTGGATCTTGATTCAATTCAAACTCAGTCAAATGAGTATCCTGGCCCATCTCAGAAAGGTCCCCCAAAACGGCTGGCAAAGACACTAGAAAATGTTCGTCCCAATGAGGTTGGAAATATATGAACAAGAAGTTTCACGAGACAAAATGGAGGTGACATAGATAATTCTGATTCACCTATTGATATGGACATTTCTTATATATGTGAAATAAATTTTTCTGTAGATATTGAACCAACATCCTTCAAAGAAGCCACTTTTGATGTTGAATGGAATGAAGTGATTCAAAAGGAGCATGTTGCATTGATAACGAATGGCACTTGGAAGCTATTTGATCCTCCATTGGGAACCAAACCAATTGGTTGCAAGTGGGTTTATAAGAACAAGTACAAAGCGGATGGCTCACTTGACAAGCACAAAGCTAGGCTTGAGGCAAAAGATTTTACACAGAAAGAAGGAGTTGATTATGAGGAAAATTTTTCCCCCACAACAAAATGGATCACCATCCAGACACTCTTTGATCTAGCAGCTTAGAAGGGTTGGAAATTCCATCAGATGGATGTAAAAACTGCCTTTTTGAATGGAGATCTAAAGGAGTAGGTTTTTATGTCCCAGCTAGAAGGATTTGTTGTGAATGGACAAGAACACAAAGTATGCAAGCTTATAAAATCATTGTATGGCCTCAAGCAAGCACTGTGAGCATATTATGAGAAGTTAACTAAGCATCTTCTGAAACTTAGCTTCAAACGTTTTGATCTTGATGATGCAACTTTGTTTGTGAAGAAAGTTGGAAACAAGTTATATATCTTGTGGTGTATGTAGATGATCTTTTGATGAAAAGGAAAAATGAGAGTTATCCATAAATAAATAAATGAAGAAAGGCTTTGAAATGACTGATTTGGGCTATGTTCACTACTATTTTGGTATTGAAGTAACTCAACATCCTAAATTTATATTCCTTTCTCAAAAGAAGTACATTGGAGATATTTTGAACAAGCTTGACATGGATAAATGCAATCCTTTGACCACTCCAATGGAACAAACATTGAAGCTCACATCCATCAAAGGGAAGGAATTCAAGGATGCAATGAAGTATAGATAACTTGTAGGAAGTCTCATCTACCTGACTACTACCAGACCAGACATATCATTTGTTATTGGAATCCTCTCTAGGTTTATGCAAACACCTTGTTAAGAACATTGGCCTACTACAAAAAGAGTTCTAAAGTTCTTGAATGGGAATCGAGACTTTGGACTCAAAAATACAAACGTGGGCGACTTCAACTTGATCGGATACTCTGATTCAGACTTTGATGGGGACAAATAAACTGGGCTATCTACGTCAGGCTATACCATGAGTCCTATATTAGGAGCTATCTCTTGGAGATCACACAAATAGTCAGTTCCAGCAGATTCCACAACTGAGGAAGAATATGTGGCAATAGATGAAGAAACAAAGGAAATTGTGTGGCTCAGGAAAATCCTAGAAGATTTGCAGATGAAAAAAATGCATTCAAATCCACTCATGATCAACAACAATTCCGCAATAAATTTGGCCAAGAACCCAAAGTTCCATGATCGAAAAAATCACATCAATACAAAATACCATCTAATTCGACATCATGTTGAGGCCAAAACTATCCATCTACGTCATTGTTCCACAAATGAGTAGACTGCGGACATCTTCACCAAAGTGCTTGGAAGAGAAAAGTTTGAAAAATTCAGAACGATGCTTGGACTCACCAATATCCCTTCAGATTAAGGGGGAAATGTAGAAACCTAATCCTAAGGGATTGGGTGAAATTGTATAATAGTGTAAATTAGGAAATAGGGAAGGCTAAGAGACATTGGGAAATGAATCCCAACAGTCTCACCTCCATGTATAAATTCATGCACACCCTCCATCAAATTCATATTCTATTTTTGTGGAGTTACCTCTTGGCCTGACATGATTCTAAATAATTTTTTTATTGGCCATTCTAGGTGCAATGGGATTGAAAAGAAATAAAATTGTTAATGTAGTAGAATGATATAATAATAATTGATACCTTCTCGGAAATTTTAGAGGAGGGTCTGTAGGATTAGTTGAGTTTATAACTCCACCATAGTAAGAACAAAATTTTGATGAGAGCACCAATAATAGGAACTCTAATTAACAAAAATTAAAATGGTAGGGATCTGTATAGTAGGTTCTGAGACTCCTTAAGTGAAAAAAAGAAAGCACTTATTTGTTATAAACCTTCTCAAAAGGATACTCTTAAATAAGGAAACCTTGGAGTATGAAAATTAGAGATTGAATAGCCCATTATTTAGTGAAGGCATGCTTAATTGATTGTTATCTAGTGGCAATGGTAGCAACTTGTCCGTTCAGGTTCAGTGAAAATTATTTGCATACAAGTCCATGAAAGGAAAAATGAAAACCAAAGAAAATATAATAGTGTCATCTGAGGCCTCATAATGTAGTCGATGCTCTGAGAAACACTATCAAAACTAATAATAAATTACAAGCTCATATGTGCATGCCCGACACCGAGCTATTTAAAATACCTACTAGGGTCCTCAATAAGTGCGCGCCTCTACACAACCTGTGGATAATTGATGCATATTACCCAGAAGTAGATATTTGATGGGGTGGAAGGAGAAACCATGAAATGACCTATATGACGATGAAGAGTATTAGAATTCATGTCAAAATCCCACTAATGAAAGCATGGATGTAAAGGAAATCACCAAGATGCCTACGTCTAGAACAAAAATATCTATGATTAATTATTAAAAAAGAAAATAAGTTGGGATTTGTGAATTTAGGTGGACATAAATGGAATGGATGTAACATGCCTTGAATTTTGGGATACAGAACAGAAACTATTGCATATCCTTTGCATCCTATATTGATAAAATATTATTGGGTTTATATTATCGTATTTCATAAAAAAGACAAATCATTAGAATTGAGGATTTTTTTTTTTTTTTGTAAGGGAAACAGGGGATGAGGCCTCTATACCTATGAAACTGCAGGATTAACTCTAGGTTACCATTTTCGGTGTAAGCAAATATGTAATTAATGATGCGAAAATAAATGAAGAAAGAGGTTAGCTACCTTTCTTAAATTATGGAAGTACGCTAACTATAGATGGAAGGGAAATGTGAGCTCAAAATTATACCTGAAAACCGAGATAAAGGAAGGCTCAATCCATATCCAGTGGTAGCCTCTACAAATTTGAATAACTCTGTCAACATTTTTATTTAGAAAACAAAAATCCAAATAAATGATAAAGCTACCAGAGTTAATGTGGTTCTGAGGGGAAGAAGATAGTAACAGACCGAGTAAAAAAATTTCCACTTGAACCATATCGAAAAAGGAATATATAATAAAGTATCTTTTATATGAACATAAAAACTCCATAGTTAAGCAAGAAAACAAGACGCTTGACATCAAAACCTGCATCAATAAATGCGGTCAAGGGTTACAACACAAATTAAAAGTAGAGAGTTACTAACCAGGTAAAGTGCACTGAGTAATACATGAGCTATATCAAATCTAACAAAAAAATCACGGGGAATGTGATACCTGGAACCATCACTGTCTTTCTAGAACCATTATCAATACAACGGTGTTTTCCAACAAAAGTAGACATCGACGAAATATCCTCAGAATAGTAAACAAAAACTATGCTTGGGTGATAAAGTTTCGCAACAAAATCTGAGCAGAAGGGTCGAAAATTAGAAACTGGTCAAAGGAAGACATACCAGTGTGGGGGTGATTCAAATAAATGTCGAATGAATCATGTAAAATACCCTATACTGTGTTATGGTTTGGAATATTTGATCAGTGTCATTGGATGGAATCGAGTAATCTCAACAATTCACCTCATCAGTATGTTTCCCTTCACTGTCAGTTTCTTTTCCATGCTTTGTCATGTGCCTTCCCATGTGTTTTCACATGAACTCAATGAGGTGTCAGTAGGAAAGTAAGTCCTAGGCATGGTAGTCACATGGGCTGCTAGAGAAAGCATGCCAGAAAATCGCGAGGTATTATTAACAGTTCAATGAATTATTATAGTGTGGTTGAGTAATAATAAATTGTTCTGATGTTGTAAAGGATCATATAGTGCTTAATATATTTAAATTAATAGTGCATAAAATATTAAAAGTCATAGTGAATCAAAAAATTAAAATTCATACTGCCCTCTCAATATTATAGTGGAATAACAAAAGGAAACTTTATGACTCAAAGATAATACTACCGTGCTTTAGGTTAATGTATTTTGATTATGTAATAACCATAATAGGGTGTATGTGATATCATGGTTGACATGGTAGCACAACCTATAGAGAAGTAATTGGATTAAAAACTTATAATTATAACCTTGTAATTAGATTTGAACCTATAACCTCGATCTCGTGTAAATCTATTTTAGGATTTTATATGGTTAGAAGTGGCTGGCCTAAAAGAGCCGTAAGAAGAAACCCAGAGAAACTATTAGTTATATGATGAAAGATTAAAAAATAAAAAATAAGAAGATGGTATGGAGGTCACTGACAAGTGGTATCAGAGCTTAGGCTCAACCCTTAGGCCTAATGGGCTCGTTAAAAAAAATACTTGTTAAACATTCAGTCACTTGTTTTAGAGTGATAGAAAAAGAGAGCATAAAAAGAAACCCTCCATGGGATCAAATAGGAAAAATGCTGAAACAATGAAAAGAAACCACAATCTTAAAGGAGGGTGCAAATTGTTAGGAATGGTAGGGAAGCATGACTTATATGTCAAGAACAAATTTAATCCTCTAAAAATATAATCCATAACTCCAGATCGGTCTAGATTCAAAGAAGCACATATCAAAATGATATCATAAAATTTCTCTAGTGAGGCAAGTATAAAGGTTTAAGGCCTCGTATTAGATGGTTATGAGGGTCACTAGTGATGAGGCTCCTAAAGTTTATGATTCTACGGAGACTTCAATCACTATGTATTTACTAATTGTTTCCCATCTTGATAGCCAAGTTATTCTTGTCTAGTCAAGAAAGCATTGGGTGATATTAGACCCATTATACTTTGAAGAGAAATGAAAGGGAAAGACATCCTTAAGGGATGATTGAGCAGAATTACTGAAAACAAGGATAAAAGAGTTTGGTTGAGTGATGGAGTAGGCTGAATATTAGCCCTTCCCCCTTGGTAATGTCGGGATCCAATAAAAGGGTGATAGTTGCACGCAGAAAGTCTCCTGTTCACAACCAAATTGTGGGATCATCTTCGATGAAAAGATAAATGTTCCATATCTCTTTACGAATTGCAATTGTATTGTAAATTATGATATGGAAATATGTGTAAGTTGTGTGGTTGGGAATGAAATTTACCTTATTCCAAAATATGACTATCTGAGGCTAGGAAATCTATACTCCCGGGTTGTTTCTTAATTCCACCACAATTGACTAGTTTTACTCATTTATTTTTATTCGAATACATTTCGGGATGCACTTACGACCTTTATGAAATAAATTCTTGATTATTCTTCACACTCAAAAGGGAAATGGTGTCAAAGAATAGATATTACAGAAAAAATGGGGCTTTGATGTTATAACCAAGCCATACGTTGGTGTGCCATGATTAATCCAATTAAATGTTTAGGAGTACTTGAGAGCTTACATCCAAACTACCTCGACAACACCATGAAAAATGCAGCTAGAAATAATGCATAACCATAAATATTGGAGGAAAACAATACCACTAGAATATTAAGAAAAGGGTTAAGTAAGATGATGGTAAATCCAACCAAACAACACATCGACACACACAAACTCATAAGATGAAACAGTCATAAAATGTGTAGTGCCAATTCTATCATTATAGTAACATGTGTCGTCAATATCTTAGATTGTATCAAAGACTTGTGCGGTTTATGAACCTCATCCCTAGTCCATAGTGATTGTGAACAAAAAATACACTATAAAGAGATTGCATACAAACAAGAAGGGGCAATAACTATGCAAACAAAATAGCCTAGTTAGAAGAAATGAGATATCATATATGCTTACCTTTTGATTTCCTTATTCAGCAAGATGTTCCACTATATTGGAGGTGATCTTGTCCCTAATCCAACTTTGCCTTACAGTGGAGAAAACCACTTATTTTTTAATATTATCTCAAGGTCTCTTCTCAATAAAATAATGTTAGGAAGACTCTAGATCTATGATCTGTAAACAAGGGACTTATAGCCACTTGCTTCAAGAACACCTCATCTAAATTTAACTTCATAATTGGAATCATAAGGGTAGACATACGGTTTTTGTCCAACCCTTGACATATCTTCAGAATATTCACAATAATAAATGTGAAAATAGTATAAAAGTGAGGGTGAAGCATCAAATAATGCCATTTTATTAGTTATGAAAAGGAATAGATATAAATGGATGTTTTATTTCCAATTTGAAAATCATTCAAAGTGAAGGGTTAGAATGTAAATCGGAAATGTGTGGAGCCGATTTCTTACTATGTATATATATATAAGAGGAATATAGATCCAGAAATTTATATATGTAAAGGAAACGGTGACATGGACTGGTAGTAGATACTAAAGATTTCTTCATCTGTTTAGGAAATAGTTAATAAAGACGTGGATTTCCTTAATAATAATTTATTGACAAGGTTGAACAACAATATTGATCATTTACAATGATTATTAGTAATGATTGGTGAAAATAAGTAGAAAAAAAACCCAACCTTTTTAATTAATGAGTACACATATACAGGAGGAGGGAAAATAATATTTAAGTAAAATGAATATTATGGTACAAACATGAAGTAATAATTGAAGTTTTCAACCTTATGAGAAGGCATTTAGAAGTAAAATATTATGGCACCACTAACATTGTGTCTAATCTGATAATACAATCTACCTTCTATGTGAATAAGGGTGTAATTTGGTAACGATTGAGACCTCGCTTCCATCGTAATGGGGCTAAGGGAGTCATATAAAATATATTTATACATCTCTAAATAGTTGATTTTTTATTTAAATTTATGAAAAGCTTATGTGCCATTCCAGCTTCTTAACCTCTACAATTCCAAGTAGGGTTGAGATGATCAATTCAGGACAAGTGGTGTAAGGCATCTAATGTTGAATCAGTGTCACATTTTGAAGAAAATTTGCACCCTTAAGAGAGGAGTGGGCTAGAAATGCTTGTGGTAGAGAAATGAAAGTGGAAATAAGCTTGGATGCATAGTAATACTGTTAGATAGAAAAACTTGAAGGAACATATTTGACATTAGTGGAAATTAGAAATAGCGGGTACTTCTTAGGTATATGTCTTTATCCCATAATTCCATAAGATGATAATGTATTTGTATTAATCCCATAATTCCATAAGATGATAATGAGGAAAATAATTGAGCAATGAACATCAAGGACAATGTTAATAAAACGGGGGGAGTATGTAATAACCCTCCGACACTAAAATATTGTTTTGATTTAGATGAGTAAAAGCGAAGAAAAGCCATAAAATGAATGAAAATTATGTAAATAAATAATTTATAATAAAGAAATTAAGTGAATATGTATATTCTTGGGAATGAGAGACCTATAAATAAGAATCCTTCCAAATTAATCCTCATTGGGGAATGGGTTGATAATCCCTTCATGATAATATTGGATAATTCCTATTATAGAGAAAATTATAGATAATCTTAATGGATAGGAGAGAAAGATCCATTAAGTTGATTAGTTGGGGGAAATATGATAAGCTTAGAAAAGCCCAGAAGCACTGCAGGAGAGAAAGGCAGGATTTTATGGAAAAGCCTAGGCAAGTGGATAAAAAGGTTCCACAAAAGTGAGACGTTGCTAATAGACACCTCATCATGAAGGTAGGGGAATAAATACCCATTGAAGGAACAACTTGAGGAATTTGGTTCCTGGCAAGGGTTTCTCAACTCAAGGGTGAACTGAAGCCAGCAGTTCTAGGTTGGGTGGTGAGCTGGTGTGAACTTACAAGTACTCCTCTCATGATTTATTAAATATCACTATGTGCTTTGTGATTGTTATGAAATCAGCTCCAAAAATAGAAGAAAAGAGAGATCAATGCCTTAGAATTTAGCCACTTCAAGGGGGAAACCTCCTTTACATTACATAAATGAGAAATTCTTGGATGATACAAATGAAAAAACCTCCTTCTATATATAGGAGTCCATGGGGTCAGAATATAATCCAAGCCTGTTGAACTCTTAGTTAAACTGAGAGGGGGGGTGAATCAATTTAACACATTCATGGACTTTTAAAACTTTTCCATTAAAACTTATTTACACCTTCATTTCATGTTCAACTTAATATGTGAGTAATCTTAAAATGTGAGCAGCAAGTATTAAGAAAATGTAACAGCAGACTTAATATGAGAGAAGCAAGTATTAAGCAGATTAGATAAACCATATCAACACATCAACATCATGCACAAAGACACCAGATATAAGTGGAAACCCATAAAGGGAGAAAACCAAATATTATTATTGTTGTGATGCAAAGTCAAGCTCCAAATCCCTCTCACCACTGATTTTCTGTAGGCTCCAACCCACAGGAGGCTCCTACCTCAATTCTGAAAGCTACAACTTGCAAGGAAGCTCCAACTCCCATCAATTTTCTGCAGGCACCAACCTACAGGAGGCTCCAACCTTAGCCAGCTACAACTAACTTCTATCAAGCTACAAATTGATATGGAAGCACCAACTTCCTCTTTTTTCTACAAGCTACAACCTACGGAAGGTCCTACCTTAGCCAGCTACAACTGACATCTATTAAGCTACAACTTGATAGGGAAGCTCCAACTTCCTCACTCTTTCAAAAGAAAACACTTGCTGATTTACCTTGGATATCAGCTTTGTTCTGTGCCTTCTTCACTGCTGTCCTCTAGCTTTCTTGTCTATCTTATATCATCTCTGATTTTTCACAGCATCTCTTTCTGCTCCTCCTTCTCCTTATCTTCTCTGCCTCAATTCTGCATTCTCTAACCTCTCTATGCATATCAATGTGATATAATTTATAGAGTTCATCACATGACTATTTGTATTCCACAAGGAATTCAAAGCGAACATCCATGACTCTTTGAATTCTGCCTTCTCATTTCTTTTTCCAGGTCATTCAGAGGAATATAACAATATGTATACATTTCAGTTTTACAGTGGAGTTTTGTTTTCCTATCGGAGACTTGAAAATGCATCACAAACAATATAAAATCAATTAAAATATTTACATTCACATTTTCAGTTACATAAATCAATTTCACTCAGCCCTTTTTCTGGCCTTTGGCTTTGCTAGTTTTTTCATTTCTGTTGTTGTCATGTAATTGTTCTGCATACCTTTGTTGTTCACTGCAATTGTGTACCTGCTGCATATATAACTGCTTTACAAATTCATGCCCCAAATAACTCTCAAAGTATCATACATATAAAAATGCATTCCCATTAATGCCCAATCCAAGTTCACTTTCTGGGCAAATTCAAACCTCTACGGAAGCTTATTTCAATTCCTGGTTATAAAAACCACAATGCTTATAAAAGGTTTTTCTATTAAAACAAACCAAATCTCAGCTAATTTTTTCCATTCAATTTAATGGTAATCAGTCTTTCCAAAGAACCCCCCATAAGGTTGGATTAAAATAACTCACAACCTATAACTCAGGCTTTATACATTAAAAAAAATAGTCATATTCGAGTCCCACTTTACCTTTTTCACCAAACTTCCTTTTATTAATTTAAGCACCTTACCTGAGGTTCTTCTCTTTTAATTTATCTACAACTGAACACTATAACCCTTTTCATCTTATATTCCAGCAACATATATCATAAAGTCTTCTGATGCCCGGGCTACCTCACTTCACCTACATTCTCACGCTATCCATATAACAATAATGCACTTCAATGTTCTTTCCACATAATTTTAAATTTGTGAGACCTCTAACACTGTGCGGAAGCTTATTTTCTAACCTTATGGTTGTTGACCCAAATAATTAGTCTCGATTCAGCCCTCATGCGGAGGCTTACATATGGTTCAAACCATAGCTTAAGCTCACTACGTTTATAAACTTCTCTTTTATCAAGGCCCAAGTGCAAACTTTGGTTATCACATAAAAACTTCGTTATAGGCTAAACCACTATAGGCACATATATATGTTTACTCACAACACTTATTAACCAAGCATCATTTCCTTTCAAGCGTATGGTTCCATCATAATATATAGGTCGACATATGATGCCGGGGTACCCCTCTTAACTCAAATTTTCAATATCTATGCATCTAAAAGTGAAATCCACATTTACATTCAAATCAATATCAAGCTGGCAATTTAAATAAAGCGGAGTTCGCTATATCCTATGGTTATAAAACCATAGCTATCAAAACTACATCTGGGGGACTATGTTCTTCAATTAAAAACCCCTCGGAATGATATTCTAATTGATATTCAAGCTTTATGATTCACCCAATATATGATGGTTCATAGTAGAATGCATATGGTTTAAACTTAGACCTTTATTAAAGCCAACATCCAACAGTATTTGGGCCCACACAATATTAATGTGTATGTGATAATGCTTTACCAACATGTCACATAATTATACCATACAAATTTTCCTTTGTCTAACAATCCTGACTTTGGATAACCCCCAAACACTATAGCGTCTGGCCCACACAAATCAATTGTAGACGGAAATGCGTTCAAACGCTTCCACTGTCTCGAAGGCAATTTCACATTTTTGCTTCATAATCGTTGACCTTGGCTTTAAATAACCCAATGATAAACATTATTAAGGTTCGGGCCCACAACTTAGCTTATCATTAACTTACCTCCGCATCCAACAGTTGCAGGCTTATTGCGCTCCCTTCCAGTGATCTGACAGATATCGCGCTAGGAAAGCGCTCGGGGTTTAATTCTTAATCGCACGTGATGAAACTGGTCCCCACACTTAACTCACCCCTCTCATCCGATGGTTGAGACGTTTTCGGATCAACTTCGGTGATCGGACGATCATAAATGAGTATCGCGCTATGAAAGTGTGCAGAGGCTATCTCTCAAAAATCACGCGATGAGAGTGGTTTTTGGAAACCACCTATGGACATGCATCGTTCAGTTTGTGGCATCACATTTTTTTGGTCGATTCCATTTACCATCCTTATGGTCGCACGATACCACTGGATTTATTCCTCAAAACTGCCCTTTCGGTTCTCCTCACAGTTCTGCTTCCTCTTTGACTTAGGGTTCCGCCCGTTCTCAACGTCTTATTATAAGTAAATTTTTCCCTCTCTCTCGTTATTCTTCCTTGCATGGTTCCATTAAAATTTAACCATTTCTTCACAGCTGTATCAATTCTCAACCCAAATTCAGTTCAAACAGAGGTTTCTTTGTACGGTCTAACTATACCTGAATTCTGAGATTGATATTGCCTTCCTCTTTCGTCGAAGGAATCAACCTTCATCGACTGTTATTGAGTCTTTCACACAGGATTGAACACATTCAATATTCAATCTTCAACGGATGCTCATTCTTCGCCTTAACCTTGCAATCTTCAACCTTATATCACTTCTCGCAACGAATAAACACATTGACATTAATTCATAATATAGAGGGTTATCACAAACTTCACACAGGCTCATAACCAGACCATCAAGAATTTATATAGCCGTCCAGGTATCGAACCCTTCCGGTTCGATGAGACTTATCTAACTGTCCTTAAATTTCAATTCAAATATTCTCCTACTGAGATGTTTACAAAAATGAATACAGGTTCTCACGATAGGATTCATGGATCCTTAACCCAGCTCAACATCGACTCTTCGTCATATAACCCTTACTATAGAGTTCTTTGGTAGATCTCATCTGTCTATCACAGGCTTGAACACACAGGCTCATATCCATGAATTTATACACACTCAATGTAACATCATCATAACATCGACTTCTTCAGTGGCACACATAATGTAACTAAACCCCAATTATAGAGATTATTCATACACAGTTCACGGAGATTCAACATTTTCACACTGGAATTAAATCAACAGTGCACATGTAATACTGGAACAATTCTTTCATAATATATGAATGAGTTCACTTACAGAACTTCTGGTCCTCGGCCAGGTCTTCTATTTCAATGGCCCTTCTACTCCTATTTTGCCTCTCTACAGATCTCCAACTTTCTGCTTCAATTCCTTTGTTTCATCTGCTGCCTCTCTGCTGCTTTGCTTCTCTACTTCCTCTGCTTAATGCTGCTCCTTACTTCTCTTTTTCCATCTCCTTTGCCATCAATGACAATATCTCCAACATAGCCAACCTAACAATAATAATGTAAGGGCATAATAATAACAATATTGGGGTTATGGGGGTACAAAAATAACAATAAGGGGGCTACACTAATAAAAATAAGGTAGTAAACTAGTAATATAGGGACCTAACATGCCCCTCTCATTCAAAAAAGTGTTGTTCTCAACACTTGAGTAGCTATGGGTGATTCTGTATAAAATTCTCATCCTCCCATGTAGAATCTTTAGTGGGTAATTTCTTCCACTTGATGAGATACTCTTAAATTGATCGGTTTCGTAGTTGTCGAGTTCTTGTTTCCGTGACTGCTTTAGGTTCCAATATTATTTTTTCTTCCTTATCAAGTTCTGGCAATATTGTTTGAACTAGAAGTTTTTAGCCTATAACCTTCTTTAAACATGAAACATGGAAAACTAGATGCACTCACGAAGAAGCAGGAAGCTCCAATTTGTATGCCATAGTATCAATATTTTGCAACACTTTGGAAGAACCATAATAAGTTGGGGATAATTTATTATACTTCTTAGCTTGCTTCAGGGAAATTTGTTTGTATGGTTGTAGCTGTAAAAATAACCAATCTCCTACATCAAAACTTCTCTTGCTGCGATGTTGATCTTCCTATTGTTTCATTCGATTTTGTGTAAAATTTAGGTTATACTTTAAGAGTTGGAAAACTTCTTGTTGATGCTCAATGTGATCTTCCACTGCTTGAACCTTAGAATTTTCTCTTAAATATGATGTGATGGATGGTGGATGATATCCATAAAGTTCCATAAATGGGGTCGTTTTTTCCATAGTATGGAAGGAAGTGTTATACCACCATTCAATGAGAGGTAACCACTTGACCCATTGCGTTTGTTTATTAGATACAAAAAAATAAAGATATCCTTCCAAAAATTTATTCACTATCTTAGTTTGACCATCGGATTGAGGATGATAAGATGAGCTATGAGCTAGTTGAGTAACCAAATAAGAAAATAACTCCGTCCAAAAATATCTAGTAAAAATGGGATCTTTGTCACTCACAATATTCGTTGGGTTTCCATGTAGCATTTTAATTGAGTCCATAAATGTAGTAGCAACTGTACTTGATTTAAATGTATGAGATAATGCATAAAAGTGCGCATACTTGGTAAGTCTATCAACTACCACCATGATGACACTCTTTCCTTCAGAGTGTAAATAGCTTTTTGTAAATACTTTCCTTTTATTGGACGACTTTCAAAAGAAATGGGTCTTCCTTCTTGCATTAAAACATCACCAATTCCATTTACTGAGGCATCACATTCCACAATAAAGGTTTTTGTGAAGTTTGGCATAGCTAAGATCGGTGCTAGGTACATTGCCTCTTTAAAATTTTCAAAGGCCTTAGTTGCTTCAGGAGTCCATGAAAATGCATCTTTCTTCAATAATGTTGCTATTCTCCCATAATTCTTAACAAACTTGCGATGATACCTTGTTAACCGGAGAAATCCTCGCAACTACTTTATGGTTGTGGGGACTTTCCATTCCTTAATGAATTTAATTTTGTTAGTGTCTACCTTAACACCCTCGTGAGATACAATATGACCCAGATATTCCACCTCTTGTACTCCAAAGAAACATTTGGATGTTTTTGCATATAATTGTTTCTCCTGCAATAGTTTGAGTACCCTATCAACATGTTGAGCATGATCCTTTCAAGAGCTGTTGTAGATTAGTATATCATCAAAAAATAATAGCACAAATTTTCTAAGGAATGGTTTGAAAATGGAATTCACCAACCTTTGAAATGTAGAAGGTGCATTAGTAAGGCCAAAAGGCATGACCAAAAATTCATAATGACCCTCATGAGTTCAAAATGTTTTTTTCTGAATATCTTCAGTCTTCATTCTAATTTGATGATATCCAGAACAAAGATCCAACTTAGTAAAATAAATTGCTCCATGTAATTCATCCAATAATTCATCAATCACAGGAATGGGAAATTTATCTTTAATAGTGATATTATTGAAATCCCTATAATCCATACACAAGCACCATGATTAATATTTATTGTGCACCAATACTATTGGAGCTGAGAAAGAACTTTGACTAGGTTGAATTATACCAACCTCTAAAGTTTCTGCAATCATATGCTCAATTTCCCTCTTTTGGACATGAGGATATATATAAGGCCTGATGTTTGGAGGAACACTTCTTGAAATCAAATAAATAGCATGATCATGATCACTAATAGGTGGCAGTCCTTTGGGAATTTCAAACACCTTGAAATGATTGTCCAAGACTTTTTCGAGATTTGGAGAAATAGATTATTTTGATGTTGGAACTTCTAGTGAGCATGATTGTGAAATTACGCCTTCTTGTTCTTTCTTCAAAAAAATTTTCATGACATTAGAGATTATTATCTTTCCCGTCTTCCCTGCGATACCCCGTACTTCAACTTCCATTCCTTCTGAAAAAATTCAAGAAAAGTTCTTGAAAATTAAAAGTACTATCCCCAAAGATTGTAACCATTGTACTTCAGTACCACATCATCACCTCCCATTGAAATGGAAAGAATTGGAATATTCAATACATATTCCCCCATGGTTATCATCACCTCCCATTGAAATGGAAAGCATTGGAATATTCAATACATATTCCCCCATGGTTAGCTTGATATTATGACATTTTCCAGAGAAATTTCTAGTTCCTTTATTTGCAATTATCACTTGACATTCTCATGCTTGGTATAAGAAATAATTCAATTCCTTGGCTACCTTACAATGAATACAATTATGGGTACAACCCAAATTAGTCAACACTATTACCATTTTCTTCTTGATATATCCTTCTACCTTGAGAGTTTGAGGATTAGTAATTCCTGCCAATGCATTACACGATATGGTCGAGCTCATTTATTCTTCTTCTAGGGTTATCTCATGGTGTATATCCTCTTCTTTTGAAGATTCTTGTTCATTTTATTCCTCCTCTTCACAATCTGTGTAAAATAATTTCTTCTCAGAACACTTATGACCTTTAGTGTATTTTCTATCACAATTGTAGCAAAGCCCTTTTGCTCTATTCTCTTCCAATTGTTGTGGTGTCAACCTTGTAGGTTCTAGAAGTCTAGGAGTAGCAACACTTCCATCTTTATAGATGTGATTGGTAGGCTTCCTTGTCATCATAATTTTACATTCAATTTGTCTTGCAAGCCTGAATTCCTTCTCCAATGAATCAGGTTCCCAAACGCGAACCTCGTGTTAGATATTATCCTTTAAAGTCCCTATGAAGATATCAATCTTGTGTTCCTATGGAATATCATTTACTCTTATATTCAATTTCTGGAAGTCCTAAATGTGCTCCACCACTGAACCCTTTTGTTTGAGATTTATCAATTGGTTAAAAAAGGTGTTGCTCTTTGTATCCTCATAATCTGCTATAATTTCCTCCTTAAAAATTGACCAAGCGATAATTTTTTTACGGGAGCAAAGGCATCGATACCATGCAAATGTATTTTTTTCTAAATATAAATTTGCAGTGCATACCTTTTGTGTGTTTTGCACATTATTGAGCTCAAAATATTGCTCCATCTATAGTATCCATGTTACAAGATCCTTGCCATCCAAATTCCTCATATTGATCTTTGGAATATGGTGGGTATTCCATCCAACATTAGATTTTATGAAATCACGATTAAAATTTATTTTGTTATCATCATGAGTTTCATCTACTATCTCTTCACCATTAGGAGACATTTCTTGTATCAACTTTGTCAAACCTTCCATGTCTGATTTTAGATCATTCTTGATGTTTTCCATTTTTTCATCAATCTTAGCTTCCATTTCATCCATATTAACTTCCATTCCACCTTTCATGCCATCCATATTAGTCTCCACAACTTTCTTTAAAACTTCCATTTCATTTTTTGTTGCTCTTTGCGAGGGTGAAATCTGGTGCATTTGCTCTTATAATTTTGATATGTCATGTTGCACATCTTCATCTTCATGAGTCATAGTAGAGCCTTCTAAAGGCTTAATGTGTGTTGAATTATTTTTAGGGGTAATTTTAGAACCCAATACTGATATATATTCTACAATATTCCCTTGGAATCAATTCAAACTCATTCTTCAAGAAAGACTTATGCAATTTGAAAAAAAATACACACATTTTTCGTGCTTTTGAGGAGCTCTATATTGAAACTGAATTATCTATGTGATTTAGGATCTTAAATATCTGAAATTTAGTCCTGTAGTATCCATCTGAACCTTATTTCAAATGCCACAAGTCTGACCTGATTAAGATTCTTCACGACAAAGTTATGTCCAATCTCTCACAATGACCTAATTACGGACTAGTTTAGTAGAGAAAAATCGTATGGTGTGCCACGTGTCACTGCTTTCTCCTTCGGCTCTAAATTGATAAAAAGGAAAATATAGTCCATTTACTTGCATCTAATTTTTACATAATTCCAATCCGATTCTCAGAGAGAGAGAGTTATGATGATTTTCCCACGGTCACCTCTTTGAGATGAAATTCGGGAGCCTGAAAAAACCCTAACTTCCATAGATCATCTCTAAAAATATTGTGAACCAAGATCTGAATTTTTTACACAACATTCCTCAAGATTACTGCTTCTCTTTGTAAATATTTCAGCGTTTGAACCTTCTTCGAAACAAATTTATAGCTGAAATTCCACGATGAACTGTTTAGGTGAATTTCAGGAGCCTAAAAACACCCTAGTTTCCACAGATCATATCTCCTAAAACATTGCGAACCAAGATCTGAAATTTTTACACGGTGTTCTTCAGGATTTCATCTTCGCTCTATAAAAATTTTAGCTTTTGAAACTTCATAGTAAAAAAAGTTATAGAAAAAATTCCATGATGTCTTGTTTTGAGCAGCGAAACCATAGAATCCAAAGCTTAGATACCAAATGTTATGAAAATAGCTCCAAAAATAGAAGAAAAGAGTGATCAACGCCTTATAGTTCAGCCACTTCAAGGGGGAATCGTGCTTTACATTACATAAATGAACAATTCTTGGATGATAAATGAAAAAAACTCCTTCTATATATAGGAGTCCATGGGGTCACAATATAATATTAGTTGACCTAACAATAATAATGTAAGGGCAGAATAATAACAATATTAGGGTTATAGGGGTACAACAATAACAATAAGGGGGATACACTACTAACAATAAGGGACTAAACTAGTAATATAGGGACCTAACAGTGATTATCTTATGTGCACTGTAATTGGATTCATATTTCTTAAGTAATTGATGCTTTGTACTGAAATAATTAATGTTATAGGTTAAATTAATATAGTATGTTGTAATAAGTATATTAATGATTGGGGCATATCCTCAAAGGAAGTTTAAATATCAGTTTATTTTATGTGGGTAATGGTAGTGGCTGCCATGGTAAAAAAGATAGTTCTAAATTAAAATGAGAAAGACAATTCTAAATTAATGATATGCATGTTTATTTGAAGGTAAATAAGGAGACTATAGTCACAACTGTACATGCCTAAAGCATTATAAATTTAATTATATATGCTTTTATTTTCATTCACATCTCAATGGAACCAAGTTATTGGCTTTATAATTGAGAATAAAAATAAGAGTTAACTACTTTGTAAAATTACAGAGGGGTATTTTAGAATGAAACTCATAGGAATACTAAATCCATATTCACTAATAGGGAGAATTGATTAATCTTAGATACAACATCCAAATTCTATTGCCTACCTTTATACCAATTATAAAAATAAATTAATTAAGGTGAATGTGGTGAAAAAATTCTTTAGCAAGAGAATTTTTCATTAATTCAAATCAATAGATAGGAAAACATGATAAAACAACAGGAAAAAAAATCGTGGCAAAGTAACCCACATAGAAAATTATTTCGGTAATTTATTTCGAAGTTATTCTTTACCAAGTTAATTTGGTGGTGGTGACCTGAACAATTTATCTAATTATAAAAAAAACTATTTTGGTATTATCAAACTATATATTTATATACATTCATTACAATACTATCTGAGTTAAATTATGGATCATTGTTTTCTATGGAAGGAAAATGTAAGACAAACAAAAGGACTAAAAATCAAAGATTTAAAACGACAAATTATTAAATGAAATTTCCTGTATAAAATATATAATAAATTTAAGATTTATCAGCTATGGTCAACAGGGAATGCGTTACTCTATCTGGTTAATTATATGATTGTAAATAAATTTTTTATTGGCCATTGCTGGTGCACTCGGATTGAAAAGAAAAAAAAATATTACTGTAGTAGGATGATACAATAATAATTGATACTTCTCGAAAACTTTAGAGGATGGTCTATAGAGTAGTTGAGTTTAGAACGCCACCATAGTAAGAAAAAAATTTCGATGAGAGAACTAACAGTAGGAACTCTACTTAACAGAAATTGAAATGGTAGGGATATGTACAGTAGGTTATGAGTCTCCTTAAGTGAAGAAAAGAAAACTCTCATTTGTGCTAAGCCTTTTCAAAAGGATACTATTCAATAAGGAATCCTTAGAGTGTGAAAATTAGAGACTGAATATCCCATTCTTTAGTGAAGGCATGCTTAATTGATTAATTTATAGTGGCAATGGTAGCAATACTGAGACACAACATCATATGGTGAAATAATTTTAGCAAGACAAGAAACCTTGTTAAAACTAGTAGAAAGGTTTAACCATACATTAAAGAAATGCGAGATATAGCAAAGTGCATGAGATTTTATTATGAAATCAACTCAATAAGTCGGTGAAATAAATTAGTATAATACTAATAACATACCCCTAACACCACACCTTCTATATAGATAATGAAAAAAAAAATATGAATTATAGATGGTGTGCATTGCACAAAATATAAATATATTAAATAATTATGGTGAGTCCGAGAAGCAAAGTAGAAAAAATAAATTGGAAGCTAAATTTAACTTGTTTGTTTAGGTTCAGTGAAAAGTCTTTACATACAAGTCCATGATAGACAAAAAAAAAAAAAAAAAAAAAAAAAAAAAAAAAAAAAAAAAAAAAAAAAAAAAGAGTGTCATCAGAGGCCTCATGATCTAGCTAATGCTCTAAAGAAACCCTATCAACACCGATAATAAATTACAATATCATCTGTGTGCGCCCAACGCTGAACTATTTAAAAGACATACTAGGGTCCTCATTAAGTGCATGTCTTTGCACAACCAGTGGAGAATTGATTTATATTCCCCAGAAGAAAATAGTTGATGGTGTGGAAGGAGAAACTCTGAACCGACCTGTATGACGAGAAGAGTATGAGAAGTGATGTCAAAATCCCGCTATAGCAAGCATGGATGCAAAGTAAGTCATCAAGAAACCTGCGTCTAGAACAACACTCTTCGTGATTAATTATTAAAAAATAAAACAATTTGGGATTTGTGAATTTAGGTGGACATAAATAGAAAGGATGTAAAAGGCCTTGACTTGTGGGATGTGCAAGAGCAACGATTGCGTCTCCTTCGTGTCTTGGACTGGTAAATGTAGATGGAAGGGGAATGTGAGCTCGAAATTCTACCTGCAAACCGGGATAGAGGAAGGCTCAATCCATAGCCAGTGGTAACCTCTCCAAATTTGAATAACTCTGCCAACATTGTTAGGTAGAAAATAAAACTCCAAATAAATGACAAAGCTACCAAAGTTAATTGGTTGGAGGGGAAGAAGATAGTAATAGACCCATTAAACGGATTTCCACTTGATCGACAAAGGAATATATTATAAAGTATCGTTTCTATCAACATAAAACCTCCATAATTAAGCAAGAAAACAAGATGCTTGACATTGAAACCTCCGTCAATAAATGCAGTCAAGGGTTACAACACAAATCAAAATTATAGAATTACGAACTCGGTAAAGCGTGCTGAGTAATACATAAGCTATATAAAATCTAACAAAAAAATCATGGGGAATGTGATGCCTGGAATCATCATTTTCTTTCTGGAACCCTTATTAATACAACTGTATTTTCCAACAAAAGCAGAGACAACGACGGAATACCCTGGAATAGTAAACAAACACTATGCTCGGGTGATAACATTTCGCAATAAAATATGAGCACTAAGGTCAAACATTAGAAAATGGTAGGAGGAGGACATACCTGTACGGTGGTGATGCAAAGCAATGCCAAATGTCTTGGGGAAAATACCCTATATTGTGTTAGGGTTTGGAATATTCGATCGACGTCGTTGGACGACATCGAGTAATCTCAACCATTCACCTCATAATTACATTTCCCTTCTAAATTTTACTTGTGTTTTCATGTGCCTTCCCATGTGTTGTCACATGAACTCGCCGAGGTGTCAGTAGGTAAGTAATTCCAATGCACAGTAGTCACATGGGCCACTAGAGAAAGCGTGCCAGAAAATGGCGGGGTATTATTAAGAGTTCAATGAATTACTATAGTGTGGTTGAGTAATAATAAATAGTTATGAACGTTGTAAGGGAGAATATAGTGCTTAACAAATTTCAATTAATAGTGCATAAAAGATTAAAAGTCATAGTGCATCAAAAAATTAAAATTCATACCACCCTCTCAATTTTATAGTGGAATAACAAAAGGAAAATTTATGACTCAAAGATAATACTACCACACTTTAGGTTAATGTACATTGATTATGTAATAACCATAATAGGGTGTATTTGACATCATGGTTGACATGGTAGCACAACCTATAGAGAAGTAACTAGATTACAAAGTTATAATTATAACCTTGTAATTAGAGTTGAACCTCTAACCTCGATTTCATGTAAATCTATTTAAGGATTTTATATGGTTGGACGTGGTTAGTCCAAAATAAAAATAAGAGGAAACAAATAGAACTTATTAGTTATATGTTAAAAGTTAAAAAAAGAAAAGAAAAAAGAAAAATAAAATATGGTATGGAGGTCTGTGGCACTGAATGAATTAATAAACTAAAGGATCAATAAACCCAATGGATTGATATTAAAAACCCAAGAAAATAATAAATCCAAGGGATTAATACTAAAAAATCCAAGGGTTTATAATATTAAACCTAAGAGATTGATATTATAAACCCTTAAGTATATAAACCCTTAGATAAATACTATAAAATGTGAAATAAACATTAATATTTTAAAGTGAAGGGATTAATAAACTCAAGGGATTAAAAAGAATTATTAATATTAGAAAGTTGAAGAAATAAACCCAACTTATAATATTATAAACCCAAGAAATTAGTAAACCTAAGGGGAAAATATTATAAACCAAAGGGACAAATATTAATATTATAAACCAAGAAATTAATAAATGAAAATAACTAATATTTTCATATTATAAACCAAAAGAACTAATAAAATCAAGGGTTTAATATTATCAACCAAAGGAATTGGTGAACTCAAGGGGTATATATTAAAACCCTAAGGGATCAATAAGGCCAAGGGATCAATATTAAAAACACAAGAGATTAATAAACATTAAGAATTAATATTTTAAACTAAAAAACCTAAGTAATTAATAAACCTAAGAATTAATATTTTAAACTCAAGAGATTAATAAACCCAAGGTATTATTGATATTATAAACCAAAATAACTAATAAACCCAAGGGTTTAATATTATAAACCAAAGGAATTGTTGAACCCAATGGATAAATATTAAAAACCTAAGGGATTAATAAGGCCAAGGGATTCCCAGATGCGGGTGACCATTGATGGGTGGAATACGGTGAGCCCATGGCGTGTCACATGGATCAGCCACATGGCCACGAATGGGCTCAAGCCGCGTGAATTTATTCAAGCCAACTACCCATATAGAAGTTCATTTACTCCACTCGGTTGTCGATGCACTCCTCCATTCTTCAAAATGACCTCGTGCAACAGCCCTCTACCATTGCCTGTTACCTTGAGCTATATCTATCCCCCTGTAGTCTCAAAGCCAAGCTCTAGAATGCCCACAGGGAGGTGATGTAGTCTCTTCTATTGTATTGACCTTGCTCCTGGCTTCCACATCTCCCACGGCCTTCATTGCAGCTTCAATTTTGTTTCTGAGCCACCCATGTCCTCTGTTCACTCGGCTCCTTGGTCCTCTACCCTCTCGGCTTCTCAGCCTTCTGCTCTCTCGACCTAGCGAACTCAGCCTTTCAATTGTGCCTCCACTAGCACCGCCATGCCCGGACTCCATCGCATGCACTGCCGTCAGGGCAGTGGTTGAGGTAGGGCATCCAGGCCTCCGCTTTCCATTCATTTTGACTCTTCCTCTCCCTCGCTAGAGGAATCTTATGGGCGCTACCTTGCTACCCGCAGTGGTAGAGGCCGATACTTGACATCGAGACGGTCTCACTCCCTCACTTTTGTTCACATTTCCCCCCCGCCTCTGCACCTCCCCACCAGTAGTTCTTCCCCACCGTTGCCTAACTTAGAGATGCTTCCCTCCCCGACGACAGCTCATTCTGCTCAATTTCGTTACACATGCACCTTGGACTGACCTCGCATTACTGCTACTATCTCCATAAGCTTTAAAGAGGAAAATAAAAATGCAAAG